>NNCF01126215.1:455581-501208 GCA_002313205.1 Laupala kohalensis | reverse complement strand
ATATATATATATATATATATATATATATATATATATGTGTGTGTGTTGGAAATGTATATGCGTTGTGCTCCACGTGAATTAGCCATTAATGATGAATTCAATTTACTCTAACTTTAATTTATAAGTTACTTCGTTACGTTTTTGAAGCAAAGGCAAATAACATCTCGAATTATTTTTGAGCTTATTCTTCGTCGACCTTTTAATACATACAAAACTTCTTTATGACGCTCCCACTTATGACGATTTCTCGATTATAATTCTCTTTCCTCTTTGTTCCAATCACAGTGAATAACTTTCCATTTTATTGTAATACCTCCCCCATTCATATTTATTACGCTTTGATAAAAGTTTTTAAAAACGCACAATTAAGTTAGTTCAAAAAGAAAATAATCAGGAGGGAAATTTTCAGATTCCAAATTCCCTTTGTTAAATTCAACTCTTTTTATGTTTCAGTAAAACTCATGGGTGTTTTTATGCCTTTCAAATACTTAAAAAAAAACCTTTTCTATATTGAAGAAAAGTTTAAAATGATCAAAAAAGATTTTGTCATGTCCAGAATCGTCGTTTTTGCGAATTATTTTGAAAAGACTAAAAGACAGTTTTGGCGCCCAAAGAATCGACCGTAAAACAAAATACGCAAACTCCGAATACCGTAATCGTAAAATATAATTCATTTTACTTTATACATTATTACCAGAACCTTTTAGAGTTATGTTTTTTTGTTATAACATTTTATGTAGACTTCTTGAGAGCCTTATAATGAAGTTTTGCTGCGTATGGAATAATATCGGAGACACATATGTCAGCCTAATCTAAACATTCCTTTGTAATTTGATTTTTCTTTCTCACAAAAGATGCCGTTCTTCCCATGAACTGAGACAATAAATCCTTTATTGATCTTTTTATTCTTCTGTACATATCTTTTCTACTCCACAAAATGAAAACAGCTTAGCTATTTAAGGGGAGAAAATGCAACAAACGGTTCTCACAACCTCAATTCCATCTGGGGCTAGTTTTGAAAACTGTTTTATAAAGACGAAATCTGATTCATTGATCAATGTTTTCTAATTCACTCAAAACTTCCTTTCATTTGGAAACTTCTGGAGTTGTGTAAGATTAACACCGAATTTTAATAGAATTCTTGTACCATTAGTGAATCTATAGGACATTCCACAAGAGGAAAATGCCTAGAGATTTTACGGTTCATTACCACAAAAAGATATAATCACTTCTAGAAATTTTACATAAAATTGAACACTATAATCATTCGTTGATCTGTGTAGGCAGATTAGGGGAAATATCAATTGTTTGGTCTACCTGAAGACAAAATTTATTTTTGTATTAAAAAAAAAATCTTAGTGTTAAAAGTGAAGTAGGAGCTAAAGTATTGGGGTACATCTTCATTTACAAATATAAAAATAACTACTATTGTCCTCGATGCCCAGGAAACACAGCACAGTGGTTTTGTATGGGTTGATAGAAAAATTAAACATGTTACATTCAAAAGGGACAAAATTGAAAGTTTTAAAGTTAGTGCCGAATAAACATACATAAGCGCCATATGCGTTTTTACCTCGATATGAGACCCTATGCATAGGGACTTGACGCATGTCAATAGCACAACTGGATTTGTATGGCATAATGTGCGTCTGTAGACATATAGAAATTGAAGCAAATGATGAATATAACTGTCACTGTAATGTTAGAAGTATTTCTCTTATCTTCATAGAGGTAGATTTATCTGAGAACCGCTATTTCTTTATAGCTTGTGATATAAATTGACTATCACACTATATTTGTTGGAATATTTGTGTTTTATTTCTTATGATTTAGTGATCTTAAATGTTTATAGCAGTGAATTAGTTACATTATTACCGTTTTAAAGCGATCTTACTTTAATCAACATGAATTCTTTTCTCAGATCCAAAACTGCAATCAGTTGATCTGTGCTCACCGAGTCAGTGCTACATCGCCTGCCCATATGTCATACCAAAAAAACAATAATTAAGGAGACAAATTATTTTTCTCTTATCACTTTTTATGCTGAGAATCAGCAATGAGTGTGTCTTCACTCATTTTTTCTATAGGAAAGTGAAATCCATGCATCTTGCCAAAAAAAATGTTTTGACTGTAATTGTTTTCTTCCTAGTTTTAAATGTTTTATTAAATTCTGATACCGAAGGTTTTTTATCCTTTCTTCTTACATATCAGCCACTATGGTTGCTGTTGTACTGACATTGACTGTAATATTAGTAGAATTAGATGATACAATGCAAATCTGTCTATTGCATTTTCAATGGGCTAAATTCGTGACTCTTTAGGAAGCTACTGTTCTGATATTTGTACAGAATTGTTAATGACAAACTGCAATTTTTAATGTTAATACTATTTTCTTATCAGTAGATAGTCAATACATTGCTCCGGTAGAATAAAATGTTACTCTAGAATATATTTCTTAGCATCAATGACCAAATATGTGTTCTTAAAACTAAATGATTGGTAAAATACGCAGAAACCATTTATCGACAGTATAAGCAACACAAGACAACTGTCTCTACTTGCTCCAGCAATCGTTTAATAAGTAATGTCGAAAAACTGAGGAAGGACCAAATGTAATGATTTTGCTAATAAAAGACCAATGTTTCAACTTTGATGTATAACTCAAAATGCCTATTGTTTTTTGGGAGTGGTAAGCTTATTTGGTCCTCACACTTTTTACGATAAAAGGACCGAAAGGCGAAATCTGTTCTTCAAATAAATTTGCAATTTTTAAAGATGACTGAATTATTTTTAATCTCATCACTACTATTGAACTAGAATAAAATGTGGTCTGTAGTTGCAATACATTTAAATAGCAATTTATAACCTTCGTGACAAAATAGTAAAAATTTATGTCTGTTGAAATGTTCATACAAAATTACACAAATCAGATGATACACACCCAGGAACAAAATATTTTTTTAAGAAATGCTAAATATTTTGTCTTCCTGATAGATCTGAAAATTATTATGAAATCTGCGAAAATAAACTTCAAATGAGTCAGTTCGAATATCACTCTTAGTTACCCTGTCATGACTAATCAACAGGAATCCTTATAAGTTATGAAATGGTTGACTGCAGAAGGAAAATAAATGAAAAAGATGTTTTCCTAATAATGTAGTTCATATTAGTTTTCATTGGACCAATCATGGACAATTGCTTGCATACATTAATCACTAAGGATTCTTAATCTATGATTTCTGTGTTACTCGTGAACTTGGATAACTGGAAGGCCAGAACAATTGAGTCTAGGAAATGAACTAAAATTCAGAAGTAATGAAGGTCCTTACTCTTCTTAAAGAGTATCCTAACAATAACGAGCAAAAAATCCAACCGACTAAATTTCTTCAGTGCTATTCTTTTTTATCCAATATCAAGGAATCAAGGGTGCATTTTGATGTAATCAAACCAAGATAAATCAAGTTTAGGGTTTATTTAAGGGTGGGGGGAATAGTTCTTTCGGGGGGTGGTCCACTAATTTGGGGAGTAGAATCCCATCCCCAGGATAATTTTTGTATTTTTAACCTCAAAAGTGCTTTTAAATGGCCTTCTTCAGTAAGTATATAAAATGAATTTCTCATGAATGTGTTATGTTGAAAGAAAAAGTTGTCTAAAAACATGTAGGATTTTTATTGATTTGTTTATCTAATATTTTCATTCCACAGTCACCCGTAATAACATTAATCTCAGAATTTTGTGTACTGAAACTTTCATCACTTTTTGGGTTTCATGGTTGCAACTTATCATAAAGTAATGAAGCTGCTAAATATTTTTGGCTCAAAGGTGTTCTAAAATGCTCTAACCTAATATTTTATTGTTACAATTTAATTTTACACTAAAATTGCATAAATAATTTTATTTAAACTAAACTATTTTTGTCTCAGAATAAGTCTGAAAATGAGGTTTGAGGGAGAGGCTTAAGCCCTTTTTAGCTCCCCACTCGCAAATGGGTGTGCCCTGCAAGGGATACATGAAGTTTTCTATATGGATTCCCGGCTCGTCGCCATTTTTACCTCACCGAAAGTTATCACATATCTTCTCCACGTGTAGGGTACACGGAAGAAATATGTACATTTCTCAAAATAGTCTGGAAAATGATGAAATTGTTTTATTGAAGAAGTAATCTGACGAGAAGAAGTAATCAGAAGTAATTTCTCAGTAATATAATAATATCACTTTTAACGGTGACGGGTAATATTTTGTTTAAGTTCACGAAAGTGTTTATCTGATGAAAACATAAAAAATCTCATACAGTAACTTTCTAATGTATTCTAAATAAATATAAATCTGGGTTTTTTAACTTTTGAAAAAAAGATTAATTAAATGTTTTATAATGCTCTTGCTCTAGTTTTTGGGGTGACAAAGAATGTCCGTAGGCCCCATGGGTGTCTACGAAGAGAAGGAAAATAACGCAGGAGCTGACCATGGTGTGCAACTCGACACCGACCTCCCGAGAGACCCTTATAATCCTCTTAGACATTTCTTGACCATGGTGCGTAAGTACACCGTACCCACCTGTTAGTGCCCCTTCGGAGGGTATTTTCCTCGACGCAGATAAAGTGATATGAGGTTTTGTCTTACATTTTGTCGTTTGGAGTTATGTCTGTGGGTTTTTGTCACAGATCCGTCGAGTTTAATGGTGAAATTATCCTCTTACCTGAGAATGTCGTGTTTATGTACGTCCAGAACTCCATGGATTTGAATAAAAACTGTCTGGGCAGATTTTTCTGTAAAAGATCTATTTTTCGCGTTACAAAGCTGACATATTTTTTAAAGCTCATATCCTATTATGTCCACGAATTAAAATGTTACAGCCCCACACCCGGTTTGTAAGAGAGGTACTGAACGGATTCGAAAAAATCAAAATGCAGTTAAATATTCAAAATTCTTACGCCAGAATATTACCGTATGCACAACAAAAAATAATATTTATGTAGATTTTTTTGAAAAGTATTTGTAATGGATATTTTAGAGTTAACAATAACCTTATTATTTCTTAATGAATTAATATCGGATACGATCATTAGGGGTAAATTAGCTTCATATACCAATTTTTGAGGTTCTTAGCATATAATCCCGTGATATTGCTCACTTTTCAAACGAGAACTTTCTAATTTCTCTACTTGCTTTATCTTTTAAAGATGTTCATTTTGAAGGTAATGTTCGAAGCGATGTAACGGGTTTTGAACATGTCCTATGAATTCTGAAATGAAAAAAATGTTCCATGAAAAGGAGTGCAGTTAAAACACAAATTAAAAGATTTTGAACAAAAAAATTGTCCATATAAATTTTAATATAAATTGAATGTTTACTGTTTAATGCTGAAACAAAAAATACATTGTTTAAACAAACTTGAGAAAAAATTACAAGAATACATAGTTTGTAGATTTTGAGGATACTGTGTTAGCGTCCAATACTCATTTTACTCCAAATCTTTTCTGTTAATGGATATATCCATGATATTGAAGGGAAAACCTGGAAAATGTTTTCAACGAGTGTTCCTTTTCTCACTGTTCTCAGGGAGGTACTCAAATTTATGGAATTATTCTACTCAAACACTACATACATGTCTATTTTCAGTCAGTCACTTCGCATTTTCTCAATTTTAGCGAATATGACTATGAAAGTTATACAAACAGAAACATCAAACTACCGACTAAATGTTATTTATTTTTTTAGCTCTATGATTGACTTTTATCAATTAGTAAAATTAGTCTATTCAGTTCATTAAATGAAAGTTCGTTATTGAACTATTTTAAATTTTCATGAATAATCTGGCGAGAGTAAGGACGGATATATTAACGGAAAATCCTTTTACTTTTAGATTTTTTCTTAAACTAAAGTTCTTCGAAATGAATGAATTTAAATTTCACTTGAGGAAAATTATTTTCCAATGATTAGAAAAATAGTTATTAATAATTAAATAATGTCAATAGCACTCGCCTGCCTTCTCGGGGATCGTACACCGGTTCCGATTTCTGGCATTTTTTTTTTTTGCGAATACTACTTGTGCGGTAGGAATTTGCTTCGTTATCTTTTTCCTCGCTATTGAGTTCTTCGTGAATCCTATAATCGTTAGCAAAACACTTTTGAGCAAACTATTTATTTTTCTGTGAAAAAGTTTCAAAATTATGCAATGTTGCAATAGAAAATAGATTGAAGTTAACAGGAAAGTTTAATAATATTTGTTGAGGGTACTTTCGAATGATAAAAATCAATCTTAAATTGCACATGAAATCGACAAGCCGTACTTGATAGATTTATAAAAGTAATAAGCGGCAAGTAAACCTAAGTTAAAGTTCTTCTTAAAAAAGTGGGGTAAATTTGAAGATGCATGCATTTTATAATGGTAACGTATACTTACCTTAAATTTCTTGAAAGTAATGTACGTACATAATCGTGTACCCTGCTACTCATGAGATAGATGGCTAGTACGTTAATTGAAACTGTGTATCCTCATGATCTCTTTGTGTGGCTTTTGCATAACCAAAGAATGAAATTAGTTTGTGTTCGTAAAGGTACGTTTACACTTGTATACATGTGCGTCTTGTCTGGGAAACATGTCAATTTGTATGAGCTAGTGCCATGTAGTTACTCTTTGACGCACTACAGGACCTCAGACAAATCCTGATACATTTTGTATGAGCTTCATTCAGGATATAAATGTATGCGCATACAAGTCGCAAACCGTTTGCGCATGCGCGGAACCCGTGGCCAGTACGCGATCCGCCATGTTTGTTTACATTCTAGCTGTGCTTTTGCATGTTATATCATTGTCGTCATACGTATTTCACATAATCTATTTGTTCCTGAAATATTAAGCGTTGAGTAGTGCATATTATATTAATAGATTGTGTTTAGATTAGTTTGTTTCTTTAGTAGATTAGTGTAACAGTTTGTATTCTTCCCTCGCGATGCACCAAGATACAAATCGCAAAGTGTAAACGCTGACGTATACATGTATGAGGTAGAAGTGTCTGAGCTCATACAAATCGGAAACTTTCGAGAACTTACGTATACATATATCCCATACAAGTCGCTCAAACATGTATACAAGTGTAAACGTACCCTTAGGAATAAGTTACTGATTTTCCCGCAGTTACCTTGCATGAAATGTTCTTCAGTGTGAAAGCAATAAATCACTGAAAATTCTTACCAAATCACTTTGAAAATAAAAACATTTTGTTTTTTGTGTTCCAGGCTAGAAGTAATCAATTAAATCTTCAGGTATGATAAACTCTTAGGATATTTGAAAGGTTTTAAGCTTTAAAATGAATTTTACGAATCATGGATGTGTTATTTGTACTTTAATAAATTTTATTACGGTATGCATTGCACAATTCAGTACACTTGTAATATTTCCTCCTGGGGCACCCTGTGAAATTATAGTGATATATATCAAATTTAGTTTCAGTTAATTCACATCAGTGTACAGAATTTATGTTCCCTTTCGCATCAGTATCTTGAAGAGTAGGTCAAGCAGTGGCGTAACTATCCAAGCCGACTACGGCCACTATGGGACCCCGAGGCAAAATCTAGCCTGGGGTCCCATAGTGGCCGCAGTTTTAGTATTTTGATATATTAATTTAGAAATATAATATGAATATTAATTTTGAAATATAATATGAATATTAATTTAGAAATATAATATGAATATTAATTTAGAAATATAATATGAATATTAATTTAGAAATATAATACAACATTTATAAGTAACTATTTAGTAATTTAATTTAACAATTTCTAAATAGACCGTATTTTTTTAAATACAGTAATTCTTTAAAAAAATCTAACGATACAATTAAATTTTCATACGACGTACTTTCATTTCAGCAAAAGTTTTTACTAACTGATCTAATTTGCTTCTTAAATTATTTGTAACCTCATATTCGATTGATAAAACACGTAAACCGCACAGTTCCTCTTGATTCATTGAATTTGTCAAATATATTTTCATGAGCGTAAGTTTCGAAAATGACCGTTCTGCAGTTGCAACTGTAACTGGTATCGTTAAAAATAGCATGACAACTGTACACACGTCCGGAAAACTGACCGACAGGGTAAAATGATCAATCAGTAATAACTGAGCTAACTCCCTGACTGAATGCAGGTTAGTTATTTGACTCTTTAGACAACTACGCAATGACAAAAGTTGATTCGGAAACTGATCTGTTAGATCCTCTTGATATTTCTCAAATAAACTATAAGATTCTCTCTGGAGCTCGTTATCTGTGAATTTCAAAAGTTCTCGTAGTTGAATAACTCTGAAGATATCCACCATACCATTCAAACTACGAAATCGATCTTGAAGTTGAGTATTAACGATATTTAAACATTTAAAAAAACTTGAGCTCGAAATCTTTCACCATTGACAAGTCTTTCATCCTGACTCAATTCATCGTGACAACGTTTAGTTTTCTTAACGCGTTTCTAAACTCAGCTTTAATACCCCACGAATTCGCTAATTCAATGACAGTATTTTTAGCTTTATCATACACATTTCGAATTTTTTTTAATTCTTTGTGGACTTCCTGGATCGTAGTTTGAGCTCTATAAAGATCAATATCGATGTTCTGCAAATTTTTTTGAAACAACGTTTGTAGCCATGAGAATTTTAGAATGAATCACTGCTTGAAAACCAAATTCGATCATTTCCATATCTTTTTTTTTTATTGTTGGCTTCTGCTCGTTCGGATATAGAAGTACTTTTCAAAGATAATGTTGTCAAAGCATTCAAAATGTTACAATACTGGAACCGAATAGCTAGTAAGAATTTGTTTCCACTGACCCATCTAGTAGGACAAAAGACTTTTGGGTGTTAAATTTCCTTTGTCCGTTGATGGAATAATTGTTGATAACAGGGTCCACCGTTTTATACTGTGACCGAAAAGCTATAAATTTTTTGTAATGTAATGTAAAATTTGGAAACCTCAATTATGCCACTCATGGCGTCATTTAGCACAAGATTTAAATTATATGCAGCACAAAGTACATAAGTCGCAGTATTATCTTCGTCCAGGATTCTTTTTTGTACTCCAGAATATGCACCCCTCATTATTGCTACTCCATCATACCCTTGTCCTCGGCATTTTTTATGTCTTCTGAAAAACAAAATACCAAGTTAAACAATAACTATTTAGCATAATTGTGGTATTTAATGAAAATAATATAAATTTAAAAAAACAAATGAAAATCATAGAAAATATCACGAAGAAGTCAAAGAAGTTGAGCAAAAGAAGAGACATAACTAAATCAATTATTTTGTTTAATTTATTTTCGATTGTTATTATCTATCGAATAAGTTACCTTTACTTTTCATGGTGTCAATGATAGCACTCTGTAAGCCTTGAGCTGTGGCGTCTTTAACTTGAATAAAGCCTAGGAATGATCCCTTAATTTTAAATGCTATTTGATGACCGCTTTCGTTTTATTCAATTTTGGCATATCGGAATACTTGGTTCAATTGATCAACCATTGTTATGTCTTGAATTGTATCCCTAATTATGGAGAAAAATGGTGAATTTTTTTATATCTTCCAATATTTTCTTTGATACAGTTTGGGATAATTACTCAATCAACTTATTTTGTATTTTTGGACTCAGATATCGAGCTAAATTATTTGGCTTCTCAATCAATTCTTTAAAAACTGGATCATAAATTGCAAGCAATTCTACAATTGAAAGGAAGTTTCCATTTTGATTAATTTTTTCTCTGTGTCCTCTAAAAGTTAGATTAGAAGTAGCTACAGTGATGATAATATTCAGCAATCTCAACAGTACTTTGCATCAAAAGGATTTTGTCTTAGAATTTCGGCTTCAAAATCTTTATCAATGACATCATTAGATTTCTATAATTCATATATAATACATGCATTATGATGACTATCGGATTTCTCATGTTCTCACTTAATCTTCGCCATGACCGTATACCTTCAACCTAAGTAGATTTAAAGTAGTGATTGCTTCTGTCAGCAAATAACCAGCACAGTTCACAATAAGCATAATCTAAAATTTTTGAGTAACACAGCCAAGTTCGGGGAATTTTAACCCCGGTTTGATTCGTGATTTTCTGAAAAATGACCTCCTTTGTCTGTGTCAACAAGAAAAAGTCCTCCAGGTTGGCAAGTCCTATAGATAATATGAATCTCTTTTCAGAGTACACTTTTCGAAAAATGATCTTTGTCAGATGGATATTTATTATTTTGTTCTTCATAAAAATAAGAAACAGCTCAGACATTTGAACTAACAAAATCATTGGGATGAGTTTCGCCTTGACTAGAAATAAAAGACACATACACAACGTTGATATCTTCGTCATCACTGTTGTCATTTTTGGAACAATTTTCAGTTCTATCGGTTGTATTTTTAAAATATGTTTCAGTTGAACTGATTTCAACTTCAGTTGCATTTGTAGTATCAATTATGCTGAAATATAAAAAATAACAGGTAAATGAAATCTGAATATATACAAACTCACAACCGTTAAATTTCTTATACGATTAGAAATATATTTTTAAATATCTTTATTTATAGTTGTTCTGTTGCTCTGTGTGCAGTTTATTTATTAATTTTTTTAAATAATTTTAAACCATGACATTTTACCCAACAACCTACAAGAAGAAAATATATAACGACTGATTCGTGTCACTATACAAAATTTGGTTAAGATAGTAACCAATACTACGTTTGACAGTACTCTGTGTTGTTTTGCGCAGGACTAAGTATTGTCATGGCAATACTAGTTACTGTCATAAACAATTTTATTGGTTGACACGACTCAGTCCTGTTATGGATAAGACTCAGTCTATAAATATATTCGAGTATCTTTTAACAATTTTTTAGAGATATTTTTTGTCAAACCTTGAAAACAGTCTATTTTAATATCGAATAAACAAAAACAAATTTTGACAAGACGATAATCTCTAAGAAAAATCCCTCAGTAGAATGCACAAGCGCGCAGTCGCGAATAAAAAGTTANCAGTTCTATCGGTTGTATTTTTTAAATGTTTCAATTGAACTGAGTTCAACTTCAGTTGCATTTGTAGAATCAATTATTCTGAAAATATAAAAAATAATAATAGGTTTTTCTCAAATCGATACTTGAAAACTGAATACATATAAACTCAGAATCGTTGAATTTTTTATACAATTAGAAATATATTTTTTTTAATATCTTTATTTGCAGCAGTTCTGTTGCTCTGTGCACGAAAAAAAAGTTAGATAGCTCAGCCTAAAGTTAGCTGTGATAACTCAAGCGTTGGCTGTCTAGTGAACAGATAATACCTTTAGCTGTCAGAGTTTATGCTGTAGCTGCCCTAAAACAGTTTTCGTTTGAACGAGACCAATTTTCTATCACTGCGGGAGCTAACGCTGTTTTGTCTGGGAGGAAGAAAGTTACACCAACAGCTATAGCTTATATGTTTTGCGCGCGACAGCTCAACCCCGCTCAAAAATCCGACACAACTACAAGAACTGTTGTTTGTTCCTCGCCGCTGATCTCGTTCGTAGCTGCAGCTAAATGACACTCGGTTGTGCTACCTTTTATGTAATCGGTTCATTGACTCATAATTGAGGCGGCACAGCCTCAGCTATTGTTTAACTGAGTCAAATCGACCATGGCTTTCGCAACTATGAATAGTTGTTTACTTGAACAAAATGATTCATTACAACGACTAAACGACGTCATCCCGCCGTTGCCAAGCCCGAAACTTGAAGTCTAGTCATTTACAGTGTTTTCTCGACGTCGAGCAACCGTACACCGATATTTTGAATTTCTGAAGGTTAATGTTGGCGAATACCTGATTATTATTTTAAATAATATTTTCAAATGTATTAATCTAATAAGAGTAAATTTCAAGTATATTCAAAATACATAAACGTTTGGATACATAAAAACTATTTTCTTGGTATTTAAAGATATATTTTTCAAGATTTTAGAAATGATTACTATTTTACGTATTTACTATTCATGGTACCAATACTGTGATGTCGACTCTTAGACAACGTAACAAAGGTAATATAACATTATACTGCAGTAGCTCAGTGTTAGCGTTGGCGCATTTAGACGTAAAGAGCCCTGAATCGAATACTGGCACTGTCGGGTACCTGAAGACGGACGTCGAAAATGAAAGAACGTTTGCTGTATTTCTGTGAAGACCATGGAGTTGTAAAAAAAATGAATATCGTCAAGAAAGTCGAGAAGAAAGCATACAGATAGTTGACATCGACTCAAGTCAAAACAATGTTACATACTCACTGGTTGGTAACATCATCTACTATAGGTTCCCTTTTCTTATCTTGTAGGTTAGCTACTTAAGCTGTGAGAGCTAATGGTGTACGCTGTGATACAGAAGGTCGAAAATTCACGTCATAGCAGACGGATGTTAGGTGTGCGAGCTCATGAATTGTCTGTCCGGCTGGCAGCCAATACATTAGCTACCCCAGCTCAGGTATTTCTTTCAGTGTGTGCAGCTTATTTATTAAAATTTATTTATACTATTAAACCATGATATTTTGACCAACAACCTACAAGAAGAAAATATATAACAACTGATTCGTGTCACTATACAAAATTTGGTTAAGATAAATAATAAATAAATTTATAGTCAAAAAACAGTACAAACTGCGTATGACCACGCGGAGGGAAAAAAAACTAATTTACTCTCCGGAAGCAAGCAAGGGACCATCCCATCAATTCCAATCAAGGGCCCTAAGGCAGAGGCGGATTCAAAAAATTCAGCAAAAATTCCTAGATAAGATAAAAAGTTAGCTGCGATAACCAATACTACGTTTGACAATACTCGGTGTTATTTTGCTCAGAACTAAGTATTGTCATGGCAATACTGGTTACTGTCATAAGCAATTTTTTTGTTTGACACGACTCAATCGTGTTATGGATAAGACTCAGTTTATAAATATTTTCTCCGAGTACATTATTTCATGTTTTAGAAAGATATGAATATTTTTGTCAGACCTAAAAAAGTCAATGTTTTAATATCGATTAAACAAAAACAAATTTTGACAAGGTTAAATAAAATCCTTCAATACTTTTTCTTTTTTTCTTGGGGCTTTAGGGTTCGCCAACGTCAAAATCATTCAATGCGCTTGTGCATTCTATTAAAGGATTAATAAGCGCACAGTCGCAAATAAAAAAATTATACAGAAATTTCGTGTATAAGGCAGCCCACGAGATCATTTACGGGAAACTTTTACATTCTACGTTAAATTTTCAACATTTGATATAATCTATTACAACATTTTATTTTTATTTTAGTGAGTGATACAAGTGCGAATTAAAGCTTCCTTCATTATTACATTGATTAAAGAATTTCAAATGTAACAACCAAACGCCGGCATTACCCTATTCTCAGAAATCATGTAGTCAACAATGAAGAACTTGTATTATGCATTTTAATTTGTGAAGGAATGAACTTGTATTATGAACTTCTAAGAACTTGTATTCTGAATTTTTCATTTACTATGGATACCAAAACATTCGATACATACCAGTTTGTTCTTGAAGTTGAATCTTCAACTTGATGCAAACTGAAAAGAGCGGTTATAGGTTCCGACTTTTTAGCTTCGATAAGCTGTTCATTTTTTAATTTTCCGGTACCGTAATCTGTACCGCAAAAATCCGGTAATTTGATTAAGCGGTAGAAAACGCGAATTCTATCTCCAACTTATGCTGCTGCTATGGTTAAGCCGCTGATCATCCGTCAATGTATTGTTACAATGTTCTCAGCACTGAATTAATTGTTAATCACCTTTCTTACTTATCTCGTACGTTTGTCAGGAGGTGTCGCAGCATGAAATGACGCGCCAACCGATTTAAAAATTGTAGATTTTGATTGCGGAAAATTACGAATAAGGTTTTTAAATGTCGAAGGAATAAATAATGTAGAATAATTTTGAATTTCTAAGACATGAGGAACTTTGAAATTGTTCATAAGAAAATGAGAAAATAGTATATTTCGATATAAGGGCGATCGCGTCCGGGTATCAAACAGTATTTTTCTTGTGCGGCGGGGCGGGACTGGAATAAGAATTTTTACGTCTTGGGTAGAAAAATCTCATTCCATCCCCGACCCTAGGTACAAAAAATTAGACATAAATATTATAATGAGATTTATTATAATAAATTATAATTACATTACTAAAAATGTTTGTTTAGTGATAAAAATTCTTTGATCGAATTTTTTTTTCTACAAAAAACGGTAAAAAAGGAAGAAGGCCTCCTCCTATCATATTCAGATGTTGGGGTCCCCGGACGATGTCCGGGTGTACAGGGTGCTAGTTACGCCACTGAGATCAAGTTAATAATCAAATTTTTTGTTTAACCACTCATATTTAGTCTCTACTTTTTGACATATACTTTCATCTCATGTATTAATAATCGAGAAAACACACACAAATATTAATATTCCAAAAATAATCTATATCTTAAGAGCATTTGAGAGGATAATGATATTAGCCATGATCTTATAAAATACTTATTTTAAGTCCTCCAGACTTGTGATTTGTGTTTTTGGAGGAATCAAAAGGTAAAGATAGAAAACTAAGAGTTAAATAATTTTCAACAGTGTTTGAAGAGATCCAGTTGTTTTACATTATTGCACTAGAAAATAATATACACGAGAGTAAATATCAACAGTGAATAATGTATACAAAACATAGTAGTGTTTTAATCAAGTTAAAAATAATTTAATAATAAACATTAATAGCCACTTGGAACACTAAATTTCATGTATGTAGACGAATTTCAGAACGTTTAGCATGGGACATTTTGATGGTTATATTTATTATTACGTTTATTGTTATTACTTTGGTAATCAGTAATTGGTATTATAAACTTTTTATGTGTGATAATTATTTTACAGTGATGTAGAATTTTTTTTCACTCATAACATATAACACAAGATCCTCGAAAAATATTTCATTTACGATTAAAGTGAAATTGTAGGAATGTTTTCTTTTGGTTTATCTAATGCTTTACTTTTTGTCATAGCTACTCTACAAGTAAAGGACTCTAATGACCTGGACGTTGACGAACCCTAAAACCCCACAAAAAATGATCTACAAGTATTTAATAGTGGATGCAAGGTGCTACCTCAAGCTTAAGAAGACAATTGTTTCAACCCTCTCTAAATTACTCTTTTTTTCTTTTACAAATATGCAGATATATTAGTACTATTTATAGTAGTAATTTTTTTTCACGATTAGGTTTTAAACTAGTTGATTTTGTGATAAAAATACTAGTAACGGTACCGTATTTGAACCGTTCAAGTAATACCATGGTACATATGTTATTTAATTATTGAATACAGACATACAAAGTAAAAGAGAAGAGATATTTCACTAATTACAGATAGTAAGATGGAAGGTGAGATTATTTAACTCCCATATGACTTTAGGAATGTGATCATAAATGTATATACATAACTTATATACATTTTCGTGTTGAAGTTCTGAAATGTCACATAATGGTGACGGATCCATGATGCTTCTGAGAAGAGAGGGGTAATTGTGCTTCAGGGAATGGGCAAATGTCCTGCGTACCGCCATAATTAATTCTCTAATTCTCGCCGCTGTTAAACTACGATTTGATGTAAATGGACTTTTGGAAAGAAGTAAGTCAACTACGCATAAGCATACTATTAAATTTGACAAGTGGCCATTAAATATTGCATAGTTTGTCTTACAAAGATGGGGGGGAGGGTACGAACACCCCTCTCGACCTTCCATTGGAATCGCCATTGATACCATATCTATTGAAATATATAGAACTCGGAAATCCTACAATTTTCTTAAAAATAGAGTTACAGAGAGTTTTCAAAAATATATATTTTGAGAGCTGTCTAGTATACTGTACCAAACTCAGAAGTTGCATTATGGAGGTTGTGATCATACATTTTGCCTTGTCAACGAGCGCCATTCAGAAGTTTTAGTTGTTTTAGTGGTAAGGT
The DNA here is from genome assembly GCA_002313205.1 of Laupala kohalensis. Classification (NCBI taxonomy): domain Eukaryota; kingdom Metazoa; phylum Arthropoda; class Insecta; order Orthoptera; family Trigonidiidae; genus Laupala; species Laupala kohalensis. The sequence continues at coordinate 485,205 of NNCF01126215.1, read as the reverse complement.
TGTTAGTGAAGCATTCTCCATTTGTGTCGCATATGCTGCAAAACATTATTTTGCCCAAAATGGGAAGTCCTTTGACATAATACAGGGACATCGTTCGCACAAATATTGAGTTCTCCCCCTTTTAATTGATGGGGCCATCGAACAATTTATTAATTCTTCACATGTTCAATATTTTACGTCAACGAAGTGTAGAAAATTATTTTCCACGGCCACACTAACAAATTAAATTACCAGCACATCGTCATTTGCTCAGAATGTCTGACGTAGGATATGCGTTCAAGATAAATTGAATAAGAAGTCAGGCTATTTGTTTCACATTACGAAATTTTTCATTTGAGAAGAAAATATAGATATGAACTAATTTTAAATTCTTTTGCTGAGATAAAAGACTTTCTTGGGCAATGAACACATAAATCATCTCATAAACTCGTTCAAACCAACGTTAAACCGTCAAATGCTATTTGCTAAATTCAAGCTGATGATATTTGCCCAAGTTGGGCGAATTGCAAACCCTCTAAGTGGTGGCGATATTTGCACAACTTGTGCGAAAGTCTGAGACCCCCACGCTTATTTTTGATCTAGTGACTGGTATTGATCCTCTTTTATTTACACAATTTTTTAAAAACAAATACAATATATTATTCACAAAATTACTATCTATAAATTTTATTTCTTCTATATTTGAGTAATATACCAGTTTTAAGGTGTACAATTACCCCTCTCTTCTCAGAAGCATCATGGATCCGTCACCATTATGTGACATTTCAGAACTTCAACACGAAAATGTATATAAGTTATGTATATACATTTATGATCACATTCCTAAAGTCATATGGGAGTTAAATAATCTCCTACTTTCTTAAACTTCAATAAAAAGTGTTTATATTTGCAATAATAATTGCAAGAAAATAAAAATTGGTTTTTATGTCTCTTTGCAATAACTAATAGACGTATTCGAACCTACAACAACTCATTTTGTTTTCTTGTGTTCCACTACTCGCTCATATAACTTTTTCGTCTAGGAACAATACCAGAGTAACTATGTCGATTAAAAACATGAAAAATCGAAAATTTGCTCTTTTGAGGCATATTACAAAAAATTAGCNCAAAATGTGGGGGGGGGGGTGTCTTAGATTCCTATTTTACTCGATACTACTCCCTACTTTCTTAAATTCTTCGGACTTTATCATTAGGAAGATTCCCCGTTGCGTGGTCTAACATGGCTGGCTCCCTTACTGCCATGCAGTGAATCGCGATGGCCTCAATTCGTTCAATAACTGCGTCTAGACCACGCCACTAGCTGGCACAATATATATCGCCATTGACACAATTTGTACAAATAATTGCTCCCAACAGGTCACGCAACTATTGGCACAACGTGTGGAAATAGCGAGCCCTTATTAAACTATCCGCACATGTTGTGCAAATGGCACCACCACGTAGTGGGCTCGCTATTCGTATAAACTGTGCAAATTTTCACTTCACTAAATTAAAGTAGTTCACTTAAACTTTTTTTTTAATTTAACCATTGCGACACGATGCAAACCGTTGATAGCGCCCGCATGAAACTCATTTCATGAAACCAAACTTATTTAAATAGATTGAGACGTACACAACAAGTTTCATGCAATGTACTCACTAGCAAAAAATCTCGCAAAAATGGTTTCATGGAAACGTTGTTTCTCGCAACACGAAGGTTCTATTGGATTTTCTTGAGAAATGTTATGTTAAAACAAAGTTAAAAATAAAGTTTGAAAGCTTGATTTCAACTCAAATAAAGCTAGCAGAAGTATCTTGAAAGCAATAGTAGAAATTAGATGGAAACTTTTCTATGACAAATCAGTGATCGTCAACCGGTGTTTTGCGAACCGTTGATGGCCTGCGAGAAAATTTTGTAGTTCGCAGAGAAATTTGGCATTAATTTAACTTTTGTTTATTATAAAAGAGAAAATTATGTTCAAAATGTGGTGTGTCATCGGTGGGTACGTTCTTATGAAACGCGTTTTATCTTTGTGTTCACTGCGCCTACTGCAAAAAAAAAGTTCTTGAGAAGACAAAAACTGCGACAAACAAATTACTCGCTTCCAATCGTAAAACATATTAAATTATTCAAAATGAACTTCAGTACGTAAAACATATATCAAGTGACTCATCTCGTTTTTTAAAGTCATGAATTCCTTGCAATTTTAGTAAGAAGCAAGTAATCCCTTATTTCATTCAGGCACGTAGATTTGTGTGACTTGCATTATTATAATATAAGGGTATTATAATATATAGGTAAAACTTCTAGGAAGCCAGGGTTCAGTAATTTCTTAGTAGGACTTGACTCAAATGTGAAGTCGTATCCACGCAGTTGTTTGCATCGCGAGGAAGTGCAGTTGTTCTTTGTTGGACGTCACGAGAAGTGGGTCAGTGGAAGAGACTGTGCGGAGGTCTGCGTCGCATTCACTTCCAAGGTTTTTGGACTAGAGAGAGGGGGGGAGAGGTTAAAATCCATACTGACACTCCTCTAATCCTACTATAGCACATAACATTTGGTCATTCTCAAGGAGTAACCATTGGGAATAAAGCTCACATCTAATGTAGGATGAAAAACCAATATCATCTTTAAAACACTCCGACATTTCAGCTACATTTCATATTTCTTCTCGCCTTCTGTTGTCGTACTCTCAAACTTACTGTGCGTATTTGTTTCTTAATATTTGAAGGTTATTGGAGAGCAGCATTGCTATTATTTTGCATTTTGTATTTTACTATCTAGTTGAGGATAGTTACAAATAATAGAATACATGTATCATTTTGTCGGAGAAGAGGGTAAGAAATGCCGGCATAGTTACAATTTCAGTAGTGGTGTTTTTTAGAACCCTTTTTCAGCTATAACAGAATGTTTACTGCTCTTAGTTCACAAGATTTACACGTACCTAAACGAATGAGAATACTTATAATAATTAACAAGATATTTATTTGAAGTCCGTGTTTTATTTTTTTATAGCATAATCATTTTTGCGGGAAATTCAAGAACCACCGTGACTGAGATTTTGTTAGGAACAAAATGTTGCCCGACTATACTGGGCGACAAATGTAAAATAAATGTGGGTATTTACACAACTCATTTGTCACATAGAAAATTATTGTAATACAATGTGTTATAAAAGAAATATTTTCTCCAAACATCGCTTTCACTAAAAAGTAAAGTCAAAAGTCATTCCCCTTAAGAAATTATTTTTCCAGTACACAAACATACAAAATCACAACACGCCAAAAAGCCCAAAGCTTGTTTGTTCTCTTCCATTAGGTTAATACTTAAGATTCCATTCGAAGCCTTGAAACAACCCTCAATGAGGTGATGTTTTCTATTATCTTTCTCAAATAAAATAATTTTCTTTATTCACAGCTCTATGCTTCGAATTCTTATTAGAAAACTACAGTCTTCACTGTTCTTTTGTACTCCACCCCTATCACTTTCAAAATACTTTCATTCTTTGCTGTATTAAAAAAGATTTTGACTCCATTCGTGATTCACTTTCAACTTTACAACCTGAAACAAAGTACGTATCGTACTCGTACAGCAATTTCCGCTCTTATAATATATTTCATGTATTTCTAGATGGTATAAATGAATATTTCGTGTACTTGTATCCCGTGGCGTACCTACAAATTATGGTACAATTTGGAAACCCCTTATATGATGTGGCCCGGGGCAGAATGCCGCCTTCGCCCTCACCTAGGTACGCTACTGCTTCTTTCTTGATGTGATATAACTATTGATGTGTCTTTAATAGAACAAACGTACTGCATTAAAAGACTGTGACTTTTTAGACATCATAGTTTAGTTCATGTTAAAAGCTCTTATTAAAATAACAGTAGAAGAACAAGCCTCGTTCTTTGAGAATGAATGTTTTACTTTGGAAATAATACTAAATAATTGTACGTGTTTCACTGGGATTTCAAGTATACAGTTAAGAGAAATGTTCGGTTGAGACATTTCCTCTTTCACAATTACTCTTCGTCCCTTTCTGTAGCCTAAACACAGGAACTTCCAAACAATATTTCATTTGGCCCCGAATCCTAATATTGAGTGCCTCATCCTGTGATTGTTATAAACGGACGACGAACAATTATGCCTATATATAAGTGGACCAAGTAGAGTTTTTGCCTCTGCAGAAACTCCCACTAGCATTTCGAAAGAGCCTTTCAAATTTAAAACAATATTGAGAAGAGATAACTAGAATTTTGAGTTTGGTAATATTGAGGTCGTGAATGATAATTGGACAATTTTGAATGAATACTTGTGACATTTTGAGAATCTAAGTCAAACAGTTAAATATTGTTGTAAATAAGTGTGAAACTTTTATCGCTGAACATGCAACTTACGAATGAATAAATTTTAATAGGAAACTAGGGCAGGGAGTGCAAGCAATTTATTTTCCTCGTCGTAGCAGGAACATTTTCACACTCTGCTCAGCGATTTAACCCTAACAAGTAGCTGAGCGAGAATCCTTTCTAACTGATCACAATTGATAACACGAGTACGTTAGGTAAATAAAAAAGATTGGCTAATAAGACCATTTCAATGTTTTAAATGCACAAAGAAGTAAATTTTAAGTAGAAATATATTTGAAACGGTGAGGTCAAATTCTCGTCTGTAATACCATAGATGCGTACCATGCAACATTGAAGGTACTTCAGGAGAATTCGTACTTATGGGATCATGTTGTTTACGCAACCCTCTCACTTAACCTATCTCTTTCTCCTGACTCACTCTATGGTTGTGGTTGACGAATTGTGTGCATGCCGCTATTAAGTCAAAGCTAATATTAAAAGTGAACTCTATTATCTTATACCATCCAATGAGAAATATGTCTGAAGTTTTTTCTCAAAAAATGGTGAGGATGTTGATATAACTAACATAATGAAATAAAATCAGGATAAAATAACGATCTAACATGTAATCATCTCTTGTCAAAAAATTATTCGAAATTTTTTAGGTCGATCCTTCATCAGACATGAGTAAGCAATCCACTCCACAAAGCACCAAGTAGAATCCCTATCTATTTCTAACCTATCAATCTTGTAATAATTGCAACGGAAATAAGGTTGTGAGAGTTATACGGGTAAAATGGTCCTCAAGCTTCATTGTTAAATATCTCCATTATTAAATTTAAACTATTATTAAAAATACGAAGAAAAAGAATTTAATTGTATGCACTTAGTGATTAAACAATAAGGCAGAGGTTTGTTTAATGAATTCAATGGATTATTCACAATATTTATTATGATAGATTCATAAATTAATATTCTGAAGATCGTCACAGATGAAGTGGAAGTCAATAATACAATAAGACAAATTAAATGCTCAAGTGTCTTAGTTTTAGGACAAAAAGTTTTGGTGAATCAATATTCGTTTAAAATCATTGCCAAGAGGAAAAAAGAAAAGAAATGAATTATGCTGGAAGAACGTTCACATTCCTCCAATTGCAAAATCAGTTTCCGCTACCTTCTTCTACCAAGGAAGTGGACTGAATTAGCGAAGAAAAAATATCATTTACCGTAGATCATATAGCTAATTAAAGATCGTTAAACCATTTTTCTCAAAAGGAGTCTGAAATGAAATCTGATTGTGAAAAAATATCACGATACATTTAATGAAATATTTTTATTAAAGCGAGTGCGTTAGATTTACTGATCTTATGTGAAAGACACTTTCCTCTAATGCAAGTTATATCTAAGTTGTCAAACTGAATATCCACACTAAAGAACAAACGGAATGAATATTGTTTCGCAGAATGTATAAAACTATAAGGTCAATTTAACATTTACAAAAACTCAAAAACAAAGCAAAAATTTCAATTTTGATCATAATGGGAATAACATGTGTTATATAAAACATTGTTTTAGATTGGTTTTCCAATCCTCATATTTATGTTTTAAGTTTCTTCATTGTTTAGCTTTCTTTTCATTTTATTCTTTTGCCATTTTTTTGAAAATTTCTTGTTTTTTTCTATAAGATGCTTTTTTAATTTATTGTGAAGCTTGACTATTCCCAAACATGAAGCACATCGCTATCATTGCAATGATTAGAATACTGAATGATTAATTCATTTTTTAATAACAAAATGTTAGGAACTTCTGTTTCGTGTGACATCTTTGACATAACCATATGGTCATTCACCAACAAGTCAAATGTATGGACATTTCCTTCTTAACATTTGCGGCTTTCTTCTGTGTGAAAAAGTGCTAAAATCTAAAATGTTAAACATAAAACAGTCTTCAACACCCTTAGGCTGTCAAGGGATGAAGCACTTCGATGTGTCAGAAAGAGCCAGTCTCGTGTATACCGAGTAAGTAATATAAAAATCACCCACATCCTTAGACCTCATATCCCTCTTTGAAAGGTTTTCAGGTGTTCAAAAGTACTTTAAGATGTCCCAAAAATGTTCAGGATGGAGCACACTTGTCCAAGGAACTTGTTTTAGGTATTCCATCACCGCTGGAGGTTACCTCTACGAGCCACTCTATTAAACAGTTCACCCCTTTTTGAAAATTTGTGTTCTATGCGGTGAAATCTATTTGTTTGAGTTCCAATGGCTTTTCTCAGTTCACTATAGTTGTAGCTAAACTGGTTCCTCAGTGCTTGTGTTTTTCTTTAATACCACCTCAACTACAAAACTTCTCTGAAATTGCCGAAGAATTATTGTTATCGTTACATTTCTTGATATTATGTTCAGGAAAGCAATACGTTGCTCCAATATTGTTTCTGTTTTATAGATTTGATTCCAGCTTTCGTATGTTGAATTGCAGTCAACAGGAGAAAATTTCTCTTATAATAATGGCCAATGGCATTTGTCATCGCCAAACGGCCATTGATGACCATTTGAAATGAATCAATGGCTCGGACATTGAACATCACTCAAAATGAATGGCCGTTTGGCGTTAACAGATTAACATGACCATTTTTACCTCATGATGTTAGTTTTTATTATAAGCATTACTTTTCATCACTTCGCTCTCTTCCTTTATTTCAAGTAGTAGTGCTGAATTATCTCGAATACATCGAATTCGTAATTTGTGGTGTTTTTGTGGTCAATAGCTTAACAACCTTTTGTAGAAGGATTATTGTTATTTATAGAATCATTAATTCTATCACATATTATTTTCCATTTTTGAAATGTTTTTCATTTCATTTTTGATGGGTTGTCATTCATGGTTGTCTCGCTATCTCTAACAATTCGTATTTGTATTTCCGCTTTTATCTGTGAAGTAATCAAGGGATAAATAATTAAAATTTCACACCTCTATACTATGAGTTATTCACAATAGGGACGTCGCACCTCCAGAAATGATAAATTGAAGCGCTGTGAATCTAAAAAGTTTGTGAACCACTGCATTAATGGGAGGGTTATTGGATTTTAAATAACAACTCTCCAGACCATTCCAACTTTTAAAAAAACTGGAAAGTTTTAGACTTATAAATACATTGAATTAGTGCAGACTTATAAATACATTGAATAAATACATTGAATTAGTACGATACTGTTGTAATAAAACTATGTAAAAATAGATTTTAACAAATTATCTATCGTTTCGTGCCTATGGTTCTATTAAGAAAAAATTTTAACTGAAACTACGCGTTTCAGTTAGTCGCATCTGACGTGTTTCGAAACCTGCGATTGTATGGGGCCTGCTAGTGTGCTCGTGAAACTTTTGTCATTGCCACCGAAAAGGGCATTCTCCAAGTTAATGGGTTACCGACTTGAATATTATGAATCATTTCTAAATGAGAATATGAGAGTGACAGAAAATATTTTTGTTTCTACTGATCTTATTTCGGGCCATCCGTTAAACACATTTCTATCCAGTATGTGCTTACAACTTTTTTACAATCCAGTATTCTTTGCTGTCCACTTTACCTGAAAAGCTTTTATGTTTCTGCTCCCTGATACCGGGGACTGCAAATGGAAGCGAGTTATGATAGAGAAGGCTATGCTGAAAGTGCGATTTATTTGATGTGATCACCTTTTGTCAATATTTAATCCTAGCTCTCAATATTTTAACGATCGAATTTTCGGAGTGCCTCTATTGCAACTGCCTGTTTAAGGCCTTGTATCATATAATATGATCTCCTTTGCTACACATTTTGTAGAGACTCAAAGAGATTCCGATATACAATTGTGAAAAAAGCAATTATACCTTCCGCGCAATGTAGCTCTGTATTTATTTTTTGACCAATTTTTTATTCTATTTCACTTAATCTCCAAATGTATCTTTCCTGCTCTACATAATACACTCGAGCAATTTCGAAATGAATCGGTGGAAAAGATCAGCGAATTCGTCCTTGGAAAGTTATGGTACGATGATAAGTTTTATTGAAGCTCAAAAGCTTGATAGAGAAATGGGAACAGATAATCTAAATCAGTGCTATCCAACTTATCTTAGCCCGCGTGCCATTTTTTATACAATTTCAATTCATTGGACCGGCACGGGATGGGGCAAATGTTGTCCGACGAACAAAACCATAGCTATCTCTAGTACAAGGCCGCGGCCTACAATCTGGCAACGATGTAATTTCTGTTCCGAGCGGGTCACTCGCAGCTGCTCCCAACAGTCCATAATGCACTAGCGTACTTTTTCAAACTGGTTCTATGAATGAAGAAAGTCATAACATACATATTACATTGCATATTTTGCCCAAAGTGGTATATTAGTACCAAGCTCTCTCTAAATCTAGGAAAGACAGATTTCGTGACGTAAGATGCTGACAAAATAGTATTCCGCATAGTATGGAGGTGAAGGTTAATTTAAAAATTAATAGAGCGGATAAATTCAAATATTTTGGACAGCAGGTTGATGAGAATATAAAATGGAAGACATATTATTAACGTCAGAAAAAAACTGAAGTGTTTCAGTCCAATTTTCTACCAATACTTACATAAGTACTTGAAACTCTACATTTTTTATGTTTAATTGCCCATTTGCGTACGGTGTTTTTGCTTCGGGAGGAGCGTACAAAGATGTTCTTGTACCTTTGATTAGATTACGAAAGAAAATACTAAGATAGTATCAAACAATTATCCACAATTAAATCCTCTTTATCTCAAACATTTGTTGCAGCTCACATTGTTTAACAAACACACATCTGTGTAAGAAGTATAAGAAAGTATTTGTACAGGTAGGGTCAAAGAAAGAAGATCAAAATTACAAAAAAGCCTAATTGTACTAAAATACCAAAAGTTGTGAGTATAATGCTCTTAAATATTTTATGAGAATGCCTCATAAATTTACAAATTATTGATGTTAAGAAAAAGAATAGTAGTAAAAATTAAACAAAATATCAGAGATTTGAAAATGTCAAAAACGCAGTATTAAAAATTGTTATTAATTGTTTGTTGCATCTTGTTTTCTCACGCAACCACTTTCGTTGAGAGATATGCAAACATAAAAATGTTATTATTTGCATTGAATTTACCATCATATGCTTAAAAATAATTTGGTGAGTTTAAATATACGCAATATTTCCAAAGTGCAAAAATGCAATTTGAACACGAGATCGTATGAATCCATTCACTACGTCGCGCACCATTCTGCGGTATTTTAAAACGTTGGATATATCCTTCTGTTTGAAAGAACTCCTGAAATTACTGGTCTAGCCAGGTACGACGCAAATTTGAACCATGTTATGGTACTATTCGTGCCCTACTCTTAAAACAAAGGTAAAACTCAGATAATCGCTCTCTTGAATTCCCTATAAAGCAATGACAAGCAGTATGAAGCTGGTGCGAAGCTGGCCCGACTACATGTTACAAGTTCTTGCTGACCACGGCCAGTTACTAGAGATAGCTATGATAAAATTAATCGGTCATATTTATTTATTTGTAACGCGACATTTTGATTCTTATCAACATATTTATATTCATTAAAGTTGGAGAAATTAATCAGTATATTTCATTATTTTTTTAAAGTATTTATAATATTTAGTATTATAATAAAGTGTTTTCATATTGTTATGTATAAGGGGGTCATTCCGAATACACTTTTCTATTTTCTCTCACCAAGCATACTGCGTCAAATATTAATTCTGAAAGCATAAATTTATTACACGAAGTTAGGTCCTTCAAGGTTTGAAGATAATTTTCATGTAAAATTTATTATAGCTCGCGGACCGAAAAAAAGTTTCGCGTACCGCATATGGCCCACGGGCCGCCATTTAGACCAGATTCTATTTTCCAGTACTTTTGCAAAAATAATAGTAAACAATTGAATGAAACGAAATGAAACATATCCTCATAGATAAAGATGCCTTTTACTTTCTGTATTATAAAAAAAATAACAGTGAGCCTGACTGGATTTTCATGTTCTCGTGGATTGCTTTAAAAAAAATTACTCACTTTATAAAGGTTTTGATGTCATGAAGTAATGTGTATTTAAAAAATGCTTAAGTGGTCATCAAAAATTACAAAACATTAATACGATTACACTTCGATTATATCATTTTATTTTTATTTTGACATAGATTGTAGTTCTGATGATATGATAAACTTATAGACTGTATATTGAAAACCGAATTCCCTGTAAATGCACACATTTTAAAATATTTTCAGGTGTAATTAACTTTTATAATCTCAATTTTATTTCTCATTATGTATGACGAATCATCGAAACTATTTTACATTTAATATCTCACTTTATCTGTGTGATTCGAGTGCCTATTCTACCTCCTTTCATAAAGTTCGCCTTCGTTTGAATATTATCCCTCGAAGTTTAACTATTGAATAAATAAAATACGATAATTCTTTGTGATTTAGGCAAATTTCTCCACACAATACACTCTCATGCTCACAAAGGCGGAAACACCTCGCAAGGGAGTGGAGTGAGGATGGGGAGGATGCTAGTGACACAAAAGCATAGAGCGCTCTCTACTTGTGTCCCGGGGGAAGAACCAAACCATTTCAACCTACATGCTCATGCACTGTTTTGTATCAACATTTCTAATACTTACATCGCATCGAACAAACAATATCAGTAGGATATAAGATTCCTTTTTGATTTCTCCAATTATATAATAGTGAGTGTTCTATGCAATTTATCTCATACTACATGAATATTTTGGCACATTTGTTCTCTATATGGATCCCCACTAAATTTATCCTTAGATGTTGCAGTTGAATGATGTGAATTTTCGTGTCTTACTTTATCACTACTAAAATGTGTACTTTCCCTTAAAAGTACAAAATATTTATGATTTTTAGGAAGAACTTGCTGATGAAGGAAATTGATTTCTTAACTTTGTATTATGTCAACTAGATAAATATCCATAAAATATACATGATGAGAATTATATGTTGTGTTCGTTCGTTGATGCTTTACAATTTAAAATATTTGTAATTTTAAATCCTCCCAAACAAGTTGATTTTTCAAAACATAAAAGACGTTTTTAATGAGAAAGCTAATCAATGTATTAATTGTGAAGTATCCAATTGTGTCATTTCCAGTCTAATGTCTCATTCTACTAACACGTCACCAGCTATTTCATTTCACATATGGTCACCTAAAACTTTAAAGTATAATTAATATTTTTCTAGTAGGAAACCCACACAGTATGTTTCAACCTCTTCACTCTAAACCGTCTATCCATTCATTTGAACTAGACTAAATCAGTTTTTTTATCGTAAGAAAACCTTCGGTATCATACATTTTTGAGAATTTTACGTCATATAATGAATAATCATATAGATTTGAAGTTGTGAATACTGGCAATGAGATTTGCAAGTGTGCTGCAAGACCTGTACAGATAATGCCTCTAGCTTGCAGTCTCAGAAAAACGAATAATGACCTCTACACTCGTGATAATCTTACATATTATGAGAGGTATGAGAAGTTTTTACAAAATGTTAAATTTATTTTCCTAAATATTCCAAAGAGAATTAAAACTTGTAAATGTGTCAGAATATATATTATACAAAATACTGTGTAGTGAAAGAAATGATATGATATTCTTTGTAGAATTTGTATAATTCCTATAAATTTGTTAACAAGTTTATGAAATATCTGATGGCCTTCATTCTTTTGTAGAGAACACCATGAATATTGTATAAATGTTATGTTAATAAACAGCAATGAATGTTACAGTACATAAAGTTATGAAATTATTGGTCTTTTTTACTATTTTCAGCTCACAGCTCACTCACTTTCAGTTCACATCATGTGTTGACGCCATTTCGCTTATACGTAATCTATTTCTCTCATCGGTAGTTCCTGTTTTGTCATTAAGAAAGAAAAAGAAAGAAAGAAAGAAAAGAAAGAAAGGAAGAATTCGATAATTCAGAGAGGGTTTTAGAACCAAGCGATAAACATCACATTTTGGTTGGATTTAATAAGAAATCGATTGATGTAACCCATGGGAGTTGAGAGATCTTCCCTAACCAATATTTTTGGCGTTACCACACAGAAATTTTCTGCCATAATGAATCAATTTACGATAATACTTGTCTATCGTAAGAAAACAATTTACAATTCCGTTTTCGTATATGGGACACGATGTTGTTAAAATAGGGTTTCATGACGTGTCGTCAAACCCGAGGTCAATAGTAACCATCGATCTAGTTTGTATAGGTCACCGCCTCAGAAACACGTATTGAGAATTTATGAGATGACTGGTTACTCACCTGAAATAATGANGAATTTATGAGATGACTGGTTACTCACCTGAAATAATGACACTAAATGACGTGTTTATAGGTGGTGCCTTATCACGTTGGAAAAAAAATTGAAAATTGTATGGTGGCCAAAAATGAAACGGAAATCATACTCAAGTTTATAATTGATTATACTTTCAAATTTAATGACAAAATGAAGTGGGGACATCCCCCGTGGGAAGTTCATTGCTATCAGAATTCGTGTGGAGGGATTTGGAAAAGTTGTGTAGAAAAATTAAATAACCACTAAATTATACGTAACATGGGTTGGTGATATAATGTGTGTAGTTTTAACAAACAAACTTCAAATAAATTTATCAATTCAGATAATTTTAATAGTTACCATCAACGCTTCCAATAGAAAAAGGAGACAAATTATTTTTAGATATATCAATACAACGTGAAAACTTTAAATTATTCATTAATTGGTACCAAAAACCAACTAATTCTAGGCATGTGCTAAATTTTGTATCGAATAATGCTATTGCACAAGAACTTGCAAGGGTATACAATTTGATAAAGTCATCTCGTTGTCCGATGAGCGGTTTTGGAATTCGAACATGTGACTAATAAGAAACATATCTTTATCAAAATACTATCCAATTGATTTCATCATCAAAAACATAAAGAAACAAATGTATTATCTACGTAATAGACAACTACTACCGTCTAGGACTAGGGAAACAGTTTACTCGTGTTTCATTGTATACATATTTCATTTTTGATAAATAGATTTAGAAAAAAGAAAATTTGAAATTATTTAATAAATATATGAATGGTACTAACATATTAATAATAAAAGGGAACGATAAAATCGAAAAAATATCCACAAATAATATCGTATACAAAAATCTCGGTACGAATACTTCGCAATGCATAGTGCAGACGAAGTGACTTTAAACTCGTATAATAAAACAAAATATAATAACTTTCCACTGTCTGGGTAAAGAACATATAATGCATAGGAACAATATTTTAATTTCAGATAAGGAAGAAAATTATTGAATACGTTACATATAAGAAATGTTACATATTAAAAGTACAGCATTTAATCTACAATCTTATACTGATTTATTGATAATATCGTTCATGATTCCTCTATCTGTTTTTAAATTATTTTTTTCTTTGTTTGTATTATGTAACAACTATAAGTTATGATTCATGTTTATTGGCACTTGAGGATAACCCTGAGCAAAGGTCGAAACGCTGTATTAGTAAAATATTTGATATAAAGTCTTCATAAAAAGAACGTCATATAAAAATAATGTATGTTAGTTCGCTTTTCGCTGTTTGACCATCTTATTTGCCACCCTTTTAGCAGTTCATCTTCTAATCTCTCTCGGAGGTCTCCTCCTCTAGAGAGCGCGTCCTCTGGGTGGCGGATGGGGGATCCCAACAGATAAGTTGGGGTGGTCCGAATATATAGAATAAGGACCCGTGGACCAAAGGAGCGTACGGGGGCGTCATCTAGACGGCAAGGGAATTGGCAACCCAATGGTCCCCCAGCTGTATCTATTATCTTCTTCTGTGAGAGTAGATCCCTTCTTTTTTCTGTCCTATCGGACTTCCTTGACCATCTCTTGTTTTTTCTGACCCCGGAGGCATTCGGTTTCGAGACCTAGGGAGTCATTTCCTTTCTCTTCCATCTACTTTATTTCTTCACCAGAAGCAATGAACAAAATGTGTCTTAAAAAGACTACCCCAGGTGGTACGCCACGTTTTGTGGAGAATCCACTCTCTTAGGAGGCAGACTCAATGAATTCTAGGGAGGGACAACTACTACTTAGGAAGGAAACCAACGTTGGACGAAGAGGAAACATTGGAAGTGAAACTCTGTCAGCAGAGAAACAGATAACAAATTCGTTTAAAAAGAGCTCAGTAACTTGCAGATCTCCTCCTAACTCAGTTACACAACCGTGTTTTATAATATTGGAAAATGAAATTGAAGAAAAAAGAGAAAACGAATCACCTGCCCCTGATTATTACCAGGAATGGAAAAAGGAAATAAGAGCAAGAAAAATCCTGGAAGAAACTGTGAAAAGCTTGCAACAGCATATTCTTAACTAAGAAAATAAAATATCATTAATTGATAAAATTGATGTTAAGAAGGGGCCCTTGCCATTCGTCTAGAACGAGCCTACGTCACTAGAAATCAACCAATAAAAAATTACTCCTCATGCAGTGAAAAAAACTAATTATTGGCCCAAAATAGCACGTGACATAGGAAAGGGCAGTGTCTTCCTCGCCACGTTTTGGGAACGGGTGGGGAAAATTTTTACTTAATAGGAAACGCAGAAGCACTTGAGATCACTATTAGCAGATTATTATTATTACTATTAGAGCATCATTATTACGAGATCATTAGAGGAGTTTATTATTAGAGCACTAAAATCTTTTAGAGAGGAGACGATTATTACGAGAACACATTGAACGATGACTCAGTTACCTCATTAATGTGGAGAACAGTGAACTCGTGTCCTTACTCAATGATCAAAGGATCATTAAGTCACTAATTCATTTAAATCTTCGGACGATTTTTGCATTTTTCTTTTCGGTTCAAGTGACTGAACGTTTTAGTAAATAGAATGGAAAAGTACTGTAAGTCGACTGGTTTCAACGCTAAATGATGTTTGAGAGGCGGCGCTAGGGCCAACTGGTTGGTCGAAGGCATCAACGCGGGCGACCGACATCTGTAGGACGGGGAAGAAGAGACCGAGGAGTTCTGGGTCGTTGATCCCTGAGGCACCCGGCACGCCCATGCGGTTTGACGACTGGCAGCCTGTCTCTAACGATGTTAGAGTAAGGTAATTGGCATGACTAGCTGCGCCCAGTATCTTGGCCAAAGCGACAAGTGATTAACGGAACTCATTCAAGCGTGTGCTTCCTATTGGTAGAACTTGTTTATGAAAACCCAATGACACCGATTAGACAACTAGCACTGTTGGAAATTAACATGTATCCAGTAATTGTAGTAGGAAGTCAATTATGTTGGGACTGATATGCTACCAACACTTTATTGTATAGGGAAATGATAAATTTAAGAAACGTGTGATTTTTTGGGGTGAATTGGGATGATTATGTGCATAAGTAAGTTTAGAGAATTAGGTTTAAGTGATGTTTGTATTTAGTTAAATAAAACCAATTTTATCGAAGTTTTATTTATTCTTCCTTAGAGAAATAACTTGTGTATTTTATGACAATAAATGGGCCGAACCCCGTCCTTCCAAATTCATTCATAGAACCTTGATAAGGTGCTTCCTAGTGAATGGCTGAGTGGGCCAAGGTAAATTTGCCACGACACCCGCAATAATTTTGTTACAATTGACTTCTCCCAACATGGGGCTAGCTTACCTTAGCACCCCCTTATTAATTTTGTTACAATACAGATGATGAATATAGACAACTGACAAATCATCTAAATACTAGTAAAGTGGAACGGCACGTATGAAAATAAACAAAGCAGACCAATAAGGGTAATGATCCGATAACAGCATCATACGAGTAGACCTAATGATATTAAACAAGAGTTGGAAAATAATAAATTTAAGGTAATTACTTTTGTGAACATTATTAAGAAAGTTAAAGAAAATAGCAAGATAAATAATATACCCTTACCATTATTTATGAAAACATTTGATAAATTTGAAGAAATTAAAATAATATTTAATATAAAGTATTTGTGTCACATGCGTATCAAAATTGAGTCATACAGAAGAAGAAAACTAATCCCTCGGAGTAAAAGGTGTCAGAAGTATGGACATACACAAAAAGATTGTCGGCACAAACCTGTGTGTGCAAAGTGCGCTGGTGAGCACGAAACAGTTGAATGTAGAAAGTTTCCAATCACTCCTCCGAAATGTGCAAAGTGCTCAGAAGAACGCCCTGCAAATTACAGGGGATGCATTGTAGCAAAGGAATTGCAGAAACAGAGGGACGAGACACACAAAGACCGCAAATGCTACAAACAAGGACATTTACATCTAAAAAGAGAACTGACAATCACACCTATGCCCAAATCACCCAAGAAAGTCAACGACACGCTGACCAACAAGAAAAATTACAACCTGTAGAAAATGGGATAACCATTACAGAAATGATTAAAGATATAAGTGAAACCATAAACAATATATCCACGAGTCTTAATGCGTTAGAAGATAAATTATCGCAGAGCTCTAAAAAACAATCTGAACTATATATTGCTACCTGGAATATTATCCTCTCTGATACTCTTCGGGTCATTTCATCTTTCATCTGTTACTCACACAGTTTTATCCTCTAGTCTTTCGATCGTTTTAAAATGTATTAGCCTGACATTTGTATTCTCTAGCCTTTCTATGGCTATTTTTTCTCTTTACCTAAGGCTATCCTTGCTCTAGCCTTTTACATAATACGATCAAACATGCTTCTCGCATTATTTAATCTTTCCATCTCCTGCACTCGAACTAAAGTACGAGTGAATTCTGTTCATTTTCTTTTCGAGAGTGGACAAGCATCCGCCAAATTTCCTTGACCCTATCGCGCATTATCTGCTGCAATTTTCCCGAGATGCGCTTAAACCTCTCCCCCTCAAACGCCTCATGACCTCGATTTTTTCTAGTGCGTGTCACAAACGTCGCTTCGTCTTCATTCGTAGTACTGTAGTCGCTATTGCTGCTGATTCTACATATCTGCGCGTTTGTTGTTCCATTTTCTTCTTCAAGTATCACCTCCAACTTAAACGGATTTTTCCCTTGCGGTATCCATATCTATAATATACTAGCTTGTTTTCATTTTATTTATAAATAAATAAATGCTTCTATTAATTTACCTTTTTCCGGTAAATATCATTAATAATTACGATCTTATCGAACATAACTCTTACACAAACTCACTAAGGAGACTAGGAGCAAATCGAGTTGTGTAGTTGCACTACAGCTCAATAGATGTCAATCATACTTTCATCCGAGACCTGCCTTTAAGGATACATCCTCCGGAGGTTGTTGAAAAATAAGTGACAGCGTGATTACCCTGTATCTTTTTCAACAACTATTAAAAATAAGACTCTATGATGAACGTACCAGAGGGCAAAAGCAGGTAGTAAAGGAGATTTACTTTATCTGTTTAACTATTCTCACAATTTTCTTCGTGGTTTATTAAAGGAAAGCCGAAAACTCTTACGAAACGAGTATCTACAGGGAATCTTTGGGAAGTAGTAGTTTCGCCCCTCGTGGACCGAATTCTTCAATTATTTGTATAGTTATTCCAAAAATGTCCTTCTTCAGCTGCAATGAAAATTATCCAGTGTACGAATGTATAAGTACCTTTTTCAGCTGTGATTTGCACAGTAACAGATTCATATGATGTTGATTTACTTTTCGCACATAATGGAGAGTACCGACACACCCACTTGTTATGCGTCGACGATCACGTCAGCTGATGCCCATGTCACAAGTAGTCTGAACTTTGATTTTCGAATCTAGAAATATCTGTTTCATCAGGAATGGAATATGTGACAAATATATAGTGTTCATGTTCTGGTGAAATACGTCACGAAAATGCGTCCGACAATATGTATTTTGGATGTGAGAATGAGTAAAAGCTTTGCCGCCATCGACCAAATGAAACACTTATCAAGATACTGTTCATTAATGAGTTCTTTTCTTGAATTTTGAAGAGGTGGTGCCAACTTGACAAATGCAAATCCTTCATGGCGGGCATCAAAATTATGAAAATCGATATGCAGAGGACCAATCTTCTTCAACGCTTTCCTGCTATCCCTTTCGTGAAATTCATAGAATCGCGCCATAGAAGTTGCACGCCTTCATCCTCCGATGCCGATGGTTTTTCTATAATAAACTCACATTCCAAACATGCAGTAATTTTATAACAAGGATGTAGTAAACTGTTCAACGTCTAAAATATGGTGTTTGACATTGTTCTAAAAATGCTAATGTCGGTTGAATGTCGAGTGAATTTACTATACTCCCACGCATGACACGTCAGTTGAAGGATGTTTATTTACTTTATTTTATATTAGTATTTACCCAGTTTTTCTGTCTGACCACTACCTGGGTGTAGTTCTATCGCTTCTTTATATCTGCTTTTTCATCCTCTTTTATTACTTTGTTATTATCGTTATCCATGTCTACTTCATTTTTTCTCTTTGTTTTCACATCTGAAACTGTACAGTATCTAGTTAACTGATATTTTATTTCTCTCCTCACACTTAATGTTTGTGTCACTTATTCTTCAAATACAAGCTTCTTTTCTAGCTACTTATTAATTCCAGTTTTTGCCAATTATTATAACCATTCGAGTCGCTTCGTTTATCCATCACCCTCTTTCCTCCCCTGTTGTCACATTCATGCAAAACATGGTCAACTTTTTCCTCATCTTTGTCACATATGTAATTTTTCTCATCCTCTAAATTCCTTTTTGTCCAATCGTTGAAGTCGCCTTGTGCCGTCAAAATCACCATTAATTTTACTGATGATTTGAACCATTTCCTATTGATATAAGTGTATTTTACAGTTATTATTAATTGATATATACTTCGTTCTTCCTGTGCAATTTTCCATCCTAAGTTCCAACAGTCAANTTTTACAGTTATTATTAATTGATATATACTTCGTTCTTCCTGTGCAATTTTCCATCCTAAGTTCCAACAGTCAACCTTACTAACTTTCCCTTTCCATCCCTTGTCCTCTCGTCTTAATAATACTTATTCTATTAGTGCTTCTTTCCCCTGCCTATAACGTATAATGAAAAAGATACGAGTATTTACCGAGCTCAGTTTCTATCGGAAGCACACCTAGCACCACTTGAAGTGCCTTCGTCGACACACTATTATACATCCCGCTCAAATATATTGAGCATAATCTTTGGCTAACTAACTTCCGCTCTACGTGTCTCTATTTGCTTTCATTTTGCCAAGGTATGTCGCAATCCGTAAGCTGGGTACAAACATCTCTTTGTACTACTGTATTACTTGTCGTAATATTATGTTATGTTTGTTTAAACCTACTTTCACGAGGCCTTACAATTCTTTCTTTATATTTCTTCCCACGTAGTCTATACGTTCGGTTTGCGGAATGTTATTTTTTCATCTAACATTACTCCCAGGAACTTACCTGATTTTCGTATCTGTAAACATCAAGATGGAAATTTTATTATCGGGTCTCGCCGACTCTGTCCTCTTTGGTTCATTCTTAAGTCAATCTCTTCTGACTTCGTCCGTGAAATCGTCAGCTCTATTTCCGTACATAATTCTTCAAAAACTTGTAATTTCGCTGCACTTTCCATCTCAAATTCTTTTCTACTATTCCCTTCTATTAGAATGGCGATATCATCAGCGTAGGTTATTCTTTTTATCCCTTTTATTTCTAAGACTTCTAATATCACATTAAATTCCATTGTCCAAAACACTGGTACTGAATGAATTCCTTGTGGACATCCCTGTGTCATTCGACGCACTATTCTTTATGTTCCTATCTCCAAAATTACATTTCTAACTCCTAAGTATGATCGTACTAATCGGTGAATATCGTCTAGTACACCTTTTTGAGCCAATTCATTAACTATAATTAATTCTCCATTGCACGCTGTGGAAAACACCCACGAAATCAATTATGGCTACTAACATATATATCTTTGTCTTGCCTTTCATTTGATTTAATAAGGTTTATATAGCAATTTTTGTGCTTCTACCTTTAATGAAGCCGTACTCATTGATATTCATGTGTCCATCCAACGCCCTTTGTATTCTCTCCTCCATTACCTGGTCGTAAGAATTCCCTAAAAAAGGTAACAACGTAATTGAATTATAGGACTTGTGGGTCCAGTCAAACAATTTAAGAAGTTCAACTTTCCAACACCTTAGAAACTATCCTGCACTGTTCGGTAGATATTTAGCATTTCTTCTAAATAAACTTCTAGCTCATCCTATATCATGATCATATCGAAACCTCATAACTTTTTTACCTCTAAACCCTCGTACCACATATTCTCTTTTTTCAATAAGGACAATGATAAAACTTTTTTGTTTTACCACCTCATCAGGATCCTGTCCTACTCTCTCCCAGGATATAAAAAAGGAGGACAACAAAAATATGTTGTTCTTTTTAAATAATGCAATACATTTATTGAAAAATATTAAGATTGATCAAAAAATAGGTTACATATCCGAGTAAATTGATTTTTATTTTATTCTTCAAATGTCATCAGCTTATGTCCATCTCCAACCTACTGTACTCATCACTGAATTCATCCTCTGCCTCTTGCGTTGTTAAAATTTGCTCTGCATATCTAAAACCAATCATAAAGAGAATGAATATTTTTTATTTTCAAAAAGAAATACAAAAATGATTCTTGCGTTATATATAACCAAACATACTTACTTTGATGGTAAGAAAAACTTGAATGTCGAAGACTCCGCGATAGTCGCATGTTTTCCAAATCTCGTGCTGACGAGCTTCGCTTTTAAAATTGTAAAAATAATGTCTTCCGGCAGATAGTCTTAACTATTGAGACGACAGGTTTTTGTGTTTTTTCGTAGAATGTTTTCCGTTTAGAAAATTTTATGTTAACAGTATACGCTAAAACACTTGTGTAACCACACACCAAAAGACCAGATGCGATCTGGGTATTTTGATAGAAGCGGGATTCACATAAATACCACAATTCCTATGGTAGTTTTTCTGCTGCCTCCAGTCCAGTTTCCCGGACAAACAAAAACCCGAGTAATAACAATAATTAATAATTTAATACAAATTAAATGAAATCTGAGTATTTACAAACATGGACAAACTCTCAAAATCATAAATACAATTATAAAATTGTCATTACACAGTTAATGCCATCAGAAAGCATTGATTACACACATATAAATTCAGTTGCTGACAACTATTTCGGAATAACCCACCTAGGTTATCCGAACCTCAAAAATTACAAGTTGCTTTCTCGAATAATGAACTGTTACAAATTACATCACTCGCAACTAGTAGCAAGTGTATCTAAATTACCGCAGCAAGCAATCTTTAGAGTGGTCTGACGACCAATAATAGCCAGGTCACATCTCAAGTAACCTGCGGACTCAACCCCCACATACAAGTCCCCGAGAATCCTCAATCCTTCCAATATATACCGAAGAGGAAGTCACGTGAGCACCAGGCAACCATGCCTTGTCGCTGCCACAACGAGCACTGCACCCTCTTGTTCATCCCTCAGTCGGAACGCAGTGACCTCACCGCGAGGACGAGCCGCCGTCGACCCCAGCCAGGCGCCCGAATGCACCCTTCCCAGAATCTTTCATTGGTTCTACATCCGACGAAAGTACTCCGTAACTTGTTAACCTTCTTCCTTTCTTGGAGACGACATTCTTCAATGTGCCGCGCATCCATACACATGGCGAGAAAGTCCCATTCACAAAAATAGTATAATACAACTAACATTCCTTAAGGGTCCAAGCCGTGATTCATCTGGCGAACAAATACACTTTCACAGAAACAGTAGAATGTAAATGCGAGGCACGCGTTGGTCACACGCTTCTGCCGACATTTCTTCAAGGGCATTCCTACCTGTTTCCAGAAAGAGAAGTGGGTGCGTTCAAACAATAACACAATAAATGAAGAGGCTTAGGGTTATCACACGCCACCTTTCCTCCTGGGTGGCACCCGGCTAAGCATCTCAATGGCTCAGTGAAAGACGTAAAAATAACAATTCACAAACCTATAGACTGTCATGGTTCTGATGTTACAGCTTGTAATTGCTGATCTCTTTTACTGCTCCGTTGCTTCAATAATTTTAAGGATTGTAACGTTCAATAAAGGAATTGAATGTGTATTCAACTTTCCTATTAAATATGTTCAATTTTTTAAAATAATCTATACTGTAACCATAAATCTCCGGTTACTTGCCTCGGACACAGATAACGAAGATTGAGAACCAGGGAAATGGTAAAGGTTTCACCATCCGCAAAATAATAAACAATACACAAATGAAAATAATAATGTAATGCACTTACAATTGTAATACTTGTTTTGCAGGCAAAGTCAAACTATCTCCGAAGGTGCCCAAGGGGTTCGCGGAGGGTAGAGCTCCCCAATTACTTGACCTCAGCACTAGAAGGAGTTGTGGTCATCTCGCTCCGACCGGTTTAACCCCGAGATAAACATTGGTACTCATTTTACAGAAGGCTGAGTGGGTCTGGGAGTTGAGGTGTGATGAAAAATCCCCACCTCACCAGGGATCGAACCCCGGCCATCCAGCCAGCAAGCCTACTGAGCCACGCTGACTTGTCTTGCTGCACTTTCCAATATTTAATACAAGAAATTTATTCTAATTTGATACTTTGTTGTATACCTATTCAATCCTCATAATTGCCAAAAATTCTACAAATTTATTGCAGAACTATCTTTGAATAAACTTCACTCAGATAAAAATATGAACAATGGATTCCAATATTATAAAACTTGGGAGTCACCTAAAGACTCATTCTTCATGATAGCTAATAGAGTTCCACTTCAGGAGGAGAGCAATAGGTGTTAATGGTATTGACTATTTCTCAGTTTCTGCAAACTAATTCCAAAAAGGTTGTGCATTTTATAAAAACATTTTTACTTTGCTTCTCGACATTACACATTCGCATAATAGTCTTTAATACAATATTATAGTGGGCTCGACGGCACGGGACCTACGCTCAGGGCTGCACGGTAAGTTACATCTGCGCGTGCGATGAATGTTGTGAAGCGTGAATTGCCACCCATCTCTTGGGGATACGCATCCATCAACCAAAGAAACGATCACTCTCCGCATCCGTGATCAAAAGAGAAGCTGTCCTCCGCAAGCCATGTCATCCAAAGAAAACACTTTCTTTCCTCCATTCCTCCTCCAACCGTGCCATCCCACACAAAACAAGCTCCCGAACCCAGCAAAGACGACCCTTCTATCCTACGCGAACCACTTTTTACCGTGGCTCCAGAATTCATACGTCATGGCAAATGGCGTGCACTCTTGTAAACTTATTTTTTATTACAATACAGAAAAAAATTATTTGGAATGTCTGTTGCATGGAAATCGGAATAAGTAATCGATGAAAATTATTTGAAATTTCAAAGGAAACTTCTGAAGGGTTATTGCTATTGAAATGCAAAGTGTAGTTTATATTGACGGATTGTAAGAGCAGAAAACAAGTATAATTGCCTGCTAATCAGTAGATGTGAATCTTCATTTGCATGTCTGT
Source organism: Laupala kohalensis (assembly GCA_002313205.1). Lineage (NCBI taxonomy): Eukaryota > Metazoa > Arthropoda > Insecta > Orthoptera > Trigonidiidae > Laupala > Laupala kohalensis. The sequence goes on along the minus strand of NNCF01126215.1, from coordinate 461,295 downwards.
TGGCTGTGCAGCTTTCTAATGTGTTCGCAGAGTTCAATTGCATTACACGAGACAGACAATCCACTGAATGTACAATCTATGTTACCGAATCGTAGAAGCAAGATTATATAAATTATATGAAAAATATTTCTTTCGTGTTCATAACCTTAAAGTGAAATGAAAACCAAAGAATACAGAGGTCTTAACTATGAGTTTGGATTATTTTCGTGTAATGTGTGAGTTCCTTCTGCCTGGATTTTTCAATAATTCCCAGATAGTATGTATTCGTACGGCTAGAGTGCCACTTAATTGTCCCAGATTTTCCGGCGCACGTCCTTATTTAAAGCCTTGTTGTACCTGTGCTACAGACCTCCGATTTCAACAGTAAAACAAAATACCTGTGTAACAAGTGTATAAAGCGTAATGCCATTGGTTGGATTCAAGACTTACGTGCGGGCGAGAATGGTCGTGTGCATCTTCCTCAGCTGAACGTTCCATCAGTCCCATCGCCAATTGCCGGCAGATCACCATTCATTTATGATTTGTGGCGATCTGCGATCATTTACGATTTGTTTGTACTGGTGATCATTAATGATTTGTTCGAACAGTGTAACTTATTGAAAAGGTGAGTTCATAATTAATTCTATTTTATAAGTAAAATCAGGTTATGTTCTTTCTCGGAATTGATCTAAGTTCTAATTTTAGAGGTACTAATTTTGTTTTCAGTTCAACATTGATATTTTCTCGCTTTCGGGGAGTAAATTAAGTTATTGTCTTCAATTTCGTAACTTTATTTAAATGTTAATAACAGGAAACATGACCACGTGTAGGACAATCAGTGATGAAGGGTGCTGCACATAGGTTACCTTATATTTTACACAAGAAAGGATCTGTCGAAAAGAGATCTTAATTTTCTTATTTATATGGATTAATTAAGTAACATAATTATGGCATGGATGCATAATTGAATCCTGAATAGACTTATCTTTGCATTCAGTTTCGTCTGGAGCTGTAGGTTTGTAATTTCTTATTGAAAGCGCAGTTCAGTATTTTACTCATGAATAAATCTTTTCTATCGCAGACAAACTGATGTTCATTGATTTATATAACATAACTTTGTTATTTTCCTAAAGAATATGGGGGCATTGTCTTCAGAAAATATACAATTATGTATGTAGATGTTACGCACTAAACTCGAATTCGGTCATTCGACGGCAGAAAACTACCAAAACTTTTGACAGATGCGTTTTTGAACATTTTCAAAACAACCAATACTAGTTTTGGACGTTCTCATATCGCTAGAACTAATTTTGAGCGTTTTCAAAGAGATCAACACCAGTTCTGAAAAAATACAATCGTCCAAAACTAGTTTTGTCCTCCCGACAAAAATGAAACTTTTGTACTCGTAGCCAATTTTTTAGTATTTATTACGGATGAAACGTTATTTTAATTTATTAGGGATAAGGAAAAATGGTAATTACGCGCTTTTAAGTGTTTTTATGTTCGAATTGGTAGAAAAGTTTTCATCCCGAGTACATTATAAGCTTTTATTTAACTTGCTCCGTTCCTATGTGTATATGTGTAGATAGCATACCAATATTGAACCATTTAATTAAAATCTACTTCTAAGACAGTGAAATGGGAATATGTATGTATTTATGTTACCCTTGTTTTTCCAACACTCGACACCGGTACCGCAACATCCGTCAGAGAAATGATAAACAACGCTGATATTCTGGCTTGAAACGTAAATGCAAGACATTATTCCTTTTGTAAAGGTGTATCGGCCACACTCTAGACGCACCCTGGCCTCACTCTCTCTAGACGCACTCTAGTGTGGCGTGTTACGTTTTTGATTGGCTGTGCCATTTTTCCTTCAAAGCGGAGCGAATTTAAAATTCCAAGATACATTGCAGTTCAATTCATTCAATCCGTGTCTTTTTAATGTCTGTCGGTCAGCGTACCTAAAACTCGAGATCCATTTATCCGATTTTCGAGATTCTTTTTTTAATTAATATATATGTTCTCTGGCAAGGTTTGCGTACGTATTTTGTTATTAGGTATCACAAATAATAGGCAATGACAATAATAGACAATCAAGACGGGGGGGAAATCACTCTTCGGAGAGAGATTATTGCATACGCTGTCTAAACGGCTAGATATAAGCGGCAACAATACCTGGCAATATTGTTCCGAAGAGTTCTACAAAAAGGTCCGCGATAGCATATGTCTATCTACTAGCGTTAACCATAAGGATTGAAAAAACGTTTTTTAAACTAGACGGTTCAAATACTTCAACTTATGAGAGCAACTCAAGTAAATAAAAATGAATCCTAATCCAATTAAATGCATTGTTTTGTGCATTTAAGAAAGATGAAACTTGTCTTTAAATCGTAAAATTTGCACGAATAGTTTAGATTTTACATGTGTTTTAGGTTTATAAGCAGTCGTTGCCACGGGAGGACCAGGCAAGCATTTGACTAGCACGCTACCTTGTGGTGCATCACGTGAAACAAACAATTTGTACTTACATTATTGTATAAGTAAATAATTAACGACATTTTTTAGCAGACAATAATTTATTTTTTAGAGTTCAGTGGAAAAACATCACTAAGTAAAAAAACAAGAACAATGTAAAACATTGAAATTTTTTTAAAAACTCATGACATTTCGGTACCCATTGGCACCATCATCAAGTGAAATACATATGAGTGAAAGCTCAAATCAAACTGAAATGGATCAACGGTATAAAACTCCAACGAATATTCCAGGAGTTATGAGTGGGGGGTACTCCAGGAGTAAACAACTTATTGGGAGTCATAGAACATAAAACCATTAAAAAATCAATGACAAATAAAACATGTTCAAAATATAATGGTATAAATATTGGGCTACTTAGAGGTATCAATTTGTAAATTAATGGTATATTTGGTACTTTGTATAATAGCATATCATAAATATCACGTTTATATGATTATGATTGCTTGTGATTTGTTTGCGTTCAAATAAAGTCTATTATATTTCGGCCACTCGGCAACGGCAAATAAGTCACTATTAATTTTTCTAATTAGGCTGTCTCCCTCTGATATACATTAGGAAGTCATCTGCGTAAATATGATGTAAGCAATGTTTGAGTGAATTTGGTAAACTATTAGTATAAATAATGAACAAGATTCGAGACCTTGTTGGCTCCTTGTGGGACACCGCGGATCACGTACTGAAATTAGGAAGTTTGCATATTTACATGAACTTAAGGTCCGTTTACACGGGACAAGCTGCCTGACAGGTAATGCCTGCCTACGAAATCTGTTTACACAGGGCAAGTAACCCGCTTGGCATCTTGCCTGAAAATTACGACGAGTGTGCTCGTCGATCATATTCGTATGTGCGAGTGAAATGAAAGGTATGTATATATAAATGTAAGCTTTCACGAGGGGTATGGTTCGACATTTATTTCGTGAACCATCATACGAATCATGTAAACTGCTTCTGAACGAGTTAGAAAAGAAGAGATAATGGACAAGGGAGTGGCTGCAATACTCATGACCCGTCGCCGCAATTAATAAATAATTAAATGATTTTTTCGGATATTTTAGATACATTCACAATTGCATTAAAATTCTACCCAAAATGTTACTATACTGTGAAAAACCATTAACACAGAATTCACATTCTGAACATGAGCACTGTCGTTCATTGGCTGATCAAAACATTAGAAACATGGAAAATGGAGATTTAAAAAAATGAATAATACAAATCAATAACAAAACTCACACGAACAATTATGCACCTAACCTCACATGCTGCTTTGAGAGGTGGGGTGAGGCAGATTACCTGCCTCAAATATAATATCCGAGGCAAGTAACCTGCCTGGTGAAATTACAGGCAGCTTGTCTCTTTTTGAGGTGGGTTCCGTTTACACGGGGTAGGTAACATGCCTCGCAGCTTCCGGGTATGTTACAAGCCAGGCAGCTTACCCCATGTAAACGGGCCTTTACTACCGTTTAAAAGGAAAGATAATTTCTAACCCAAATCCAAGTTGATTCAGAAAATACTAAATTCCTACATTTCAATATCAAAATATCATGATCCACAGGGTCAAATGCTTTACTGAAATCTAATGTGTGTATTGTGATTTCTCCAGAGTCTAATGATTGTTTAATATCTTCTACAACTTTAATAAGAACTGTTTCAGTATTTCTGCCTCCCTGAAAACCTGAATGGTACGGGTCTATTTTTTTATTTAATGTCACGTAATCAATAATTTGACGGTGAACAACTTTCACAAGAACTTTTGACAAAGTCGGCTGATAGGACGATTGTCGCTAGGACTAGAAGGATCTTTACATTTCGGAATTGGACAAATCAAGGTCGTTTACCAAGATTCAGGATAAGTACTGGTTATAAGCGAAAAACTAAGAATATGAGTAATAGTTGGTAGTGCGATTTCCGAAATAAGTTTGAGCTGTTTAGACTCATTTACCATATCTGAACTATTGGAATTTGACTTAAATGATTTAATTATTTTGGCGAGTTCAACTGGTTCAACACATCTAAAATAGTCTTTCTCGATAGATTTCATCCGTAAATTTTAAATTAGTGAGCGTTTCATTTTCGAATGTGTCATTTATGCTGAGTGACATGCTCACGAAATACTTATTCAAAAATCCAAGGGTATAACTATCTTATCAGAGATATTTTCTTTACAGACTCCTATCGATAGTAGATTTTCCAGAGAGGTTTTTGATCTGTATGTTTGAAAGAAGTTCTGAAAGTGACTTATTTTGGCGTTCCGGGTCTTTTGGGTGACAAGGTTTCTTAGTTTCTTATATTCTGATTTGCTTTCGTCCGATTTAACACACTTATATCTGCATCACGGATTTTTGTTAAGGCTTTGATGTTATCTGAGAGCCAAGGAGCCGCAGCTTTAGTTATACGATGCGATTCTTGAGGGGCACGTTTATCGAATATACTAGTAACAATACTGTTAAATACTTCTACTTTACCGTCGTGTTGTTTTTCTCAGACCACGGCTTTTAGTAAAGAAGGCTATGATAGTATAGAAAAAAATTAACTATTTTTAATAATCATACCATATACGGGTGTTTGGCTCATTTCTCACTTTTACACTGTGATTTTGACTTTGATTTGTTTCACAATAGAACAAAACATATTATTTTCTTGTGTTGTGAAACAGGTCTTGAGCCTTGATATTTCGATATTGTCTTTGTGATACTATTCNATAATAATAAATTTATTGTCAAAAAACAGTACAAACTGCGTATGACCACATGGAGGACAATAAACTAATTTACTCTCCGGAAGCAAGGGACCATCCCATCAATTCCGATCAAGGGCCCTAAGGCAGAGGCGGATTCAAAAATTTCAGCAAAAGTTCCTAGATAAGATAAAAAGTTAGCTGCGAGTTATAATACATATATAATGTCAATATGTTTGCAATTTAACGCAAATATGTTTAAAAATTTACATGTACAAGTTATTATCGAACTATAGATTATTCTGAGTATAGTGTTTAAAAATCATAAGAATTGAAATAACACTAAATTCACGATTTATTGTTACAATAAACACGCACCTAGACAAAGCCTAGAGAACCTGTATAGGAAATCCGCCTCTACCCAAAGGAAAACCGGAGTAAAATCCAGACCAGGATGGGGCTACAGAATTAATGTACACAACCGTGCCAAAGTTGAGTACACATAAAACTAAATTAA
>NNCF01126215.1:343649-443643 GCA_002313205.1 Laupala kohalensis | reverse complement strand
AACCAGTTACTTATTAAATATATTTGCACTTTAAAATTAAATCACCAAGCCCCTATTCTACAAATGAAATTACAAGAGGAAAAACATAAAGCTCTGAATGCTTTCCGTGCCGGAATACTGTCACCATATCGCGAATACCTCCGTTACGCTCAGCTCACGGATCTTTCGCAAGCCCTACGCGCCTGTCGTAATCTGGACAATGAACGTGCGTATGAAACCTGTATGGATTCCCTTCGCAGTAATTCTACATCCACTTCCGAGGCTCCCTTCAACAAACATAATTTTGGTGTACGGAACAATTTCCCCCCCCCCTTCTAGGAATTTTACCACTCATCAACATCGCCTCCCACCTCCACAGATTTCAAAGCAGCCACTATCTCAAACACCATTATTCAGTCGGTCAGAACCATTCAGATTCTCACAACAACCCCCGCCACACAATCGACCACAGCCAATTGCGCCATATCGCTCCCCTCTCAGACCAGTTTCCGGTGCACACACAAGACCCTACCCGCCACCTCATCAACTAGGGAGAATGCACACGGTACCCACTCAAGGCGAAAGCAGGTTCGTTAAACCAATGTCCGGTGTTTCTATAATAAAGCAAAACATGAATCACCATGCTGTGTACGAGGTTGAACCCCAAACATTCATCGACGAATCTCAGTATTACAATGAGTATCCGTACGACAACTCGTGCAATGAACCACTTTATAATTATATATCTCAACCAACTTATAATTATTCAGATCAAGACTATCACTCTTTACCAGTTGATAACCCTGTGCCAGTACAGTACGCAACAGATGAAGTTAACTACCTGACAGAAGTTAATTCCCAGTATGCAACAGATGAAGTTAACTACCCAATATTCATCTTTCGGGCATCCGAACGAACCCTTAACCAAATCAAGAACCAAATCTTCGTTACTTACGGGAATACACATGGACACTCCGTCACACACCTCTTTCAGAAAAACAAATTTATTAAATTACGAGTCACCGAGAAAAACCTATTACACGATTTGCAGGATCTCCTCCGGGTCATAACTCCTTCCGAGAAGTACGCTGTGTATTTTAATGACGTCAGTATTGAAATTCATGTCTGTAGTCAAAATTAGTAGATAACGTGGAAAATAAAACACAGCAACTACACTTCGTTGCTGAATACCACAGTTTTAATCATAATGGGATCAAAGAAACTGTCGAACACATCAAACACAAATAATACTGGCCCAACTTACATACAGAAGTTAGGGACTCCATCAATAACTGCAACTTATGCTAGAAAAATAAGCACGAAAGGTGCCCGAATAAAGTACCCAATGAAGACCCTATCACTTCTGTTGCCCCCTTTTCTCTCCTTCATGTTGACACATTCCATTTTGAAGGTGAACGATTACTTACTGTGCTTGATGTATTCTCAAAATACGGTCAGGCCTACATACTACAGGATGGTACAGGATATTCAGTACTATGGACATTGAAACAATATTTCTCCCACCATGGTTTCCCTTCACAAATCACGCATGACCAAGGCACAGAATTTCAGAATAAATTAATTGCCGATTTCTGCAAATCCCGTAATATTACGTACCATGCTACAAGTCCTTTAAACTCTTCATCAAATTCTCCTGTAGAACGCTTCAATTCTACCTTACTTGAGAAGCTTCGCATTGTCAGAAGCAAAGACAGAAACAGCCCTTTACAACATCTTGTGGTGAAAACAGTCAACCTATACAACTCATCCATTCATTCCACTACACAGATAACACCTTTTTCTGTTACTATTGGTAACCACTACAAATCACTCGACCACATATTCACTCCCGCATCCAACCTATCGGGGAATATGTCATCAATAAAGAGTCACAAATACAAAAACTGGCTTCCACAAATCCACCTAGGCGACAAACGTTCTTTCCCCACGCCCATAAGGTAGACGATCCTCTCACACGAAATCGTAAATCTCNGCTTCCACAAATCCACCTAGGCGACAAACGTTCTTTCCCCACGCCCATAAGGTAGACGATATCGTTTACATTACTGATCCTCTCACACGAAATCGTAAATCTCGAAACCTTTATCGGGAAGGAAGAATCATCAAAATTGAGCAAAACCGGATTCGCTGTAAGATGAAAAACGGTAAAATCCACGTCTGTAATTTCCGGGACGTCAAACCAAAAAGGAATCATTTTGTCGCAGATCCGCCACCCGCTGTGACGGAATAGGTTTCAGACGGATTAAAACCCAGGGATTCTACGCGGATAACCTCTGGCCCGCCGTCATTGTATCCTCCATGTTCCATTTTCAACTCAGTAATCTACTGTAATCATTTAATTTAATCCAAAACGCTTCTACTTCTCTGGTACAGACTAGTAACAATACTTTTCCTTTCTTATTTTATGAGCTGTCACTATTACTAAAAGTACACCTTTCAAAATTGTTACCCCCTCACAGCAGACGCAAACGAGACCTGATTAACGGACTCGGAAGTATCATTAAATTCATTTCCGGAAATTTGGACCAAAACGACTATGATAAGCTCCAGGAACAAATTAAAGCCTTAAAAACAGATCGAAGTGATAAAATTCACCACATTAACCAGCTACCTTCATTTTGTAATTCCATTTCACCTGAAATTCAATAGAGAGCTGAATCACATTAATTTAATCATAGGTATAATCCAACAAATATTAGAAAAAATGGAATTCAAGATAGATATTTTAGAACATTACCAATACATCGTAAGTCTCACATGACTTTTCCAACTGATACACATTGTTGAAGGCGCCATAAGTCTTTCCTTCAATGAAATGACTCACGTCCGACTGTTTTCCCATAAAGATATCTCTGATATAGTTGTACACTTACGTACCATATATCCAGCTAATGTCATCGTCCATACTGATCTCTATCTTGTGTACGAAAATTTGAAGTTCACAAAAATGTATTCCATCACCCCTATCCCAAGTACTCATCATTTCGTTGTAGTACCTTCCGAACAATACTACCTTCAAGGGTCGACCTCCAAATGGACTACTACACCATGCATGAAAGGAACTCAGACGCATGTATTGCCTTCATTACTACAATGTAAGAACTACGACTTGCAATCTGACAGAAACTGTGAATTATGATTGCTCATGTACAAAACAACGTTAGAGTGTTCCGATTACTAGGTAACGAGAAAATCCTCTTCTTCCACACTCAAGAGGAAAACTGTGCTACAAACTGTAAAAGTAACCAACATTCTGTGCAATTACAGGGCGTATGTGTGTTATATACAAACTTAAGTTGCCCTATTTCATCATGGGAGTTGCTTTGGAACCAAGACCGGGCAAGTTCATAAAAACTTTTTCATTTCCTTATGGCCATGATAGACCAATAATCAAACATCAAAGCCATCCGTTTGATGTAAATAAACTTAAGTTAGATTTAGAATCTTATGTACCTCTTTACACTGGATGGACAATTTTTCATGTATTTAGTATTGCTTGTACTATATTTATGTTATGTTGCGTGTGTTATATGTTCAGAAAGCAAATATTCAAAGCGATGAAATGTTTTGAATCCTCACCAAACATCGACAATGAGGACATCGACCTGGAACAAGGGGTGGAGGAGTTAAGCACAGCACACAGTGGAACCCTTCATAGTGCGATCTGTCTTCACCACGCACGCGTCGCCCATTAGAAGGCACTAAAGCGACTTCTCCGGAAATATTAATCTGTCACTTTGTATTTCTTCAATTTAGGAATGGGCTGCTTGCTGTAGGGAAATTCTATGTTTAGCTCTTCAAGCAATCACGTGGTAAGAACCTGCGATTCTTAAGACCGTCTAGTGAATCGTAACTACCGTTTGTTCGGAGAGTTTCATAGGGAAATTCCGAAAGATCTTTAGGTTTGCGAAAATCATTTTATGTCAGGTAAGAAATAAATTGTTTGTTAATAAATTGCCATTCGTAGAAATATTGTTACTGACTAGCAGAGGAGGAAATGTATTGTCGGTTGTACGCTTTATATTATAACTCTTAAATATTATTAGCACAGGACTTTTATATTTCTACTATTAAGCATTATGCCTCGTTTCTACAAGATTTATTCTGTTTTAAATATTGCTTTCACTGTTGGTGTAGGACAAATTTCGATCGCACGATAATGCGCCAGTTCAGCGATAATGGCACTTACGTTTCCTCTCTAGACGAACATATCTCCAATCCTTTTCGCTTTCAGTAAAGAAACTTACTCACTGGCGACAAATTCTTCAGTTTGTAAGGTCTTTCTAGCTAAAAATTCCTGAACGTATAATAACTAATCGCATTCACAAGGTACTCTTAGAGCCTGGACGCATGTTATGGCAGGCATTTCCTCCATTTTTCTCCAAAAACTATCATTTTATACGAATCCAGTTCTCCCATACACGAAATCTTCTCCAAGTAACGATCTCGGACAGCTCGAGTCTAGGCAAGTACATATCCTTTGTCATAAGCGCTATGTCACCAAGACGGTTGACAATAGTTTCAAATCAAGCGCTCAATTTCCCCTCAAGTTTGGAGTAAAGTGGTGGGGAGTTGACGTCATTGAGAGTGCCCTATACGTTACGTAAATGAGAAACGAACTGTACTTAAACGTGGTACACGTGTCGATCGGTGTCTATCGTTGTTGATGAATAATCTCGTTACGAGCGCGTGTACGTGCGTTATTTACGATGCTCACTCACCGCGATTTCGGCAAATGAAAGAAGAATTTCACCTCCGTGACGAATAATTGACTCTATTTTGAAGTGTTTCGCATTAAGTATCTTAAAAATGGTAGGCATACCGTATAATACTAATAATTAGTTAATTAATAGGTTGCCATGTGTCAAGTGGGGAAAAAATTATATTTGATCCTTTGAACTGTTATTTATTACAATATGCTCTCCGAATTTATTATTTTGTTTATTGATTATGGTTATCTCATTTTAGGCAGCTGCATTGGACAGAAAGGGTACCTTCAAAGTGGAATATTTACAAAAAATTGAACTTGAAGTTCAAAGAATATGGGAAGATAAGCATGTGTATGAAGTAGACGCACCAAGTGACATTAATGTTGACAAGTTCTTCGTTACGTTTCCTTTTCCTTACATGAATGGTAGACTTCACCTTGGTCATACATTTTCTTTGTCAAAATGTGAGGTATGTGTAAACACACATTTTTAGTTTCTCTACAAAAAAGTTTTATAGTACCATGTTTTTCATGCATCTTCTCTCTATTAGTGAAATATTTAATTTACTAGCACAGCATCTGATGTTGCCTCATGGTTTTTTTTTCATGCTTGTTTCATAGCATGCTTTGTAAAGAAGAGTACCAGTGTTGTGATAATATATGTATTTTCCTTCATCGCTTCTTATCCTAAGCAGAATTGGTTAGATAAAAGAGCCCTCTTATTGGTCATTTCACTGTTATGGAAAATGTTGGGTAGCACATTAAACTTGTACATCCATTTCCCGATAACTATAGTTTTTTATTTTTTCCTGGATATCATTCTTTTAATTTCAATCAACCAAGGGATGTCTGAACAAATAAGTGATGCAATTACTTATGCGCTATTTTTCTCTGACATGCACATTTTATGCACTTTTTGTACAGTTTTTGTTTCGTAAACAAAAATGAAAATTTTGAACTTCTAATATGAGTGCAAAATATATCTGATTTATGACATAAATTACTTTTGGAAATTCACAGTGGAGTCACTATGTTAAATTATTGCAACTTATGTCAACTGCTGTTGGTGGAAGCAACAGCTTCTGAAACTTGTTTGAGTTGTAAAAAATAAGTAGAGTGGGTGGCTGATGAATTATTACAATAATTTATTATATCAGTTGTGTTGAATATAAATTATTCTGTTTTAGTAAGTGGTTGTTTTCTGCAACTAAACTGTTTAAATTTAAAACATCTAATGAACCTTTCTGGAATCAATGTCAGTGTTAAATGTTATTGTAAACAATTTGCAGTTGAATCAACAAAATGCATTGAAAATGTTGGCAAATATATCAACACTTTTTTTCAACTCTGACAAATTAAGGGTGTGTTTGTGAATAGTCTGTTAAAATATGAAATCTGAATTTTTAATGTTTCAGAACAATTAACATTTTTTCGTTAAGGTAGCTCAACTACCATAAAACAAAACATCTTACACATATGCCAGTTCCGATATCTTTTCTTGAGCTGTATCCTATTTCCTTTTGCTTGCACCATTGTCCTGTTGTGTGCAATGACCTAAATGATTTAATATTTAATTATTTGTTGATTCATTTCATATTCTATCTTTTTTTTAGTTTGCTGTGCGTTATCATCGAATGAAAGGAAAAAGGGTACTTTTTCCTTTTGGATTCCATTGCACAGGTATGCCCATTAAAGCATGTGCCGATAAACTAAAGAGAGAACTGGCGGAGTATGGTTTTCCACCGAAATTTCCTGTTCAAACAGAATTGATTGAATTTCCTGTTCAGAGCAAAGCAGATGAAATTGCTAAAGATAAGAGTAAAGGAAAAAAGGTGAGAAAATTATGTTTGTTAAATTCTTTTTTATTAAACAAATTCATTGAAGTTTTGTATTATTATGTTTTCTGCTCTTATGTTGATAGAGTAAAGCAGTGGCGAAAGGTGGTGGAGGGAAGTATCAGTGGCAAATAATGCAAAGTCTTGGTTTGAAGGATGATGATATCAAGAAATTTGCTGATGAATCTTTCTGGCTTGATCATTTTCCACCTCTAGCTGTTGAAGATTTGAAAAGGATTGGAATGCATGTATGACTGTAGTTTCTTTTTTATACTTTCAATAATGATTCTGACTGAAAATTGTAATGTCTCTGACATTAAACTAGTACTGTAGTAGTATGTTAGTTTCTTTTATTACAATGAGATTTTGTAGTTCTTCCACTTCACTGTTTTGTACTTGGAGAGCTCAATAAAATCTATTTCTAGGTTGATTGGAGGCGTACTTTCATTACTACTGATGCAAATCCATTCTTTGATCAGTTTGTCCGATGGCAGTTCTTGACATTAAAGGCCAGGAAAAAGATAATGTATGGGAAAAGATATACAGTGTACTCTCCCTTTGATCAACAACCTTGTATGGATCATGACAGGAGCTCTGGAGAAGGAATTGGGCCTCAAGAATACACATTAATTAAAATAAAATTGAAAGAACCCTTTCCTAATGTGTTCAGGTAAGAAAATTTAGATTTGTTTGTAAATATAACTATTTGGGGTTAAATAAATTAGATTGCATAAACCATGAATTTGACTGCCTTCTAAATCTTTCCTAATGAAATGAACCCAAAGAAAATGAAATCATAGGCTTCCGCTGCTGGATTCAAAATAAACTTGTTTGTCCCGAGAAACCTTCTGGATACAATCCATGAAGTTGACACCTGATTTTGGAACTGATTTTATCATCAATACTGGTCAAATGCATATATTGAAAAATTCTTTAAAATACCAAATATTTTAACACACTTAACACCTAATATAAATTTTGAATATTTTCAATTCCAAAAATAAAATTTCAAATAATTTATTTTGTTATTTTTATTTGTTAATTGTTTTTTAGGGTTCCAATATCAATCTTCATTTCATAATAATCATTCTGGTTCTTGTTTGTCATGATAGTTCAAAAATATTACAGAATTTATCCTTTATCAGAATCGCAAAGTATGGAGTATAGTTTTACAGGGGAATAAGTATTATTGAAAAGGATTGAATATGATATAAGTATTAAATTTAAGATTGATATTATTTAAGTACTACAATTGAATAAGGAAACAAAAATATTTTTTTTGGAAAGTGGAAAGCTCTGTTTACACTCCTCAATTATTATTCTCAAAAGTTTTTGTTATTACTATAAAAAGAATTCAACACAATATTCCATGAAATGTGCTGCTTGAATACTTATTACAAACAACTTTTTTAAGTATTAAAGGTAGAAAAAATGTGCATGAAACTGGGGGGAAATGGAGTTTGAGATCAGCTCTTTTGGGATGGTATACAACCTTATAATGTCTTGATATGAAAATTTTGTTCACCCTATCCACACAGTTCCAAGAAAAAACTATTCAGTTTTTTGCTGTAATGTATTTACTTGCAATGTTGCTCTCTCTCAGTATGTCTTGTGGTGTAGCACAGATTTTGTATTAAGCACATATTGAGTTCGATTCTTATGTGAGACTGAATTTTTTCTGCTGTTTTTCTTGTTGTTGTTATTATTATTATATTTTGTGCATATTGTTCATAACATGATAAATTATATATTCATTTAATATTATACTTTATATTCTTTTAATATTATATATTATTTAAATGTTATATGATGTATTAATTTAATAAAATACTATTCACTGAATATTATGAAATTTATACACATTTTTCCTTCAGATAAAAATTCCAAAAAATTCAAAGTCAGTATCAATCTGCATTCAGTAAATACTCTGGTTCTTATTCATCATGATACTGTTGTTCAAAAATTACAGAATTGATTGATTTAAAGTATTATACTAATGAGAAATTACTTGGTTCTTACTATAAAAAAATTCAAAACGTGTTTCTCACAATACAACATCTTTGGAAAAATACTGTTTAAATACTTGTGGCTAACAAATATTTTAAGAAATAAATGTAGGAAGAATAAGAAAGCTCCAAGGGAATTTGTTTTCAATGAATAATGTAAACAAATTTTGTAATATTTAGTGAATTATAAATATTCCATTAAATCTATACTTATAAAAGTGAATTATTTGGAATGTCTGTTGCATTGAAATAGGAAAAAGTAATCAGTGAAATTATTTAAAATTTAAAGGACACTTCTGAAGGATTATTGCTATTAAAATGCAAAGTATGGTTAATATTGATGGATTGGAAGAGAAGAAAAACGATTGGCTTAATATTGGCTGCTAATCAGTAGATACAAATATTCACGCACATGACTTGACTGAGAAGCTTACTAATGTGTCCACCAAAGATCAATTGCATTACATGAAGAGTACAATCCACTGAACATATAATCTAGTTCTTCCATCTTCTCATTAATTTGCTTTGATTTCTCCTTTCTCTTCCATGCTTTGTAGCCTTATTATATTCTTTTTCATAGTCCAAATTTCACTTATATATGACTAGTGTATGTCCCGCCTTCTTTCTTCAAATTTCTTGTCTGTGTTCTGGGAAACAAAAATACTATGATATTTTGTCCCCCATGTCATGAAAATATTGTTATAATTAAGTTAAGCGTATAAATTTGTGTTTGCCAATTTTTCTTCAATTGCAGGGCTTTTAAAGGAAAGGAAATTTTTCTGGTTGCTGCTACGCTAAGACCTGAAACTATGTATGGTCAGACAAATTGTTGGGTTCACCCTGAAATAAAGTATATTGCTTTCCTAGTTAAAGGAGGTGAAGTATTTGTGTGCACTAGGAGAGCAGCTCGAAATATGTCATTCCAGGATTTTACTCAACAGAATGGAAAGTATGATGTGTTATTGGAGTTTGATGGACAGGTTTGTCTTGTTTTGAGTCACATTTAATACTATGAAGAATAAGACTTCTTTCAATAATATTTTCAATGTTCATCCTTGTAGAGTATTATAGGTGCAGCTTTAAAAGCACCTGTGACTGTGTACGATACAATATTTGCTTTGCCGATGTTGACTATCAAAGAAGATAAAGGAACAGGAATTGTTACAAGTGTACCCTCAGACTCTCCAGATGATTATGCAGCTTTAGTTGATCTTAAGAAGAAGAAAGCATTTCGTGAAAAGTATGGAATTAGTGACTCAATGGTCCTTCCTTTTGAACCTGTGAGTGTCTTAGAACTTAACTGTAAACGTAGGATTCTGCGTCCAGAGTCTGTATAAACTTGTTTGTCCGTGAAGAACCACGCCTGAAAAAGACCACATCAAGATGGCTGAAACATTAGTAGTTCTGTCTCCTGTCCCGGACAAACTAGTTTATATTAAATTAACAGATTGATACATGTACTATTTATTTAAAAATTATGGTCTGAAAATTTTTCATTCAAATATATTGATAGGTGCATGTACTGTTTCAATGACTGGTCTCATTTCTTAGATAATTTAGTATGAATTGAAAATAGGATTGCATACATAAGAAACAAACTTGTGTTCCTAGGCTTGCCAGTCACAGTGCTTATCTGCCAAAGCTATCAATCCACCGAACTTTAACTCAAAGAATACTCCAATTGTCTTGCAATACATAGTATAATGTTCTGTACTAAACTCAGCTTCTTTCTGCAGAGCACATTTTTCGGGAAGGTTATTTGCCTTTTCATGAGAATAGGGATTGTCACAAACAAAATTGTAATGTATGTAAAATTACCCCAAAATTTGTATTTGTTTTTAAATCATCAACCTGAGACACTGCTCATTTTTGTCCTCTTGAATTTTTAGACGAATATCCATTTATTTTATTTCTGTATACGTTTCAAGATTCATAGGTTTTCATTATTAGATTGGTCAAAATTGTATAGTGAATTTATTGAGGAATTTGTGGTATCCCGTTTGTCTCTGTCACCTAGTATGTATTTAATATACCGTATTAATTGTACTTTTTTGGATGAAAAAATTATTTTAAAATAGGGGTGTGTACATTATGCGAAAAAATTAAATATTTTGTATGTATTCTCGAATAGGCCAACTAAGGACCATGATAACAAGTATTAGTAGGGCTCAGTTCTGTGAGAGTTTACTTACTAGACACATTGTGAATTTTTGGGGGAACAGCGTTCAGATAGAATCTAGATAGCTGTATCTGAGTATTACAACTGCGGTTGTTAGTCGCTGAGGGTGAACTTTTCATACGCCACAGCTATATGAACTGAGACCCAATTGAAAAGCTACAATTTTTTCTTGCCCCACTTGGGAATTGAACCCGGGATGACTTGGTGATGAGTGAGTGCGCTGACACCATTATTAAATACTTCGTTTATCATTTAACATTTATTTCTGGCAAAATCTGGAAACTACTCGTGCCGTACTAGAATGGAAGGCCAGTAGCGCCCAGGGTGGCCTGTTCTTTCCCGTGAATTGTTGGTAAAAGCTCGGATATCAAAGACTCGTGGATCTACTGAGTGTGTTACCTATGCATCCATTGATGCGACATCGGAATGATTGTTGCGCGACAGGTTGTGCCACTAGGCTGGGCCACCTACCATTATGCACGACAGGCAGTAGGAGCAAGGTGAATGAGTAAGCTTCATGCAAACTTTGATAATTGAGATTAACATGCATAAATTATGCAAAACTTAAAAAAACAACAGAAAATTNGGGGGGGGGGGTGTAAATTATGTGAGTATATATGGAAAATGATATTCATTAAAGATTGTAATTATTGGTGGATATTTCAGTAAATGCATTTGTCATTTTAATTGGGTTTCACTTACTTATATATAGTAATATTGCTAATGGAGAATCTTAGGTCCAGCAATAATGAAAATCTTATCATAATACTCCATTCCAACAACATGCCATTTGCTATTTTTACTCACATAACTTTCTAAACATTGGCATAAAAATAACAAAAAGAAAAGTATATTTATGAAGTTATTGCAACCTCTTTGGCATACCTGGACTTACTAAATTATTGCCCAGAGGTCATTCCATGTTAAAGCAGACAATAAATAAAGACTATTATTTCTAAATTTGAATTTGATTTTTTTCCCAAGTTCCACAAATTTATGATACCCAATTTTTAGTTTTTGTTTATGTAGAAATTTAGTGAGTTCCTCACACCCTTCTAACCCTTAAATAAAACCCTTCATCTCTGCAACAAACTTGGAATGACTTTTATCCTGACAATCACTTGTGATGCGAACTAGGGTTGTAATTGAAGGTTAAAAGTTACTTCCTCATAAAAATTGAATATATTTTTTAAAATTCTTCAGGTGTGTTACTTCTGTTGGTGCTGCATTTTAAAATCTGAAAATTTCACACAAAACAGTCTATGCTACCAAACTTCAGTATTTATTCTGAGCCGTGTACTTCTTATACCTTGTGTTCAAGGTTCAATTCTCATCCCTATACTAATTTTGTTGTATGTGAACAACATGTTATCCTCCACATCAGATTGCAAAATGGTTCTTTTGGTGATGACACTAATTTACTATGTAAACACGTCAACGCTCAAAAAGTTTGGTCTAACCTCTCGAGTTGCTTCCATGCAAATCGTATGATTGTAAATGTTGACAAAATAATGACTATGTCATTTCACAATAGTGTCATAAAATCTTTACCCCAGGTTTCTCTTTCCTTAAATTAAACACACTGCAAAACTGAAACAAAACAAAATTCTTAGGTCTCCATGTTCAAGACAACCTCAAATGGAATTGTCACATTGATAATTTTAATCACAAATTCAGCAAATTGTTACATATTCCATATTTTAGTTAATGTAGTTTTTCCACATATTGCAAATTGCGTATATTTTGGAAACATTTACTCCCATTTATGATGCAGGAAGCTCGGTCAGAGCATCCAAACTTCCAAAATTCAAAGGAGAATAGTACGGATAATTTGTATGTCTCACTTCTGAATCACTTGTAAATCGTTATTTAAGGAATTAAATATTTTAACACTTCCCTGCATTTATATTTATGAAATATCATGTTTCTTAAGATCGTAATACTAAAGTGAGACATTTAGTATTACGATCTTGCCCTTGCTTTATATGAAACTCTTGTACATGAACACAATATTCCCAATAGGCATAATATTCATTTTCCTAGAATGTCAACCACCTAGAATACCAAAACATCATTTGTAAATCATTCTATATAATCCTAGTCAATGACATAAAAGTTATTATTAAATTTAATCTCTTCAAAGCTGCAGTTAAAAACTACCTACTACACCAGTGCTTCTACAATGTAAAAGAATTTATTGATTTTAATAAAAGCAAAAATTCGTATGTCATGCCATTGCTGTGGTACATTCAAAATAATTGATAACAATTTCAAAACTATTTTCCTGTATGCTTGTAGTGTCTTATTATTCATGTATGTTTAATTATGTTATATTGAATTGAAAATGGGAGACAGGACCGAGATTCAAACCCAGGACCTTGAGCTTTACATGTTCATGCGCTTACCAACTGCGCTATCCCATTCGCCTCCCGGGCCCATCTTCCATTAACTTTCAACTTGCGAGACTTGTCCCGAGTTCGAATCTCGGTCCTGTCTCCCATTTTCATTCAACATAACATAATTAATCTGTTACCTGGTGGTGAGGTTCACTGCAATTTAAGAGATTTCTGTGTGTCATATATGTACTCAAAAATAGCATGGTTGTGTACATTAATTCTGTAGCTCCACCCTCACCCGAGGATCTCTCAGTTTTTCCTTCAGGTAGAGGTGGAGTTTTCATAGAGGCTCTTCTAGTTTCTTGTGTAGGGGCGGCATCTATTTATGTATGTATGTTTGTATATATACAAATTTTATCGCAGTTCACATACAGAAATATTCCAGGAGATTATAGAGTATAATTTTGCTGAATTAACATTACAATTAATCGTGTTTTATAAGAATAATGAGTCAAAATAATCTCTGTAAGAGCGCAATGAGCTTAAGTTCAATATAGTTGCAACTTGATTATAATCATTATTTAATTTAGGAGATGGTATATTAAATTTAAATGCAGCATAATTAAAAAAATTATGTTGGACAGTTTCAAGCTTAGAGATATTAACCTGATAATAGGGGGACTATTCTTGAGATGTGTACAAAAATATAGTTCTTACAACATACAAGATTTTAGTGGTTTGGATACTTGTGAAATCAGCAGATAAACGCCTCACAGAACTCAACATTCTATTTGACTTATTAACTATTGATTCGATATGTATATTAAATTTCATTTTAAGGTCAAATACAACACCTAGATGTTCTTGTACATTATTTCCTAACTCATAATTAAATAAAATCGAATTTTGCGACCTAGTAAACAGCATAGATTTACATTTATCAATATTCAATAGGAGATGTTGTGAAACGCACCATTCCATCAATAAATCAAGGTCAGATTGTGATTTAGCACAATCTTGTAAAGAATTAATAACTAGGTACAATTTGAGATCAGCAGCATATAATAAGAATGTAGAATTTTGGAATACTTTGTTGAGATCATTAACAAAAATTAAGAATAATAACGGTCCTAGGTGTGAACCTTGAACTTGTATACCTCCTAATGTTTTTTTTCTTTCTTGGGGCTTTAGGGCTTGCCAATGTCAAGGACATTAGAGTCCTCCTCCTAGTGTACCTTGGAGCAAATAAACTTGCTAATAAAAAAACGAAAAGCTATTTCTCAAATCTTTTTGAAATCCCGAGGGTGAGCGTTTCCCTATCCACCACCTGGGGAGGTGCGTGATGGGGGACTATGATGATGATGATTATGATGTTACAGTGAGATGTGATGTGACAAAGATGAAATAAACTTCTTATAACAAAACAAAAAAACTGTTTCTCAAATCTTTTTGAACAGTATAAATTTGATGCTAAGAAACCATGGCTAACAATCAATGAAGTATTAGCTAGAAATTTGTATATCAATTTTAGTATAATGACCCATTGAAAGGAAGCAAGAGAAAACAATTAGGGAACTTGTATTCTGTGTTCTTTTAATTCGTATGTCCTTTTAGTTTTCGTAAAATATTTTGTAAAAATGTATAGAAACAAATAAAATTCAATCGTCATTATCATCAATCATCATCAATTTTCCCAACTTTGAAATTTAATGCGTAAGATTTTTAAAATTGTGAATTCGAGCAAAATTACTCGAAATATAAAACGAGAAATAAGCATAAGCATAATCTGATACCATGTATCCTTTACAAGCTATGTACATTTATATTAAGCCAGTTTTCCCATTTAAACCCCTAATTTTCCCTAATTTTCTACATAAGCAACAAGTAGAAAATGTGAAGAGAAAATTCATTTGGGTGATTTAACAGTGACCCCCAGATGATTGATAGATGACATTGTACACTAGAAATCTATGATAATGCTATGAGCCTTAGGAGTGCATCCAAGCTCTACAAACCATAAATTGTTATTCTTGAATAAAAGTCCTCTTTAATCAAGTTTGTGATGGCAAACACACCTAAATGACGATCACCTGTATGGTGCAGATATCACCTAATTGCCTTTTCTGTGTATGTATTTTGATGTGATAGTCTCTCTTTGTTTGTTTATATGCATATAGGGTGCTTATGTGATACGAAATAAATATAGAATAAATATTACAATGTAATTTGTTCATTTATTCATGCCTCGGTGGACCCTGCTTTTGTTCTAAAAATATACAAACTGTAACATAGGAATAGGAAAAGAGACATAATTAAACTTAGACTTAACTTTTTTAAAAGCTAATATTAAATGACAATGTATGTTTTTATAGGTACCTATTATTGATGTCCCAGAGTATGGAAATTTATGTGCTGTAACACTCTATGATAAATTGAAAATCCAAAGCCAAAATGATCGTGAGAAATTACAAGAAGCAAAAGATCTCGCATATTTGAAGGGCTTCTATGATGGGGTTAGTTTCAGTTGTTGGCATTTATTTCTGTTTTTTATTAGATGTTTAACTTGATCCTGTTTGAAAATTTTTGAAGGTTTTATTAGTTGGAGACTTTAAAGGAAAAAAGGTTCATGAGGTGAAGAAATTATTACAAAAATATTTAATAGAATCTGGAAATGCTGTAATGTATTATGAACCTGAAAAACAAATAATTTCCAGGTATTGTACAAAGATAACTTTGTTTTCTTATTATATTTAAGTTCTTTGCATCAAGTATGTCTTTAATATATGTGCAAATGATAGGTTTATTGCTGTCAATGGTTGTTTTGTATGTGCTGTCATTTCCTGTTAAGTACACAATTTACATTATATTGGGGTGTGTGTCAGTTGTTGAAGAATTGCTGCAACCCTGGACTAATTTTATTCAACCTACAAGTTTTCCAACTAGTATCCAATCTGTCACCAATCCTCAATGACTCAATAATTCCATTGCTTAGCCAGCTTTGCATCCTAAATAAATTCTTTTGAACAGTGAAAAAGATCACAATCAGATTATTCACCTACGATCACACTTCCAGCGTATGGGTTTAAAATTTTGGACCATATCAGCCCGAATATAGTACTAAATGTTTAGTATGACAAGAGTTCTGTAAAAATTTGCTTTGTACAAGAGGTAAAGTACAAGAAAAAGTCTGGTGTATGTGGGCAACAGTTTCATTTTTTGATTGTGCACATGCTTGAAGAGCAATTCCTACCATGCAGCCATGAATTTAGTGCTTCACCTCTACTAAACTTGCCACCCATAGTATGTGTGACTTCAGCCAAGCAGCTAAACTTTGTTTCTCCTATTTTGCCTTGTTATGTAACAAAGGAGAAACACTCCTGGTACCTTCATGCAGTTTTGCACACCTAGTTTTGTGCTGGCAAAGAGAGAACATAATCTGAATAAACTAGTAAAAGGGAGAATGAGATAAACCCACATTTCATTTGACAAACTCTGAAGTGTCACTTATGACTCGCTGCTCAGACTACAAATCTCTGGAAGAGTAATTTCAAAAATTTGAACAGCTATATCTCAGAAAGTATTGGGTCTGCGGAAACAAAGTTGGTCTCTTTGTTGCAAATTTAGTTTACTTTAAAAGAGTACACAGACATTTTTATCATAAAATAGGTCCTTTGGGGTCAAGATTGACATAAACTGAAATAACTTCAAAAATTTTGCTGTTTTTCAAGATATCCACAATGATCTGGAGGTCTGTCGAGGTCAAAACCTTTGAATGATCATTAACCATCCATCACATATAACATATCAAAAAATCAGAACTACCCTATTTGATGCAAGGGTAAAATGTTATTGGACTATTTAGATTGTATGTTGGTTAAGGTGAGTTCTACCATTTTTATTAATTTTGAGTGGAGTCCGAAATTTCTTCAAATTTTTAACATAGAAGGCTTGTGGATACAGTCATATGCCCTCTTGAAGTCTACAGAGGTTATTGCAAGAGATTTGTTTTGCTTCTTGTAGTGTGCCATAACTAATTTCAAAGTGATGATCTGTTCTGCACAGCTTCTCCACGGTCTGAAGTCTCCCTGGTATTCACCTAGTTCTTGTTCTAGCTGTTCTTTAATTCTGCCATATAGGATTTTGAAGAAAATTTTGTATGTAATGTCCAAGAAAGATATACCTCTGTAATTATCCCGATTACTCTTTATCTTCTTTTTTTATGGAGTGGATGGATTACAGCTGTAGTCAAATGTTCGGGGAATGTTTCCGTTATCCAAATTTCTGATAGGGCCATGTGTAAGGAGATCTAAACTGTAATGCGAACATACTTCCACACCCGATCTCCACATGCTTTGTAGTTTTTCAACTCCTTGAGTGCTGCTTCCACCTCCTGTGCTGTTGGGGGTGTTTGTTTTCAGGTTTGGTCTTTATTGGGGTATTTGTGTTAATTTTTAAAAGTTTCTGAGGTTCTTTGCAGTTCAAAAGTTTATTGAATGCTGCTGCTGCTGCTGCTGCTGCTGCTGCTGCTGCTGCTTCCCCCCCCCCTTTTTTACCACCATTTTTCCATCCTCATTTTTCAGAAATATCGTAGGTGGACTGAATTTTTGTAGTTGTCTTCCAAAGGTTTTGTAATTTTTGTAACAATGGTAAAGGTCTAGAATTGGTCTTGTGGTAGTTTTTTTTCTATTAAGTTGATTAGGTCACCTCTTCATTTTCCTGGTAATTTGAGTGATTTTTTCTGATGTTTTTGAAATTGATGGCATTTTCTTCAGTTTTGTGGGTTTGAAATTTTAACCATGCTTGATCCTTTTCATGTATTTTATCACATTCTGAAGTCCACCAGGTATGTCTCTTGTATGGATTTAAAGGGGCCAGGTTTTCAGCTTGTTGTTTAAGAATTAGTATTGGATCTTCTAAATTATCTGTTAATTTTATGATTTGTGTGATTTCTTTATAGTTTTCAATCCTGATTAACTGATATGGGCCATAGTTCCTCTTTTCTTTAGTGGTGTGAATTTAATTTTGATTTTGACTAAATAGTGGTCTGAATCCGTATCTATTCCTCTTAGTGCTTTAACATTGTGGATTTCTCTGTGAAACAATTTGTCGATACACATCCAGCTGCCATTACCCTTTCCTCCAGTCAGGATGTTTCCACATTTTAAGTTTGTTTGGTCTCCTTTGAAGTATGTGGATTTGGAGATGAAATTATGGGTTCTAATGACCTTGTTGTTGACAAGCCCTGACAAAAAATGTTATGCTCTTTACAAAGTTCGACAAGTCTTTGGCTATTACTGCTTGTATCTGTGGAGCCCATTTCCCAATTATAGCTCGGTATTTCTTTTCTTTTCCAAGTTGGGCATTGAAGTTTCCTAATAAGATCTTAATGTTGTTTTTATTCACTTGGTTTATTGCCTGTTTGAGGAGATTCCAAAACTTTTTCACTTCTTCCCTGGTCTTTGTTTTTAAAAAATTTCATTACTAGGGGCATGGGCTTTTATGATGGTATCAATTTTTGTGGTTTTAAAGGTCGAAGTTGCTATTCTTGGTGAGCTGGCTTTAAAATCAATTATAGAATCTATTATTTTTGCATTTACTATAAACCCTGTTCCAAATTGGGGACATTATTTCATGACTCTTAGTCCAGGTTTCTCGTTGTAAATCCTATATCCTTGAGATTCGAAAGGTTCTTCGGTTGTATTTCTCATCTTCTGAAACCCAACTATTAAAATGTTTCTAATATTTCTGTAAAGCTCTTGAGTTTTCCAGTTTTTAGTAGAGAATTAATGTTGTGTGTTGCGATATAGTTGATTTGGTTATGTTTGATCCTGTTCTTATGTGTTTGTGAATGTTTGGGTGATTGCAAACGCTCCGACTCATTGCTGTTTTCTAGGTGGCTACCCACCAAATCCGATGTAGCCTTCTCCTGCTCTCATTTTAGAGAGAACAGTGGAATTTTTATCTTAAGAGATGTTTCCATATTTGACTTTTGATGGTAGTCAACCTTACGTGGAGCAAGCTTCAATTTACAACTAAGGTTGTTAACTACAGGGGAGTTTATTAAATTAGCCGCCACTAACATGTGGAACAGATGTTGGGGTACCGCCACTAACATGTGAAACCGTCATACCCTTTGCCCACTTAATCTTGGACAAACAGTTGTCCCCTTTACCAGCTCCACCATACCAAAGCCTTTGCTGTTATTGTCATAACCCTGGCAAGGGAAAGGCGGGCAAGCCTGCGTATAGTAAATGGAAGAAATATGAACAGAATTAAATGAGAATACCCCTAACCCTCAAATCCTTTGACATCTTCGGAACTAGAGAAGAACAAGAGTTTGGCCAAGAGAGGCCAGATACAAAGATAACAGACAGAGAATGGCACAAAGCTAAGTTAATGGAAGAAATGCCACCCAAGAAAAGAAAGCTCTAGAAGCAAGGAAGAGTAGGAGTAGTGCTCTGGAGGGCTGATTGCAGCAAAGACTACAGGGTGATAGGATCGCCAACCCCTCTGCCAATGCACCAAATATTTTCACCCCTTTTCTCCTATAAAATAGTGAAATATAAAAAATTCCAAACATAAGTTTTGTAGATATATAAATTAACAACATATTCATACAAAAATAAAGATTTTGCATTTAGAACATGAGGTATAATGAGAATGCTGTTTGCACGAATGACAAAAACCTGAAATAATTCCCTTTCACCCATTAAGAAGTAAAATACCGAAATATCCAAGAAGCTATGTCTTGTTATTTGAATTATCAATGTCAACATACAAAACTTGAGATATCTTTATTAGATATTGTGGAAATGGAGAAAATTTGAAAATTCACATTTCACCCTTTAAAATCAGAAATTCAAAAATCCTTTCTTGGTGAAGCTAGGCAGTATAATAGCAATATTCCATTAAAAATTCAATTTCCAATCTAACATCTCAAAATTAGGAATTACAGGTCATAGTACTCTATGAATAGTAATTCTGTAATGGAAATAAAAGTTGGTGTAATTTACCCAATNTTTTTTTTTTTTTTTTGGTGGGGCTTTAGGGCTCGTCAACATCAAAGGTCATTAGAGCCCATTGCAAAGTACTTATTCAGAGGTCCAGGCATAGTCTTTTATACAGAGAAAATCATTCTGCTAACAAAAACCTTAATAAATTGAAAATATTGTATTGTTTCACCAATCTTTATCGTTTATTATAATCAAGGTGAAATATTTTCGGGCTAAGAATAAGAACAAAACATAATTGGTAGTAATAACAATAAAAATATCATAATATGAATAATAATTGAAATAAAAACACTCAGAAATTTTTAAGTGAAAGAATGTAAAAGAGGAAGAAGAAGCAAATCGGTAAACTGAACGGCATACCTCTTTATTTAGAAGAATATTTTGGTAAATCCGCTTATTTGTGGCTGTGCTGTACTTTATACCTGAGAGGAGAAAAAGTGAATGGCAATGGGGGTTTTGACAGAAAGGTTAAGAAGCTGTATAAGGTGTTCTGGGAAATACTGTTTTATTCTAGCTAAACAAACCCTTCCTCCACAAAACCTTATATAGTTAAAACTTGGTCACTGCTTTTAAGAACATTTCATCACAACCATTAATGACACAGGACTAATGCAAGCAAAACTTAATAAGAAGAAACATGTAAGATTGTTTAACTGTAATTCTTTGTGTTTAATCTAAACATGTAAGTTGTTATGAAATATGATATACTGTGGCTTGTATTCTCTTTGTAGATCGGGAGATGAATGTGTTGTTGCTCTTTGTAACCAATGGTATCTGAATTATGGAGAAGATGAATGGAGAGCTCAAGCTGAGAAAGCTCTTGATAAAATGAACACGTACCATGATGAAGTGAAAAAGAATTTCATGGCTTGCTTAAACTGGCTTCATGAATATGCTTGTTCTAGGACTTATGGATTGGGTATGTTTTTTTTTCTTTTGTTTATATTTCTCTACCAATTTCTGTTGACCTTTTATCTTAACACATGCATTTCAAGAAAGAAACAAATTTGTTAATTTGAAGATTTAAGAAAAGTCAAACAAGTTTTTCCTTTTTAAAAGTAGAGTCAAAAGTAATTCCCCACTTGTTTTTGAGATGAGCTCTCAACCAACTTTCTGTGACTCCGGCAAGTGCCATATTATTTTTGTCAGTGTGTAGGTGAGTCAGTGCGTCAATAGGTGATGGTTATGATCAGCTGTATACGGGATTAATATTAAGTAAGGGGACAAACTTCAGGTGATTGCTCCTGACAGGAAATGGACAGTTAGTTCACAATAGAGCATTTAGTATTGGTACAGTACATTACATAATGCATGGTATATAGGGTGCCTAACTCACCTGAAGACACTGTGCAATTTCCCCCTAAAATTCCCAATATCCCCCTGAAGATTTATGCCCACACACACACACACTCTCTCACAATCACACACACACACACACGTTTCCTTCTCGCCATACCATTGTCGGAATTTACTGCAGCGGAACGATTTACCTTGAATGACTCACATTCGGGGTATAAAATACTCCCGAATTCCAAGGTGATACTGAAAATTATTTTCCTATAAATTAAGTCAGTATAATTTTTTTGTGTGACAAACGGGTATCACGCTAGAGCATTGTGAATTTTGACCTAGATTCTGAGAAAATGATGTACGAAAACAAAACAGCTGTAATTTCGAGCTACAAATCAACACGTGAAACATTGATCATTTTGTAAACAGTTTCTAATTTTACTTCAGTAAATTCAATATTAATATTAATAATACTATTTTGATTTTTTTTTAATTCAAAAAAATGTTTTCAATTATTATTAACCAAGTTATAGCCATTTTAAATAAACTATTCAAGTTTTGCATAATGCTACTCTAAAACGCATAACTTCAAGATACATATTTTTATGAAATTTTGCAAAGAAAATTTTAAAGTACATTCATTTTCTTTGAAACAAACAGAAGACTACTAGACAATTTTATTTAACAAAGTTATGTCAATTTGAATTTTTCCATTTCTTATATCAATCCTTAGGTGGGCAAATACTTTTGATTGGTAGTGTATACAAAAAAGTATATTTTATTTTAATGTGATTTGAAAAGTGCTTATTATTATAATATTATTAAACACCATTATCATAATACCAGATTATCATGAGAGATATGTTAATAAACATGAATATTTATTTTATGTTATGGTGATTTGAAAACAAATGGTATGTAATTGCAATAAAGAATTTTATTTAATTTACTTGATTTTTCTCTTGATTAATTTGATTTAAATCATGTCCACTCTAATAGAGAGTAAGGCAACGAAATAATCGACAAGTTAAAGTGACAATTCAATGGGTTGAATTTTGAGCACCGCATCAAAAAATGTTGCGTACTTGAAGATGTGGTTTGTAAATAGAGATAAAGAGATACAGATGGTTTATTTTGACAATGTATGACATTTTTCTTGTATAACCTCTGTGTGTGTGTTGTTGTTGTTGTTGTTGTTGTTGTTGTTGTTGTTTTGTTATGTTTTTCTCTCTTTCTTCCAGGGGCCCCTTATACGACTTTGCACCGGGGCCCTGGAAGGGATCGTTATGCCACTGTTGTTAAGGGTTAAGTAGTTAAATAGTTAAATTGTTCAAAATATGGAAAGTATTTTGGAAGTAGTACATGAAAACGTAATTTGTCACCGTTAATTTAGGAGCGGATTATATTCTAATATTTTCTTAATGTGCATTTCTGTTCCAAAATAGAACGTTTACGTGTTAACTTTGCCTGAGTATGTGCTCATTAAAAATTTATCATGATCTAGTTCCATTATAAAATAGTTGCGTGTAATAAAATATGGAAATATTGCGAAAAAACATTTGTACTAGCACAACACGTTTCCACAACTTGTGCGATTAGCGAGCCCGTAAATGGGATCACTGTTTCCACAACTTGTGCCAATTGTGAGCGCACAGTATCTGGGTGAGATTATATGTACGAGTTGTGGCACAGCGTGGCAACTAGGAAGACTGTTATGTATTTAAGGTTAAAAAAGATGATAGAAAGTAGTCTTTATTTCCGAGTAGGATACTACTACCTACTGTTTTTCATTTTTCGGATTTCATCATAGGGAAGATTCCCTATTTTCTGTTCTAACATGACTGGCTCGCTAACTGCCACGCAGTGAATCTCGTTGGCCTCAACTCGTGCAGCTTACCACGGCTAGATCGCACCGCTATATGACTCACTAGCTGCCACGGTTGGTGCAATTGACACAATTGATACAAATAATCGCACCACGGTGCGCTCACTATGGGCACAACTTGTGAAAATAGTGAGCTCATTTTCGGGCTCGCTAATCGCACAAGTTGTGGAAATAGTGAGCCCATATCACCCACGAGGGTGATCTGACTGCCAACGAGTTTTGTATACATATATGAAAGACAATCTGAATGATATAACGTAAAATTGTAAATTGAAATGAAACACTCTGCATGGGATGAAATCTGCAACGAATTCCTTAATGATTGAAATAAACTTAAGTTAGAAAACTGAATAAACAAACCCATATGGAGTGAAAAATTCAAGTGGAATTTTAGTTACTGAGCACTTCGTAGTGTAAACGCAATATTTTGAATCAATCAATTAAGACGTCTTACATTTAAAGAAAATAGAACTCAAAGATTCTAATTGGAAATAAGACTGTTGTATATTGACTTTATTCTACAATACATATCAACCTAGATATCAGCGACGCAGTTTATTACTATTTACACTTGCTATTCGACGCAGTTTATTACTTGTGGAAATAGTAATCCCGCAATGGGTTCGCTATTCTCACAAGTTTTGCGAATGTCCACGTAGTAAATACAAATCAAGAAAACTTAACTAAACTTTTACATTCTAAGGCACACTTTCACGTATGCTTCATACTCTGGTACGCTTCATAAGGCACCTGGAAGTTCGTTTGGAAATACGGCATGCGGTTGCTATGGACGTGACGTCACACTAATTTCGTCTATTATGGAAAAAAATATTCTTTTGTAATGTATATAGTAAGTTATCTGCTAAGAAGCTTGTGACTGGTTTAGCGAGTATTCGCAGTAATATCTTTTTTTTTAATACATCACAGTTATTCTAACTAAACATATGATGGAATAAGACTGAAAGAATTAGCTAAAGAAACACAGAGTCGACGACTTTAACAATGACTTAGCGTCAACCACTCTTGAGGAAACATGCGACACAGTACTCACAAACGTAACATAAAGAGGTCCCAGTCTCTGATTGGCTGAACGTAGCACCTTCCTTACGTTACGTTGGAGTTGGCCCAACTTGGCTTACTGCGTTTCTTACGTCCTGAGGCCGGAAATGCGTCGCCTTGCGTAGAGTTTACGTATTCCTTACGTTACGTTTACGTCAATTGTAGATCAGCCTCTAAAGATGAAACATCGAAAAACCCAATGACCCGTTTCTAAATGTATAAATTTACAATTATTGCGTGCAAAAACTGAGACAATATTGCTATTAATTCGTGAAATATAGTAAAAATTCGAAAATTCACTTATCCTATTTCAGCCTTTTAAATTTCGAAAAATCCTTTCTTGGTGGGTGGTTAGGTTTCATAAGACATCTAGTGCCTAACGTTCCTAGTGTTAGTAAATTAGGCTCTGCATTGATGAATCAGTCAAGTCAGTCGGGAATGAAAGACATTGCCGCTTGTATAGAAACTTGCATTACTCCATTTTGGGCTGCATCATTGCAAGGTCACATGTGGGAGGATCAGTCCAGCGTAGAGCTTCGCTCTAAAGCACTATAAGTACTTATAGAACCTTACTTCTCTGCTACAAGTAGCGATGGCGTAGCCGACTATGATTTCCAAGCCATGCCTATTATGAGGACCACTTACTGCTGTACTACGGTGGACTAAACAAATGAATTCTAAGTAACTCCGGACCGCTGCAGTGTTGCCTAGTACATGGCTTGGAAATGTCTTTGACCATGGAGAACGTAGAGATTTATCTCCTCGGAAACATTAGTACGTTTGCATCGAGAGCCTCATCAACAAATCACCTACGCTTTTGACGCTATCTTATGAGGATTTTTTTCTTTCTGAAAAAGTGTTTTCGGTTTGTTCTTTTCTCATTTTTGTGAATTTTTTCATTTGTGTCATTACTTTTAATAAATGAAACTTAAAAAATTAAGACTACGAGTATTAGAAATAGGATGCATATGCTCCAGAAATTGTATATCACGAATCAGTCTACAATCTATCGGCTTTTAGGGATTATTTAAATTTTACATGATTTCAATGCACTATTTGCTCCTGCTGGTTTGTAAGTGAAAACTGCGGACCGGACGTAGAGAAGTGAAGCTCAGCATATGAGGGTGACTGGCCGCGAGCCAAGTAGCCCAGCAAAAATAAGGTTTTACCCTGAAAAGAAAAAAAAATTAAAGCTGGAGTCTTTTTTAATCGATAGTAAAATCTTCTAGAATATACTAAAATTCTCGCACTTTCCTCCGCGGACTTCCCTCTGTTTTGGGAGGTGGAATATTTAGGACCTCGAAGTTACAGAGTTATACTTGTACGACTCTAGCGTCAAAACTATGGGGTCAATTCCAGTGAATGAGGACTCGTCAATATTAAACGGTGTGCGCACGATGTCGACATGCGGACTGAGACGCGCGAAATTCAATAGAAACTCGAGATTGTGCGCACGCCGTTTAATATTGACGAGCTAAATGTATACCTGAGGGGTTATATTCGGAAGATATCATTGAAACACACTTTTAACGTTGTATTCACCTATATTTTTATTAACAAACTTTGATTTTAGGCAAAAGTTTTGAACGCGCTGCACCCGTCCGATTACCGTGGTTTATGTTGCGGAGACGTAAACGCTGGCGACTTAACACCCGCCATTGTGAAAATAAAGACAACTAATAGCGATCAATTCGCATTATTAAAGATTATCAAGTGACTAGAACAGAAAAATAACATTCATTAAGAGAAGGAATTTATGGAGGAAATAAATTACTTGCGTCGTAAAACACCTAATTACATGCAAAATTTGTCTTGTGATGCATTTTCTATGTTGGAAACTGACATACATTGAATTAAAAAGGAATATCTTCTGTATCTGGATATTTGTCCAATAAGGTGCTGTTAGAACATCCTATTCCACGACAATGAACACAGATATCTGAGCAGGATAATCCCAACTGTATGCAGTTACATCGATAATATTGCAATATACCAGTTTCGGCAGCCTCTCATGAGCTGGAGGTATGTAGGTAAAAATTGGTCATAAACTCTTACCCTTTAATTCCCACTTCCATGCGGTAGGATCTAACTTATTACCGAGCCATTCTTGCACCTAATGTTGCATAAGGATATAAGGTTAACAAAAATGTAATTGCTTGGAATATTGTTTGGAATATTTTAAACTATAATTGTTTGGAATATTTTATAACTCAGCAAGTCATGCAAGCTATTCACGGGCGTAGCCAGGTTTTTAATCAGGAGGTGGCAACTGAGTTATGAGTAGTATGGTGTATATAGTATGTATTTCCTTAGCTCCTTTTCCCTAGTCTAGTAGGGGTCGGAAATGGAGGATAGTACGGTGCCTCTCTCTTTAATGTGACTGGAATTACCAGGGTGCCGGATTCCCTTCCTGTCGCAAATCCCCATGGCGGGTGATCTATGAATGACAAGAGGGTGAATGATGAGTGAATGTTGTGGTGGAATGAATGGCAGGGGAAACGGGAATGCCCCGAGAAAACCTGACGCAAACACCACTTCGTTCACCACCGCGAATACTACTTGGATCGGACAGGGTTAGAACCAGCCTTCACCAGAGGTAGAAGGCACTACGCCACGGGTCGCATGGCGTGTATCATTATAATCTAAGACTAACTATCTAAGTCTATTTTTATGAGTTATTGTAAGAATTAAGAAATGAAAACAAAACAATTAATCATTGTTTGAATTTATTATTAAAATGATATTCATTTATACAATCCGAAGTAATAGTAATATTTAATTATATTAAAAGTAATAAATTGAGCAGTTCATAACTTGTGGTAAAATTATAAAGTGTTAAATTAAAATACGTTTACATGGTTTTTCGGAAAATCTTTCATGAATTGCTTTATTGAACTCTTCTTTTTTCGATGATCGCTGTTTTATATACACTCATTATGCATAACCCATTGAGACGCTGTCCCGACATTGTTGATCTTAGCCAAGTTTTGACTCGACGTAACGTACTGAATGACAGCTCAATATTGCATGTGGTACACGGTTGAGTCAGAGAGATGAACAATGCTTTTCTTGTTGCAGGATAAAAGTTTACAGCTTCGTTTGCTAAATCCGTTAAACGCAGTTCCTTCAGCCGCTCTCTACTGAGGTTTTTTCTTTCCACATGGTATACTACAATTCAGCTCCAAAATCAAATTCGTACAAATTATAAAAAGATGTGAATTCTTTTGATTTTGTTTTGAACTCTGCAACATATTAATAGGATGTAATTGGAAAAGGGAAAATGCAGGAGTGTGATTATTTGAAAATTGTTTTTCCAACGATGACAATAGTGCATCTAAATAAGGGATGACTAAAGAGGGCTTCTAGCTGGGGGATTCGAATGATGTTTCTGTCTTGCAGTAATTCTTGCACTCATCATTTCTATGCCAATATTTTAGCAATTATGTTGGCGTTCTCCAAAAGTTTCATAGTAACATGCTCTACATTGCTACGATGACTTTGATAACATCAGTGATTCGTTTGATGTGCTCCAAACATTTGAATACAACTGAAGGATCCGAGATCATATAAGAAGGAAGAATATCGGCAATATCTGAAGACGTTTAAAAAATTAATACGACAAAAGAAGACTGAAGTTTGGGAGAGATTTGTGTGTAATATCATGACAACCAACATATGGGGATTACCATTTATAATAGGGAGGGAAAAGATAAAACAAAAAACAGTATGGGGCACAATTCACAAAGGAGACGAGATGACCACAGGTTGGCTGGATACAGGAAAACAACTGATTGAAGACATACTAAAAGGAGAATCAGAGCAAAACATGGATCAAAAGGAATACGATTATGTAGAAGTACATGAAGCTGATAACAGGTAGAAAGAATAACACATTTATTGAAAACCAATAAAAACCCAGGGTTCGACAACATGACTAATGAAATGTTAAAGAAAACAATGAAGATTTATAAACAACTACAGCAGATTATGCTACAATTATGGTTATTACCCGAGATGTTGGAAGATATGCCACCTTAAATTGTTCAAAAAGCCAGGAAATTGAAATCTAGAATTGAGTTCATTGTACAAACCAATAACATTGCTTTTGGTAATAGGCAAAGTTGTAGATAAAATAATAGAAGAGCGCTTGGACTAAGAACTGCATGGAAAAATGAATAAAAACCAATATGGCTTTATGGATGCACTAGCACATATATTGTACAAAATGAGAGAGAAAAGAGATATATGCTTATGGTGAGTGTCGACATCCAAGGAGCATTTGATAGTGTACCGTGGTCACTTATATGTTTAGAATTAGACAAAAGAGAAACACCACAGCAATTATTGAAATTAATAATATTATACTTGGACGACAGAAATATACTGGACATAGGTAATGAAAGAATAATAGGTATGGTGAAACTAGGTTATCCTCACGGCAGTCACACAGGAGCCATATTCTGGAAAGTAATCATGACTGTAATTTTGGAAGCAATAGAAGAAGAACATATAGGGGCTATAGCATACGCAGACGATGTTGCGTTGCTAATAGAGGCAAATAATCGTCGAGAACTAGAATTGAACAGTACACGAGTATTAGCAATATTTGAACAAAAGTGTGGAAAATAAACCTATAATATCTAAAACAAATACAGAAGGTATTTGGTATGAAACAACGCGGCAAAAGTATATGAGAGCCAAATATAAAGTTTCCAACATGATTAAACCTAAAATCCTCACAAATATTTGGGCTTTATATAGGATGAACGACTAACATACACAAGATACGGAATATGTAGGGCAGATGTTGAAGAAAATACTATACGGGTTACAAAGAGTAGGTATAAACAAATATACAGTAGGACCTAAACACTTAATTGGTCTTCACAACGGAGTTATTGAGCCACATTTAACCTATGGCGCGAATGCATGGTATGAAAGAAGTAAGTTACAACACGGAGAATGAGTAGGCTGCAGAGAATGGGATTGATAAATTGGAGTGGTATGTACCACAATACTTCAACTAAGGCAATGCTTGTTTTGTTGGGATTATTGCTGATAGACCTTGTAGTGGATAGACATTATTTACGAACAAGAGTACGTCAAGGAGAGAAAATAGAAATAGGAGATAAAACTATGCGTGGATGGAAAGGGAAGATAAGTAGACAATTGGTTCACTGCTGGAACACTAAGATGGGAAAAGGCTACAGAAGGTAGAACCACATAAAGATATATAGGAGATGTAAAATATAGCTATGAGAACAGACGATGGTTTCAGCCAACACCGCCGGTTTACCAAGTGCTAACAGGACATGGCAATTTCCAGATATATTGGCATAAAAGAAATCTAGCTGAAACAAAATGGTGTAAATGTGGCAAAGAAGAGGATACAGTGAATCATCTACTTCATAATTGTGAAATAGTTGGTGCTGAATGAGCAGGATGGATCAACGAACTAAACCGTCATGGTGTACTCACCAACAAAGACTGGACAATACATAAAAGAGGAAGGTCTATATAAGAGTTTCGAAGAATATGCAAGAACTATTATGAGTATAAAGAAATAATATAACAGCTTGATGGCAGAGATGTGTCTCACTTCTTCGAAATTGGGATGAGAATACTCACAAAATGTTCTTTAAAAACTGCAATACTTTTATATTTATGAGACCATCGAGTTTCGCAAAACAAGGGGAGGTTAGGAGCATATTTTCTTCTCAACACCGATTCTTTAAAAAATGTTATATCTTTAATTGAGGAAACCGTATTGCGTAGTTCTGGAACATAATTCAAATCATTCACCATAAGACTAAGTTTATGCAATGTACAGAGGAAAAACATGGCATTTTTTATATTTCCTTTGCAAAATTTGTTGTACTTCGTTTTCTTTACCAGCCATAGCAACCTTGATATACACATTTTTCCTGATTATCAACCGACGTCTCGTCTGGTATTTTGAAAGATATAACTTGCTAAGTCGATCTCAAATCCAATTCGTCCTCAATAGATTATACCACTGGTCGAAGACGACAGGATTTCGTTTCTCTGCTGAGAAAACACGTGTTCTTTTCAGTAGGAGACCAAACCTTCTGGCAGAACCTCACCTCTCCCTGGGGAACAACATTTTAAAATTCTATCCTTTTGTAAAATTCTTAGGTCTAATCTTTGATCAGAGACAGAATGGGATTGAACATCTGGCTGACCTAAGAGCAAGAACATTAAAGTCTCTGAATTTATTGAAGTGCTTGAGTAGCAGGGAATGGGGCGCTGATCGCTCCTCCTAGCACCAGTTTTATCGAGCATTCATAAGATCTCGGCTCGATTATGGCTGCGTTGTATATAGCTCTGCTCGTGCAAGATATTTAAAGAAGTTGGATAGTGTCCACCATGCAGGAACTAGTTACGGGAGCCTACCGCACTAGACCCATTTCCAGTTTGTATGCCGAGAGTGACGAACCATCTCTTTACCTCTGGTGGCAACTCCTTATGCTACGACACTTTTGCCACGTGCTAACTTTACCCGACATTCTGGTGCACAACGTGGTGTTTCATCCTTCCTCTTCTTCCATCCGTTTCTACAACAACAGACAGAGCAACCAAACTTTTTGGATATCACTGTAAACAAATTAAGGAAACCATGAATATACGCACTCCTAATGTCCTAAATCATGGTTTTAGTAAGACTCCTCCTCGGGCTTTGCACAAGCCGAAGATAATTTTCGATCTTCTGCATCATGACAAGAAGAACACTCCTGCTCCGATGTTGAGGGCATACTTCCACCTAATCCTCGACAAACACCGCGTCCATATCCCTGTGTTTACCGATGGGTCGATGCAGGCTGATGGTGTCGGCTGCTCCATGGTGTTTTCCCGTGAGAATTGTGGCTACAGTCTAGGCTACCTACGCAATATTTATACTGCTGAGTGTTATGCCATATTGAGAGCATTGCGATCAACAAGGTGCTCCTGCGGATCACATTTCCTGATTTGTTCTGATTCGCTAAGTGCCCTTCAAGCAATCCAGAATATGTATCCAGCTGATAAGCTGATCCAGAACATCCAGGATGTACTTTTCTCACTGCAAAGTGATGGAAAGAACATAATGTTTTGCTGGATTCCCGAACACGTGGGAATCAGAGGAAATGAGGAAGCAGACTTTTCCGCAAAGTCGGCATGCCTCAGATCGCGTGGATTTCTCTAAGATTCCAAAACGAGATCTCCTAAATTCCATGAAGATGAGGTTTCTGAGTGAATGGAACAATGAGTGGTTAGCTGTTGAAAGGAATAAGCTCCTACTTCTCAAATCCTCTGATAAGTCAGATGAACCCGTTTGTGAGGAGTGTAGCTGTTCTCTGACAGTGCGTCGCCTACTAACTGATTGCAGTAGATACTCGAGTATACAGAGACAAATTGGTCTTGCTGCAGATTTACCAACAATTCTCGGAAATGAAACGGCTAATGTTAATAGACAATTGAATTTTATGAGTAGATCGGGGCTCCTCCCATAAGTTCTTGGGAGGGTTTAAAATTTGCATTCCTTTTTCTTCTTTCCTTTCATCCTTCGTTTCTGTAATTAGAAAATATAGTCTTTAGAATCTTTCTTTCTTTTTTTATGATATGGGGCTACTGTTTTCTTTTCTTTCATCTTTGTATTTGGATATTTGTTGAATTCAGGAGGGTTTTTTAGTGGGTATGGTCGAGATATTCGGCGAGTTCCACACACAAGGAAGTGTCAGAACGGCACTTCCCTATGGTGTGAAACTTGCATTTTTTCCCACCTGCAAGGGATCTAATGACCTTGACATTGACGAGCCCTAAAACCACACCAAAAAAATTATTTTTTGGTAGGGGAATGACTGGGGTTTCATATGTCCTTACTGCTCCTCTCTGAGGCCTATGATATACAAATAACATGCACAGTGGATGTTATATAGTGAATGGCTTATGGCTTATTATGTAATGTATACCCCATGAAAATCTGTCACAAACCCACATTTTCCACCAAGATAAATCCTATTTGGCTGTTCAGCAGAGTTGGAACCATCATTCCCAGAGGATTCCTACATTCAATTAACTGCAACTTAGCATTCTCCCTAGCATTCAATTAACTGCACACCCTAGGGGACATACATCTAGTAAGTACATGTTTGGCAAACACGGGTCCCCGAGCAGAGTCTGGCATTACTTCCACTTACTTGTGCAAGGCTCCTTCCTTTCTCTTTCCTGACCTTCATTGGTCACCTCTTTTTCTTTTCCATCCCGACACTATTAGGGGTAGGGTATCTTTCATATTCCTCATTTTTTGTCCTCAATGTTTTGATGTATGTTTGGATATATTGTAATTCATGAGGGTTTTTAGTGGGTATGGTTGAGTCATTAGGCGAGTCCCCCACGCGGTTGGGTCTCCTTAGTGCGTAACTGCATACTCCCTACCTGTACTGAATTTTAGGGCTTTAATGACCACGATGTCGACGAGCCGTAAATCCCCACCAAGAAAAAAAAAAGTTACAACCAATAGCTTTACAGAACAATGTGTATTATATCCCTATTACTTCTGTAATCATGTATCTCGCTATCTGTTGTTTTGTTCTCAGGTTCTAAGCTTCCATGGGATGAACAATGGCTTATTGAATCTCTGTCTGATTCTTCGATTTACATGGCATATTACACTGTGGCCCATCTTCTTCAGGGTGGAACATTTCGAGGAACTCACAAAAATGCCTTGAACATAAAGTAAGTGATTTGTTTGTGGGTGTGAGTGCGTGCATGTATGCGCGCGTGGGTGCGTGTGTTTATTGGTGTTCCTCAGTAATACATATCTTGCCCACTCTTCATGTACACTTCAAATTTGTTTTGGAAGGAAATCCTTATAAATGAGTCACCAGCAAATAAATTGAATGATTTATCTTTGGATCAAAGAGTAAATAAATAAACATAGTGTAATCTCATTATAGCATGCTTTGGTGTTGCATATATATTTCAATCCCCTTTAAATTTCTTCTGTTATAAAAATATTTCATTGATACAAACTCATTACTTAAGTCTGTTTTGTTAGTTATGTANTTTTTTTTTTTTTTTTTTTTTTTTTTTTTTTTTTTTTTTTTTTTTTTTTTTTTTTTTTTTTTTTTTTTTTTTACTTGTGTAAGTGAATATAGAAAGTATTTATTATTATTATTATTATGATACATTACCAAAAAAAGCTTTCTACCCCTCCTTTTAGGAATTCAACTTCACAACTTCTACCCTAAGATCTAATTGATTATCTTTAATATTTACTCAGAGGCTTTACTCGCTAGGCAATATGGGTATCAACCATATATTGTGAGAGGATAGGACCCGCTGGGACATGAGTTCAAATCACGGATCAAAATATAATATTAATAACACATCACACAACAAAAGTAAACATAAATTTAATATAAGAAATGCTGGAATCTGGAATCCAGCTAACTACAGAAAGCATTTCAATCTACTGCATTCCACACTAACATACTACAGTTAAGCTCAACACTACAGGAAGCAAAGATAACTCACTAATACAGATACCACTGTTACATAAATATACTACTCTACAACATGTTACAAAAGGATTGAATTCTGCGAGACTGATGCTTGCTCATGGTCTTTACCAAGTTAAGGTATTCAATGAAAAGCAAAAGTATTCAATGAGAAGTAAAAGAGATATGATATAACCATTTCAGGGCCTAAAGGGCAATGAATGGTACACAATCCGTGCTGAAGGCACGTCTTGCGGAGTGTCGAGGCAGGCCGACACTCGTTCTAAAATAAATGTTACGGAGCATGGGTGGCCACCCATGCTCCGGAGTGCACGTCTTCACATACACTGCTCGTTCCTTCGATCCCCCCCTTGCTCGTTGCCAGAGATCTTTGTTGTTTGAATTTTGTCCCGTGGAGAGGGGTACCAATCCCTTCAAGTTTCTTATGATGGTAATGGAATGACAACACTTTTACGGTTCTTTATTGGATGGTCAAAGCTCACGCCACTAGGGCATGATGTTGACATCCCTGATCTCACGCCACAGGGCGGAGGCGTCCAGCGGAAATGGCAAATCGCCTTTCCGCTGTCCAAGATGTTTCTGACTGCATTCAAGACAATAGTCGGGACAGCGAAATAAATAAAACTTTCCACTGCTGTTTAAGTGGGACCGTAATAATTATTATTATTTTACTTTAATGCAAAGGGTATGTCGTATGAATGTCAAAATACTCTTTTGAATATTTCTCAAAAATGGCTCCAACGATTTTGCTCAAATTTTCTGTACAAAAAGTGCACTTAGTATGCATTACATTGGCATTAGCAGTATTTTGCTAGAGAGTTTGGAGTAGACACAGTACAATAATTTGTGTCTGCTGCACTTGCACATTAGTTTACTGTTTCAAGAAGCTTGAATGTTATTGAGCAGTGTAAATGGACCAAGCAGATGTGGAATGCACTTTTGGTAAACTGATATGATATTGATAACATATATAGGAGGACAGCAAATGCACTGCTGCAAAAATACATCAATTTACAACAAAATCAATCTGTCTACAACAATATTACATTTACATAACTCTTTTATGATATTTATAAGACTGAGAAGTCACTAAATATCTTGAAATAATATTATATATATTTATTTTACTGCAAAATTTCAAATAAAAGGCAGTAATAAGTTCATCTAGTGACATTGTTTGTTATACTCAGTCCTACTCAAAGACTTTTAAACATTTACACAAGACTTAATAAGCATATAATAAACAAGATACCTATAAGATATATTAAACATACTAGCTGATAATCTGGCATTGTCCCAGATTTATCTGAGTCTAATCTTTTCTCAGGGAAATATAAAATCTATCTATATTGCTAGATCAAAATACTTTTACTTACTGGTTTTTAAATACTTGTACTGCATCCTAACTTTTCAAATTCATTATACAAACTTAAAACAAAACTTGACTATGCACTATATCATCTCGTGGTAACCGCACCGATCGGTTTTCGCTTCCAAGCCATGACGTGGCTGCATCATTTCATTAAAATTCTTGTAAACCTAAACTATTCTACCCCATCCTGGCCCGAGTTTTGCTCTGGTTTTCCTTTGGGTAGAGGCGGAATTCTTATACAGGTTCTTTAGGCTTTGTCTAGGGGCATGTTTATTGTAATAATAAATCGTGAATTTAGTGTTATTTCAATTCTTTTGATTTTTAAACAGTATACTCAGAATAATCTATAGTTCGGCAATAATTTGTACTTGTAAATTTTTTGCATTAAATTACAAACACACTGACATTTTATCAGTATTATAACTCGCAGCTAACTTTTCATCTTATCTAGGAATTTTTTCTGAAATTTTTTAATACGCCTCTGCGTTCAGGCCCTTGATCAGAATTGATGGGATGGTCCCTTGTTTACTTCCAGAGAGTAAAATTAGTTTGTTGTCCTCCACGTGGTCATACACAGTTTGTACTGTTTTTTGACAATAAATTTATAAAATTATTCATCAAAATTTTACAATTTAAAGACTTTTTATCTGTTTGTTAATGCACAAAACAAATAATCCATTAAATTTTATGATGATTGATTTTTTCCTTCTTAAACTACACTCTTAAATTTAAGTACTTTTACACTTCTGTTTTTAGTAACATTTTATCGATAATGTAGGTTAATTTTTGTCGATAGACATATGCTGTTGTGAACGTTTTTGTAGTACTCTTTGAGGCATACAATTTTGCTATTCATAGTTGTCACCTATCTCTAGCTAGTTAGACAGGGTAAGCAAATATACTCTCTTTTTCCCCAATTTTACCAACATTTATTGTCAAACACCATTTCTATCTTTATCATCTCAAATTTAGAAAATAAAAGTTAGTTTAGATGTTCAGGATGAACATAGGCTTGCAAATTTCATCAAAATCGGTTCAGTGGTTTAGTCGTGATCAGGTAGCAAACAGACAGACACACTTCCGCATTATGCATTTATATGTTAGTATGGATACCTGTATATGTTTTTTGCATGTAGTTTGAATGTGTCTAATCGTGTGTCCAAAGAATATAATTTATTAGATATATCATGATTTTCACGTTCATCTCAGATGGGAACAGGAATGTCTTTTTCCCCTGTCGATGCTTTTAGTTACATCATGTTTGGTGGGAATGCAATCTTTTTGTTGCAGAAGGTTACAGATCAGATGCTTCAACTAAATTTTTTTTGCTGATTGTTGATGTTGCTATTGCTGGGAAGGTTGTGTATCNTTTTTTTTTTTTTTTTTTTTTTTTTTTTTTTTTTTTTTTTTTTTTGTGGGGCTTTAGGGCTCGCCAACATCGAAGGTCATTAGAGCCCAAAAAATTGACTAATATTGCAAATTATTTGATGGTTTTACATATTACACAAAATGGTGTTTAAAGAAATAACTGGAATGCAATAGGACTTATGTCGTGGGTGGTATGTTTATTGAAATAAATTCTTTAATGACTAATGTAGCAAACTTTTCTACAATTCATTGTTAATATAACGTTTTCAATATTATTAGAAAAAATTTAATAAAAAAATTCTGAACTCATAGAAGGAACTGAAACCAGAGGTATAAAAAAAGATATGACATATAAGGAAAATAATGAAAAGTAGATGGTATCATTTCTTTACCATAGATGCTCATATATCTGATTTATTTTTACTTGACAAAAATTTATATTTTAAAATTGCAAAGAAATTTCTCTTGACTTAATTAACAAGTTAAATAAGAACATAGATGGTGTTTGCTTTGTACTTGCATGTATAATATCTTAATAATTCGTTTATTGTTTGAAATACATTATAAATCCTACATAGCTGAACTCAAAAAATAAATAAATTGAATTTGCAAATTTGACACAGCCTTTATGTCAATTGTAGTTAAAATATTTCTTTAATAAACTAATTAAATGAAGATCCGACCAAAACATAGAGGACCATGCCAAAAATAATCCTCTCGTTTGAGAACCCCTAGAGGTGGAGTTCAGTTAGAGGTAATAACTTTCAGTCAGGTGAAAATGGCGATGAGTCGGGAATTGAACTCGGGACTTCTGCTTTGATCTCAGGGATGTTAACCACTACACCACCCATTCACCTTCCACAACCGTACACCATTTCCACCCAGACCTGAACCCCAGGAGACCTGAGACACATCCTCAGACAGGAGATAAGTGAACCAGGGGGTACACTTCAGTGAGCACTTAATTGCCACTTTTACACGTACCTATGTGTTAAGGTTCATTATGCACATATTTCTTCCATATACCCTACATGTGGAGAAGATATGTGATAACGTTCGGTGAAGTGAAAATGGCGATGAGTCGGGAATTGAACCTGGGACTCC
This sequence comes from Laupala kohalensis, assembly GCA_002313205.1. NCBI lineage: Eukaryota > Metazoa > Arthropoda > Insecta > Orthoptera > Trigonidiidae > Laupala > Laupala kohalensis. The sequence goes on along the minus strand of NNCF01126215.1, from coordinate 405,970 downwards.
TGCTTTGATCGCAGGGGTGTTAACCACTACATCACCCGTTTGCTTTTCACAACTGTATACCATTTCCACTCAGACCTAAACCCTGGGGTCTGGGGATGTGTCTCAGGTCTTTGGAAATAAGATCATTCATCTCAGAACACAAAAAAAAGTATGGATTCAACCCTTCTTTTCACATATTTTTACCTGTCCCCCCTTTCTTAGCCCCCCATCTGAGGGATGCTAGGGTTATATTATCTTTAATGAGGTCTGATTATGAACTTGCATAGCATCATGGACTTAGGTTGGTATGTCAATCCGTCGGTCACTCAGTCAATATTTGCCTTTTTATGTCTGTGGATGATACTGTTATTTTCCTGCTATGAACTAGTGTATTAAAATTATGGGAATACATTATTTTCTTTGGAAATGTTCTCTCCCAAAACTTATGAGGAATCTTCATTTTCTTACAAATAATTTTAATACATATTTTATGACCGCTTGTAGGAAAGTAATTTTAAAATCTGATTCTTAATGCCATTCATTTCAGGCCAGAGCAGATGACACCAGAAGTATGGGACTACATATTTTTCAAAACTGCTCCTTATCCAGTCGCAAGCACCATAACTAAAACAAGTTTGGATTTAATGAAAAGAGAATTTGAATTTTGGTATCCTGTTGACTTACGCTGTTCAGGAAAAGACCTCATTCAGAATCATTTGACTTTCTTTATTTATAATCATTGTGCAATATGGCCTGATGATGAAAGTAAATGGCCCAGTGCGATTCGAGCTAATGGTCATTTATTGTTGGATTCGAGAAAGGTGTGAACAATTTCATTATACTTTTGTATAAGTATGTTTTGTATAAGTATGTATAAGGAAATGTATGACAAGGTTTTCTCCTGCAGATGTCAAAACAAGAAGGGAATTTTCTCACTTTATCTGAGGCCGTGCAGAAATTTAGTGCTGATGGCATGCGTTTGTGTTTGGCAGATTCTGGTGATTCCATTGAAGACGCCAATTTTGTCAAGGACATGGCTGATGCTGGTAAGTTACTTAGCTTCGACGTAGACATTTTATTTACTAACTATGTGATGTGATAAAAGAACACCTACAAGGGGAGGTCATGACTGAGGAAATTGACTTCAGGAAGGTACTTTGTAGGATTGAAGGAGGTCATAGATTGTCAAAGTAAGAAAGCATGTGAGCTAGCTGTACATTTTCATCCCCGTTTATATTATATACATTTCTCCAAACTTTCCTGCAGCGCAATAGCATTCAGTGCCAATGCTTTATCTGTGCACATGGCCTTGAGTAGTACCCCATGGGGGAGATGAGAAGCAGGGGTACTTTTCTAAAATCATTGACTTGCTATAGAAAAAAATTAACAGGTATCTTATTTAGAAAGTGGTCCTCTTGACCCTAGATGTATGAAATTAAGAATATTTTATCCTGTTTTGACCGATAAATGGATATAAAAGAGATAGAAATGTCTGTGGTCAAGCTACCTCACAAGTGCAGGTATCACGCCGGCACTGTAAGCAGTAGCGTACTTGCCTACTAACTCACATAAATGGTTACTTTCAGGTAGTTATTTTGCAAAAGAATTTATAAAAAAGAAAATATAATTGAAAATACTACCATAATTTTAATAAGTGCTCAATTGTAAAAAAAAATTAATAATACTTCAGTTATTTTTAGTTTGATATAATTTTTTTATTTATTTTAAATTACAATTGTAACTTGTTAAAGTTTATCCTACTGTCATTAAAAATCCATTTAGGTTTTCTTTAACTAATAAATAATAAATTATTGATTTATTTTTAATTTACAGGCTAATGTCCATTTACACAAATCTACATAAAATATGATGAAGATTGTAACATGAGTAATTATAACTAGAATATACAAAGGTTTCATCTTTCTTTCCTTTTTGAAACTAAATTATGAATATTCCTTGATACCTCATTTTGTTGATGTAATAAATTAATATATCGCAAATCAATTATATCAACATTCAGCAAATTGGCAGTATTGCACATTCTATTGGTTGGGTTATTTATTGTGTAGTTTGTTATATAAAAGTTTAACACAAAAGTATTTTTGTACCTTGAATTTTTCATTGGAACTTTAAAATTCAATTGGTTCAACAAATCAGGGCAGCCAATAAGGTTATAACTTAACTTATGTATGAACTTCACATCATTTATCATATGCTGCATTTGAATTGATAATGATAATAATATAATAATAATATTTATTTACTGCAAATGGGCAGATCTTACCCGGTGGCAGAATATAAGGAAATACAATACACAAATACATATCACAGAACACTGAAATCAAAAATTGTTAAATAATCACTAAAAGTATATGATTCAACTAATATTAAAGTATTAAATATAAAAACATTTTACCCTGAAACATCTAAAAAAAAATTATAAAAACTTACAGCACATTTTATTTCGCTGATGACCCAAACATTCGATTTACCCCTTTCGTGCACATCACTTCACATTTCCCTCCCCACCTTTTCTAAATTATTTATTTCTCTCGTATCACTTCACTTCACTACCCACTATCACTCGACTAGCTCTCATCTACACTAACGTACCCATCCAGAACTTGCCTAATCCTTTTGTCTGCTCTCCTTTTCTTAAAGTGTTTTTGAATTTAAGAGAGCTTACTGACCCCGATAGCACTCCCATGACACCCGCAGGCAAATTGTTCCAGTCCCTGATTGATCTATTGAGAAATGAGTATTTTCCTATGCCTGATTTTTGTTTCCTTAAACGAATTTTGAAAAAGTGATCTTGTCTACCTACCCAATCTAGTCGGATTTTCTAAGTGCTCTTTGACATCCCGCTTTTCTCTTTTAATGTAATTATTCACATGATTACCCATGTTTATGAATTAAATCGCTTTTTTCTAATTCTTCTATTTGATATTTTCTATAAGGATGCCATCCTGCCGATGCCTATTCCAGTAGATGCCTTACAAGGCTTGTGTATGCTAACTCTTTTGTTGTCTGATTACTGCCTTCCTTTAAAATTCGTTTAATGAAATTTAGAGACTTCCAAGCATTTTGTGCAACACTGTTAACCTGATCAGACCACTCGAAGTTGTTCGTAAACATGATACCCGAATATTTGCATGAATTTACTTCCGGTATTGAATATGAACTGATTTCATAGGACCAATTTTACCTTCAGTGGGTACGAGTGAAACACACAGCTTTACTCTTCTCTGAATTTATTTTCATTTGATTTATAGTTACCCATTTGTGGATTTCATCAAGGTCTCATTGCAATGTGTTCCGGGTTGTTTATTGTTCGGTAAATTATAGTCTTCCGCAAATAATCTAATATTTGAACCAATTTTCTCAGGCAGGTTGTTGATAAATGCTATAAATAGCAAAGGTCCGAGAACACTGCCTTTTACCACTCCTGATGTGACGACTACTTCTCCCGACAATATTTCCGAAATCCTAACCCTTTGCTTCCGATTATGTAGATATTCACGGATCCACTCTACCACCCTTCTATCTATGCCAGTATTTTCTATTTTCTGAATTAATAAATGATGAGGTACTAAGTCAGACATCTATGTCGACTGCATCTATGCTTTGTCCCTTGTCTAACGCGTCTGCGATGTCTTGACATAACTATATTATTTGGCTTTCGCACGAGTTACCCGGTCGGAACCCATGTAGTTTGTCATGTAACAGCGCCGTTTAGCTACGCGCGCACTGGGACGGTCGGCACCGCCGTCCTGGATTTCCCAAAAGTTCTTTCCATTGCTTTGTATTGGTATGAACCGACTGGGCCGGCACGCATTTGCCGCCGTTTGCTAAAAGTCCCCAGAGGAAGATCTTTTAGAGGGCTGTAAAACTTTCCGGGAGACTCATTAGCAGTTTATGATTGTGGGCACTCGCAAGGACCAGACATTCCTCACTTCGGTCGTGTTGTATTGTGTTGAGTGATCAGAATAGAATGGGGAGCAGGTAACATGCGTATCCTATTCCTCTTCGCCTTGGAGAATGAATGGTCCCTTCACCCAACAGGGTTCCAGAAATCCGAACCGGTACGCGCAGTCTTCCGCACTTGCAAAATGTAGGAATGTCCATCCGTCCGTTGACATCCCAGTACCGCGTAGCTTTTTTATCCTCTTCTCTTAAATAATTTGCTATTAAGTGTTCCATTATCTTACACACAACCGATGTTAAGCTCACTGGTCTATAGTTTGATACTGAAGTTTTACTACCTGATTTGTGTATCGGAACTGTGATCGCATTCTTCTAGTCTTGTGGAATTTGCGCATTATTAATTGAGATTTCAAAAATGCGAGAGATATAATACTATCGCTTCCCCTTCTAACTTTAAATATATGTGGCGTCATCGCCACTCACGAAGACACCGCCCCGGCTGCAACGCGTCCGCAATAGGACACTTTCTCCGGCCGCCCCTGTGCCCACCTGGCCGGGGGCGGCGCAGAAAACATCTGCGAGATTCAAGAACAGCGAATCCGGATGACACCCGCCCTCCGGCCAGTTCTCGCTTCACCACCCTTCCGCGAACACGCGCCTTTGTAGCTCGCTGAGCGCAATAGTAATAAACGAGATTATTCTCATGCGGTAGAGTTTTAACTACAAACCACTCCCACACATATATGGTGACCCCGTCTAACCTTACCGATTTTTTATTCTTTAAGTTTCTTTGACGTTTTCTGATGTGACCCGCCCTAGCTCTAAAGAAATTATATTCTAAGTTACATTCTATTGTTGTATCTTCAGAATTATCACTAAACACTGATGCGAAGTATTTATTGAATAGATTAGCTTTCTCTTCATATTTGTATACTTTTGAATTGTTATTTTCCGAATCTTTCAAGAAAGGCGCTTCTTCTTTCTTTCCCCTAAGGTTTCTGACATGTTGGTAAAACCTCTGTTTCATCTGACCGAAAGTTATCACTCTGTTTACCGTCTTTTTCCCTGCCTAAAATGGGTACGGTGCAATTGCGCACCATGGTCAAGAAATGTCTAAGAGGATTATAAGGGTCTCTCGGGAGGTCGGTGTCGAGTTGCACACCATGGTCAGCTCCTGCGTTATTTTCCTTCTCTTCGTAGACACCCATGGGGCCTACGGACATTCTTTGTCACCCCAAAAACTAGAGCAAGAGCATTATAAAACATTTAATTAATCTTTTTTTCAAAAGTTAAAAAACCCAGATTTATATTTATTTAGAATACATTAGAAAGTTACTGTATGAGATTTTTTATGTTTTCATCAGATAAACACTTTCGTGAACTTTTAAAAAAATTATCCAACACCGTTAAAAGTGATATATTACTAAGAATAGTTTGTCTGATTACTTCTTCAATAAAACAATTTCATCATTTTCCAGACTATTTCGAGAAATGTTTGTTGTTTTTTAATTTAAAACTTGTTATTCGCCTGATGAGGACTGTGCCCACAGTCGATACGTTGTGTTCAAAACTATGTTAAACCAAAAAAAGTTTGAATATGACGAAATTGTTTTGTTTATATTATTATAGTTCGTAAAACGACAGCACGTGGTATCTCACTATCACAGAGGACATCGCTTAATGATTCCCTGCTCTTAATCTCGACTACAATTCAGTCATATATAGATTATTTCTTAACTTTAAGAACAGTAAATAAATTTAAAGATCTTTTAATGGATTTAACAATAACTGTTGGTTGTCATTTGTGCGGCTGTTTTCTTACGTTTCGTTGTTTTCTAATACAGATTTTCTGAGACAAACAAATTGTTAGTTTCATCAGCGAAAATTATTACTGATAGCCGTAATAAATATACCAATAAAAATAGAAAAGAATCGACTCAAGGTGGTGGTATGTTATGAGTTCATAAGCAAATTTACGTTGATAAAAAAAAGTTATTAGAATATTTGTTTTTCTGAAACGTATAAATTTGTTCGCAAAATCGTATCATTTAAAGTTAAAATAACGACTTAGTTTTTCCTTGCTGAAAAATAAAACACTTCTACATATTTTTTTAACGTCGAAACGGACATCTTACTTCAAGTACCTGAAACGAATTTCATAAGATATTCTAGATAAATGGTATTGATATTTTGCTGTTACACAATAGTTTTAAAGATTATTTGCTCATTTATAACAGTCACTAAGTCAAAAATAAATTCACTCCTTCTTATAGCTCGTTTTGCTGGTTTAGATACCGAATTTAAAAATCTTAGTTATGTTACTTCAGGTAAGCAAATAAAAATAAAATTACCTGACTTTTCCAGTTTTTTCATACTTTTTCAGACTGAATACATTTTCAATCCATTTCTCGTGGAGAAAAATTAAAATTAAAAATGTTATTTAAAAAATGAGAAGTTTAAATTAAAATCTGGCTCCTCAGTATTTTAGTACTTAAAATTATTTTTGAAATGAAAAAAAAATCGGCATCACTTCATATCATTAGGAGGTAATACGATCCCAAATTGGGGCGATCACCGATGTATACATCAAATGAAAGTTTTGGCATCGATAAGCAATTGCGATATAAAATAAATCTGCTTTGTAAAGAAATAACGAACTTATCAAATAGTTTGCCAAAATGTTGTACACTTAATTACATAGACGTCATGTTTCAATTTAAATTACCATTGCGATTAAAATCATGAATTGTATTTTACACTTTGAAAGTATGTATTATTGCCAGTGTGTATGCATAGATTAATCAATAAATATTTTACGATTTATCGCAATGTGGTCGAGTTTACAATCTTTTATCATGAAATTTGAAGCTGATTGTTTATAACAAAAATAAGTATCAAATATTAAAAAACGGTATGACTTATTGAGCGTCTGCCAATGATTTAGTGATAGGATATTGTCTCTCAACCCTTACCTGCACTGGCGGAGGAAAAGAATGAGGAAAGGTTTTGGTGTGCAACTCGACAGTTCAAGCAACCAGCGTGTGCAACTCGACCCTATTGGCGGGGATAATCCTTGCATTCTACTTTCCAGGTGCGCAACTCGACCGTTCCGGCCTGAAATACCACTACGAAACTTATTTCGAGCTTAGATTTTCTCCTTATTTAATTCTTTTGATAAACTTTTGAATTTACTTTGTAGTGTTATGTTTGCCTTGCGTTGCGCCTCAACCCTTCTTGCTTTTCTTTTAAGTTTCCTCATTTTTGCGGTGTAATATTCTGAATTTAGTATTGAAATATTTTCCTAGTCACTGTGGAGTTTTGTTTTAAGTGAGTTGCCCATTGTAATTGTAGTAGAACGGCTTTGTGGTCATTTATACCTGGTATTACCGTGGATGAGAGAAATAAATCGGGCTTAACGAGGAAAACATCCGGTAAAGCTTCTCCCCTAGTTGGCGCTGGTGTTACCTGTGTTAACCCCCCTTCCCATACCATGTCGTTCCCTANCAAGTTCTCGGGAGGGTTTAAAAATTTGCATTCCCTTTTCTTCTGTAATTAGAAAATCTAATATTTAGAAATATTTTTCCTTTTTTGTGATATAATGTATTGGTATACAGTTTTATTTTCTTTCATCTTTGTATTTAGATATTTGTTGAATTCAGGAGGGTTTTTTAGTGGGTATGGTCGAGATTTTCGGCGAGTCCCACACACGGGGAAGAGTCATTACGGCTCTTCTCTATGGTGCGAAACTGCATTTTTCCCTACTTGCATGGGCTCTAATGACCTCGATGTTGACGAGCCCTAAAGCCCCACCAAAAAAAAACAACTACATTTTATGTGTTGAACTGTAACGTGTTTTATTTCTTATACTTCTACATTTTACCTGCAGCAGTCGCAAAAGACCCCCACCGGGCCCAACAACCCCTCTTACCTTATTAGTGGTATTGAAATTTATTCCCATCGTCGACGTCGAAAAGCTCTCTATTTTCCGGTAGTCAACGGAGCATTCTCCCTTTCTCCCCCGCCGGCTTCACCTCTTCCCTCTCCACGGTTACCGCCTCCCTCGACGCCGTCACCGCATCCCTCACCCCCGTAGTCGCGTTCACCACCACCGTCACCGCCACTTCCATCACAGCCGCCTCCGTCAGAACTACCATCGTTGCCTCTTCCACCTCTTCTTGTCTTCGCCAGCCACCAGCGCCTCAGTTGCTTCATTATTCACCGGCTTCAATATGATTAGTCAGTCTCTTGCGCAACTTTCCCNAATTTTTTGTTTTTTTTTTTTTTTTTTTTTTTTTTTTTTTTTTTTTTTTTTTTTTTTTTTTTTTCGTGGGGCTTTAGGGCTCGTCAACATCAAAGGTCATTAGAGCCCATAAAAAAAAATTATTAACACCATAAAATTTGTCATGTTCTTGTGCATATACTTAAATAAAAAATAGTTCTAAGAATGAGTAATGCTTTTAAAATAGAAGAAATGTTTCAAAAACCGCGAAATTTTCACAGCTTTTCCCGATATGTCGACTTTACTAATTTTTAAACAATAAACTAAAAGTGTCAGAAATAATTCTTATTCGGCGAATTATTACTATTATGTTTGTGACAACATTTAAAAGTTTCAAGCTTCTACATGCAAAATATAACAAGTTATTAACATTTTTCGAAAACTGCTAAAAACGACCAGGCACGTTTTTAAGGAATAACATTCTTGCTGTCGCCTTCAGGAAAATGCCGTGATTACATGATCATTGAATTTAAACGTTTAAAACTTAGTATGTAACTACAATTAAGTGATAACCAGAAATATGTTTTCATTTGGCGACCAGCGGTGCCTCGGCGGCGAAGTAGTCTGGTCGTGCTGTTGTCGCGCGCACACGGTCCACACTGACGAGTCCTCAGCTGAGGTGGATACAAACCGATTACGCGAAGGATTTAAAGAATACTTCATGTCATAGATAACTTTTTCGTAAATATTTCATAATTTTCTTATTTGATAATAACTTTTGTCGTATTTCGGAAAGGTTATGTTAGAATATTTAATTCGGTTCTCAAAAAGATTAAAAATAATTTTTTGTAATTAAGACATTTTATGTAACTTCCGAACTTTTATACAATGGCAGGCGTAAGATAAGTGCTAAGGTTGTTGTTTTTGCTGTGGTTTGAGGTTTGTGATTTGTTCGATCTGTTTGTATTATGTAGAAAAAAAGTTTGACGTCATTTTAGCAGCGACGACGCGTTAATCAGATTTCGTGGCGGATCCTTTCCTTAGAGATTGACAAAATCTCATTTTCTCACGTTTTGCGCAGTTATCAAGTTTTCTTTTGTATACGATCCCTTCTCTCTTTCTTCACTCCCCTCGCCTCCCTTCAGTAGTTTTGGACAGTATTATGACTTATTGAGCTGTTGCCAGCAGCTTGATTATACTTGTAACATTTCTACTGACTGATTCTAAAAGTTTCCGCTCTCTTTACTGTGTGCTAAACTTACAAAATAATACTTCGATTATTTTTGTTTTAAATTATCCAATTTTTGAAACGTGACGGAATATGGCCATTGTCTGAAATATTGTTCTACAATATAATTTTAATTCATATTTGTTTTTTTATTCAGTTGAAAACAGTGTTCAAATGAAAGGTTGAGAAACGAGGGAATTTCTCTCCTGACAAAGTCTCAATTTCTACATCTTATATTTATTTCCAACGAGGGAAAAATAATTCCACCTCAAGTGATTGTCAAAAGGTTCTCAAAATTGAGTATTAATTTCAACTAATAACCCCCCCCCCCAGGGGACTTACATCTAGTAAGTACGTGTTTGGCAAACACGGGGCCCCCAGCTGAATCTGGCATTACTTCCACTTGTGCGAGGCTCCTTCCTTTCTCTTTCCTGACGTTCCTTGGTCACCTCTTGTTCTTTTCGATCCCGACGCTATTAGAGCTAGGGTATCTTTCATTTTCCTCTTTCTTCTTCTTATCCTTTTTTATAATGATATATGAAATGTTTTGAGGTATGTTGCTATTTGAGTTTTGAGTTGTAATTCAGGAGGGTATTTAGTGGGTATGGTTGAGTTATTCAGCGAGTCCCCCACGCGGGGAGAGTCATATTGGTTCTCCCTAGTGCATAACTGCATTTTCCCTACCTGTACTGAATTTTAGGGTTCTAATGACCTCGATGTCGACGAGCTGTAAAGCCCCACAAAAAATCAACTAATAAGCCATCAGTGTACATATGTACTACAGTCTATAAATCTTACCCGCTGAGGCACCGCTGGTCGCCAAATGAAAACATATTTCTGGTTATCACTTAATTGTAGTTACATACTAAGTTTTAAACGTTTAAATTCAATGATCATGTAATCACGGCATTTTCCTGAAGGCGACAGCAAGAGTGTTATTCCTTAAAAACGTGCCTGGTCGTTTTTAGCAGTTTTCGAAAAATGTTAATAACTCGTTATATTTTGCATGTAGAAGCTTGAAACTTCTAAATGTTGTCACAAACATAATAGTAATAATTCGCCGAATAAGAATTATTTTTGACACTTTTAGTTCATTGTATAAAAATTAGTGAAGTCGATGTATCGGGAAAAGCTTTGAAAATTTCGCTTTTTTTAATAAACATTTTGCTATTTTAAAAGTATTACTCATTCTTAGAACTATTTTTTATTTAAGTATATGCACAAGAACATGACAAATTTTATGGTGTTAATATTTTTTTTCTATGATTTTTTGTACATTCTACAACAGTTCAAAGTGAGGGGTCTGTAATAAAAAATCTGATAGTAGAGGGTTGCGCCGCGGCGATTTAAGTGCAATCCGTCGCGTCCAAAGTCCCTTGTACTTAACCAGCAATTTGGATTGACAGTCTTTACGCCCAACATTCCCGCTGCAGTTTCAAATGACTGTGAAATATTTGAAGTTCGCCTGCAATGAGTGCCTCTCCTCATTAGCATGCTGCTGAGGTATATATTAGAGTTCGCGAATACGTGAATGATTACTGTTTTTGGATTTCACATTTCTCTATTTAAGACTTGCCACAATTGCTGAATCCGAAATCCCGGAAAACACTTCACATCCATCTTTTCGTCTTCCTCTCCCGCATGTCTGACTATAGAATCACAGAGTACTAAGCAATCCTTGGTTGTTTGTAAGATGTTAATTTGTTCATTGAGTTGCTGTACCAAGCTGCCCTCTTCATTCACTTCTTTTCCATCTCAGGCTTTCAATAGTTGTCTCAATTTTACGTTTTCTCGTTGGAGCTCAGCAATTTGCATGTTAGCAATTTGCAAATTTTTTTTCAACATTTGAATCTTCTCCCCATCCGATTTTTCGCTATTTTTGGTGCACTTATCACATTTCCACCTTCCTATGTTTGCAACTTGTCTTTTCACGCTGCCACAGCTGTACTGAAACCATTGACCACACACCTCACATTGTGCCCCCGAGCTCAGCTTCCTGTCGCAGCCGCTGCACATTATCAACAGTGTGGTTTCACTGTGAGTCATGCTATCAGGACCCGGATTCGGCTCAATTCCAGCAATTAATAGCAATACTGTCACAATTACCATACTTAAACCACTCGCTGCCATTAGCGAGTCTTCTTTACTTCCATCTTCCAGACCCTGTTTCCTCATATTACTGGGGCATGCAGCCCAGGTCCCCACTCGCACCCGGTAGCTTTCTAGAGAGCAGCCCATCACCTACTCCTTTTACCTAGAGCTCCACTCAAGCACATCTGCACCCAACAACGGTCACTAAGGAACTGAACGATGGTCTCTAAGGAACTTGAAGTTTCAATTGAGTAGATGTGATACGATAATCATGATCCATAAAAGGATCAGGTAATTTTAGTCTTGACGAGATTATTCTAAAAAATTTGTGCTGTACAGTTTCTAGTCTTTTTATTTTAGTTGACAATGTGGTGTCAAAACAACAGAACCAAATAACAAAATTGGTAGAACTAGTTGTACATACAATATTTTTTACATGTTCTCCTAATGTCCATGTTAGTTTACTTATACATTTATTTATTTGCTCATCAAAACTCATTTTGGAATAAAATATCACATCTAAGTCTCTGCTAGTTGAAACATTTTCCAGGATGACACCATCTATTTTATAATCGTTACTAGATATATTTATAGCTCTTGAAAAATTTGTGTTTTCATTTACTTGTATTCAATTGTAAATCATTAAAACAACACCAAGCATGAACCGCATCCAAACGTTTTTGAAGATCAGTGATATCTTCATTTTTAATGCTTTTGAACATTTTTGTGTCATCAGCAAACAATAAAACTTCGGCATTTCCGAGATTGTAAGTTATATCATCAATAAATATATTAAACAATAAAGGGCCAAAGTGTGAACCTTGTGGTACCCCAGATAATTCCTCTACTGCGTCAGATATGAAATTTTTGCATTTTACAATTTGAACTCTATCAGAGAGATAACTTTCAAACCATTTCAACAAGAAAACAGGAATGCCAAATGATTTAAGTAACAGTAATACTCGTACAATTGAATGATTAACTGTATCAAACGCCTTTCTGTAATCACTATCTCTTGCTATCAATGCAGTAACCTTTGTCTAATGACTCTAGAATGTATTGAGTATACCAAACAAGATTACATTCTATGCTTCTCTGGTATATAAATCCAAATTGTTTAGGAGATAGAAATGGCATATAATAAATTTCAATTTATCTTTAATAATGGTTTCAAAAAGTTTCAGAATGTAGTTCATTACCGATATTGGTCTATAATTAGAAATGTTATTCTTGCTACCTTGTTTATGAAGAGGCATTATAAATGCTTCTTTTCAAATAAGTGGCACCGAGTCTGCTTTTAAAGATTTATAAAATAATAGATGAAATAATGAAGATACATTTTTTCAGTAAAATTGATGAAATACCATCTGGTCCCCTGCTTTTATTTTCATCCAATTTACTTATACAGTTAAATATATCAACAAAAGAAATATCTAATGTATCAAGTACAAAAGGTGTTCTATCATCTTAAGATCTCGTATCAATTGAAGAAGTCCTATAAGATTTAATCAGCAGGTATTTACAATGTCTAGACCATCAGAGTATGTATGTGAGTCTAGATGCATAAAAACCAGAGCTCTAATGACCTTGATGTTGGTGAGCCCTAAAACCCCATTTTCAAAAAAAGGAGACCATTTGTTGATCTACTATTGTCAACAAATTTCCAAAAATACTTTTATCATAGCACACAGAATTTTCCAGTTACATTTATAAATTTCAAAATCTCATCTTGGTAAAGATTTACATTTTCTTCTAAGTGTTGCAAAAATTCCATAAGATTCAACAGAATTTTTAGTTTTATATTTTTTATGAGCCCTTGCTTTTTGAATTATCGATGTTTCAAGTTCACAACTATACCATGCAGGGAACGTTGATGTACACATTTTTCTCCCCACTCGCCGCTGTTTTCACATTGGGACGAAAATAAGAGGTGGCTGGTCTGAAGAATCAGAATTGGTCTCAGCCACTAGGAATTTTACATCTGGCTGTAATAACAACAATTCACCTCCCTAGGATTCATTTGAATGAATGTTATCAGTTCCACCACTATATCTTGAGTTGTCAAATACTTGCTCTTTTGCAACATTGTAAACCTTGTTTCCTCTTCTACCCAAACTCAAATAATAATAATAGTGTGCAAGCGACAAGTGTGTGCACATTTTCCAGGAAATTAGAACAATGAAAAGTGAGAGGGAAGATAATGACAAAATTTTCAGGTAAAAGGTGTTCACTTAGGAGTCTTGTTGCCCCGAATATTCAGCGAAAATTGAAGGGAGATTGTCCTAAGCTGTTGGCTAACTAAGGGAGTCGAAATGACTCCACCTGGGTGTTCTAAATATTTCTGCATTTTTCTCACATTTCATGCATCATAGCTTTTATCACATTGTAGGTCATCAATATATAGGAAAAGTCACGATGTTCCAAATTCGTATATTCAATAACAAAAAAAGTTAATAGCAAATCTGTGATGCCAGGAGTTGAAATGATACCGCCTGGCATTCTAGTGTTAACTTGATATTCCTGAAAGTAAATTTATATTTTGTTTACATGTTATTGAATCGGTGATTCACTTTTTTTAACTATCCTTATCTTTACTAATATGTTAACATGGAAGTGTATTTATCTCTATTTTATTCACTTTTTTGAACGAAAAATTGGTCTGAAAATAGGGGTGTGTAAATTATGTAAAAATTAATCATTAAATGTTTCATTCATCAGTGAATGTATACTTCTGGTAAAATGTGTAAGTTCTTAGGCCATTGGAACAGAAGGTCTATTAGCACTCATCCTTTTCCATGAATTGTCAGTAAAAGCTCCGACTCGTATATCTACTACATGTTATGCTTGTGCACTTGTTAACAGGCTCATGCACCTGTCAATGCACCCCTTTGTAGTAGGCTAAACCCCCTATAAAACCCCCAGTGAGCACAAAGGTGTCTGTACTTAATCCTGACAGTTTCGGCAATGTAGAAAGAAAAGGTATTCTCAATATTTGTATTTTATAGGAATAATTTAGTGTAAAATGTTAAAACTTGTGAGATTTAACTAATATACAAAATTATTGTATTCCTTCTTTTCTCATATGTAAATATTGTTAATTTCAATACCTCTCTTAAGAATCCATGAAAAGTTCAAAAGAGTCTAGTAGGATGAGATGGTAAAAAATTCTTCTACACCTATATTAATGAGACATGGCTCAATCAAATTAAAATAATCACAACATCAAGCTGTTAATACAACAACCAAATACAATTTTTCACCATCAGGAATGCTGGCTAGCTCGTTATTGAACAGTATGTATTTTTCTAAGAAAATTTGAAAAATCCTCTTATCTAAAGGCACTCACTACACTTCATCCTCTCAAATTCATAACAATAGAAGAAATATGCGGGTGCTTTCTCCCTTATTCCTTTAACAATGGATAATTTAATACGGAAGAAGTTTTACACAATAAATGAGGTCAGCAACGCCTAGAGGATTTTAAGAGCATATAGGTGTCGTAGCATTTGATCAGCAACACTGCCTGTGATAATACTGAACTCTGACTCTTATGTACAGCTGAAGTATTAATTCTGTTAAATAAATACAAGAATGTCAAAAAGNTTTTTTTTTTTTTTTTTTTTTTTTTTTTTTTTTTTTTTTTTTTTTTTTTTTTTTTTTTTTTTTTTTCCCTTCAAAATTTTGATAGTGTCCCACCAGAGATTTTTTAAAATGTCAATAGCTTATAATGTCATAATAGCTCCTAAGTGAGGGAAAAGAATTTGCACCTCATTTTGAAAATTTGAAAAAATTGTTATATGTTTAGAAATTCAGTAAAAAAGAGAATTTCCTAGCAAAAATTCTTATAATTCTGACCTAAGGTGCAAAACTCAATGTTCTTTTAATTGCTTCAAACCCCAAGAGAAACATAAGTACAGAGGGAAATAAATTGACCCTAATGACAGTAGGGGTTTCACTTTTGGGTCAAAATGTTCTCCAGAACGGTTACTTTTGATGGTAAATTGAATGTGCCATGTCTCATGAAAATTGGTGTTACAGGACTTTTTACAATCTTGTCTTGCTAGATCCTTAAACCACATTTTAAAAACCTAGAATTCCATAAAATGTGGTTTTTGGATGTTTTATTTTAAAAACATTTTGGGTTAACCCTCGTTAGTTTAGTTGAATTATCACTGAATCGCAGCAGCCCAAAACAGTTTTTCTCCTGTTATATTCTTACAAATGTATCAATGGACTTCTTGCAAGAATACTTGCTACAATCTGGTGCAGTTTGTATTTTCCACACTTCAGAATGTATATGAAATTTATCCCAGATACTAATGTTGGCAATATTATTGAAAGAGAATCTATGTGGTTGAAGTGTGTATTGTGAATGTGTATAGTTTGTGGTTAGTCTGGTTGAAGTGTGTATAGTTTTTGGGAGGGGAATCGGTGGGATCTTGGGAGGCAGAGAGCACTCCTGGAACAGATCTGCCTTCCTTATGTAAATTGTATGTGGGCATCTCTATCATTGAACTGATACATTGTCCAAACTTTATTTTAGGCATTCTTCGCTTGTATACTTTCATTGAATGGGTGAAAGAAACTATGGAAACAAAATCTTCACTGAGGACAGGTCCCCCAGAACTCTTTAATGACGAAGTATTTATTAGGTAAGTTTCTATTGCGTTTTCTTGTGAAGATAGTTCGTATTTTATCCTCCCACCCTTTCTTGGTTTATAGTGAAATGAACTTGAAAATTCAAGAAACAGATAGAAATTATAACAAAATGTTATTTAAAGAAGCACTTCGCACAGGATTTTATGAATTACAAGCTGTTAGGGACAAATACAGGGAGTTGACTCTACTGGATGGTATGCACCATGATCTCATTATGAAGTATATTGAAGTACAAGCTCTGCTTCTAGCTCCTATATGTCCACATGTTGCTGAACATGTTTGGGAACTTCTGGGAAAGGTAAGTTTCTTTTTGTTTTTTATTGTATGACTGCATTGTCTTTACACAATAATTTTCTCTTCAAAGGTATTAACTCATTTACATCATCTGAAGAAATGTTTATCATTTTAACCATGTTAATGTAAATATACATCTCTTAGACAGACTCTGTAGTTCTTGCAAAATGGCCTGAAGCTGGAGTTGTGGATGAAATTCTAGTGAAGTCTTCTAAATATCTCATGGAGGCAGCACATTTATTCCGATTACATGTTAAGAATCAGACTAGACCCAAAAAGGCTTCTAAAGGACAAGAAGCGAAGCTACAAGAGAAACCTATGTATGCAACAATATATGTTGCAAAGACATTTCCTCCTTGGCAATCACTTGTTTTAGCTACCTTAAGTGATCTGTTTAAGGCAAGTTCCATAGTTTCATTTCAGTTACATGTTAATATGAATGTATTTTAAAATTAAGTTGTCTGTTTTAGAAATATAAAACAATGCCTGATAATAAAACTATTTCCTTGGAAATGAGTAGCAAAGAGGAATTGAAAAAGTATATGAAACGAGTTATGCCTTTTGTTCAAGCAGTTAAAGAAAGAATGGAAAGTGTTGGACTTCAAGCACTGAACCTGACACTTGACATTGACGAAATGAATATTCTCACTAATAATAAAGTTTATTTGGAAAGTACTTTAGGGGTAAGTAATAAGCTTGTTCAGCGGTTCCCATCCTGGGGTGCCACTTAGGTATTCGCTATTACTTCTCATGGAACACCAAACATGAACTATAATGGTGGACCCTGTGTTTTTTCTCACAGTGCGCCACTATTTTCCTATCACTAGGCACACTATTATTTTATTTGAGAAATGTTATTCTTTTTAGAAATGGACTGTTAAATTACAATAGTCATATTCAGAATTACTCGTACATATTAACATTGGATTAGTGTTTGACAAACTTAAAACTAGAGGATTCACATTTATGGCAAAACAGAAAATAAAAACATTACCTTAAAAAAAATCTTGAAATGTATAATTTTCTATGTTAAACTCTTTTTATATTTACATCCTCTATGATATGGGTTGTTGTTATTATTGTAATAGTCTGAAATTTTGCACAGGTATTTTTTAAATCTAATTTGAAGATGCCCATACATGATTGAATTTATCAAATAATTTGACTAGTACGATTGATCATGTTTGTGTGGAATTTATGAGGTAGATACATTACTCAACTGAGCTTCAAACTTGTTCGATAAACTTAATGCCTAACAAGTTTGACTATTAAATGTAATCATGCACAAGTGGCTTCTTTTTTTTTCTAGGAGAGCTCATACGTTTTGAGTTTTGTTTCTAAACGGCCATCGTAATCCTACTACATTTAATCTCTTTTTTATTCAGAAACTTTTATTTATAACTTCGACCTATGTGGGCATGAGTAATGTGATAAAAATGGAAGGTATTGGGGGTACTATTTAGGTAAAATAGGTAGTACTTCACACACATATTCATTAATTACTGCACTTCACATGCTTGATTTTTAATAACCTTTATGTGTAGTAAAGAAGTAGAAATTACATTACCAAGCCAACAGATGGTGAACTCAACTCTTTCCAGAAAATGGGTCTAATTATTATTCTGTTTAACCATGTGAGGTTGCATATAAATAATTTTTATTGTTGGTATTGCCACTAGTCAATATGAAAAAATGGTGAGTATTCGATTGTTGCATGGTATTATTCAAATCGCTTTACCTCAATATTTACTTGATGTAGTGAAACAATTTTGTTGTCGAATTGAAGCAAATTGAATGTAGTGTGAAAGTTATAAAATGTATTTTACTGTAGGACTTGTCATTTAGATACTACTGGGCAAAAGTGAGGAAGAAGTTCCAATTTTTTATCTTGCTTCAAATTCAAATCTTGCTTCAATATCAAATTTTGAAGAGCAGTTACTCAATAACTATGCCAAACAGAAAAATCAAAATGAGATCACCTTTTAACAAATTTAGTCTTTGAAAAGGTATAGGAAGTATGTTTTTGTCAGATGCATGCTTTGGCAGGAAATGAAACATAAACAAGTTTTTTTTGTTTTTCATGATGGTACAAAATTTTGTTTGGAAACCTGTGAAAATTAGTTTAGGCCTTGACCCTTGTAACATATTAAAATATTACCTCTACCTTAATTTTTGCATCCATTCAACAATTTCAATGACTATTTGACAGGACTACTAATATTTTCCCCAACTTTCCTTCAAAATTGTAATTAAAATTCACTATTAAGAATTCACCCTCTTCTGCAGCTCCCATTCCAACTGTGTAAAGTCGTGAACATGCCTGACGGTCCTCCCGAAATTTGGAGTGACCAGCTTGCATTGATAACTGGAAGAAAATTCACTCTTCTAATCTAAATGTAAAAAAACACAACTGATTTTAGTAGATCGGATTGCTCTATTTCGGACACAAAAATGAAATAATAGCTAGGTGTTTAGTTAAAATTATTGACAATTGGCATTTTTAATGATGGAATTTCTTATTTTGTTTATAATTGTTCTTTAAAATGTTTCTGGTGTGAACTATTATTAAAAAGTTCTAATTTAAAAAACATGTTGAATTTTCAGCTTCAGGAAATTTTTTTGAAGTATGCTAATGAGGCTCCTGATAATATTAAGGAAGAATGTCGCCCAGGTCATCCTCACATCTCTGTTTGCTCTCAACCTACTGAACATGGAGTTGAAATAAGATTTGTGAATCCACAACCTCAAAGTGGTTATTTCTCCCAAATCATCAAGATAGTCTCAGGGGATAGTGTTGACAGAATAACAGCTCAACTGATAAAGAGTGCAAAACTCAATAAAGGTATTTTTACATGCATGTTATTATACTTAGGCTAGAACTCTCAAAATTCCTGCTAACTTCACACTTAATGAAGTTCATCTGAAATTGGTTTGAATCTTTGTGCCTTAAGGATCTGCTCCTCGTATCACAAAAAAAAAAATGTAGCCTACAGATGCTCATGGCACAGTCATGGGAATAGTGCAAATATCCACAATTTGGAGATTAATAATTGAACACGGACAGACCGGTTTATATATATAGTTTTCGCATTATCATTATGTACATGTAACTTCATTTAATTAGCATCACATTGTTAATAGCAATAAAGAAACATTGTTAATTTATGTAAATAAATTGTTATTTTACTTTCTTTTGTATGTAATTATGGTTGTTGAGTCCTCCTATTCTTCTTCTTCTTCCTCTTATTCTTCTTCCTCTTATTCTTCTTCTTCCTCCTCTTCTTATTCTTCTTCCTCCTCCTCTTCTTATTCTTATTCTTCCTCCTCTTCTTATTCTTCCTCTCCACTTACTTGTGCCATGCTCCTTCCTTTCTCTTTCCTGATCTCCCTTGGTCACCTCTTGTTCTTTTCGATCCTGACGCCATTAGGGCTAGGGTATCTTTCATTTTCCTACCTCGCCCCAGGGGACTAACATCTAGTATGTACGTGTTTGGCAAACACGGGGCCCCGAGCTGAGTCTGGCATTGCTTCCACTTACTTGTGCTATGCTCCTTCCTTTTTCTTTTCTGACCTTCCTTGGTCACCTCTTGTTCTTTTCGATCCCGACGCTATTAGGGTTAGGGTATCTTTCATTTTCCTCTTTCCTCTTCTTTTTTTAAAAAATGTTTTTTAGTAAAGTGAGATATGTTGGGATTTGAGTTTTGAGTTGTAATTCAGGAGGGTTTTTAGTGGGTATGGCTGAGTCATTCGGCGAGTCCCACACGCGGGGAGAGTCATGTTGGCTCTCCCTAGTGCGTAACTGCATTTTCCCTACCTGTACAAGTTTTAAGGGCTCTAATGACCTTTGATGTTGACGAGCCCTAAAGCCCCACAAAAAAAAAAAATTCTACCTCCTCTTCTTATTCTTATTCTTCCTTCTCCTCTTCTTATTCTTCTTCCTCCTCCTTCTCTTCTTCTTCCTCCTCCGTCTCCTCTTCTTCTTCCTCCTCCTCCTCTTCTTCTTCCTCCTCCTCCTCTTCTTCTTCCTCCTCCTCCTCTTCTTATTCTTCTTATTCTTCCTCCTTCTCCTCTTCTTATTCTTTCCCTTATGCCTTTCAGCGTTGGGTTAGGCATTGGACATACTCCTTATTTTGTGCCTTGCGCTGTACTTCTCAGATTATAGTTCCACTCTTATGGCATGTATCTGTAGTATAACCTTCCCAGGTTCCTCTGGGCCGTCCAAGAGTTATTTTCCCTTCCAGTCTTGCTTCCAGAATTTGTTTCGGCTTTCTATCTTCTTTCACTTTATACACATGTCCAAACCATTTTAGCACATTATTTTCTATTGTTTTTATGAGTGGTGCAGTTTTGAGTTTATCTCAGATGGTAGAATTTCTTATTCTATCTCTTCTTGTTTTGCCCACTATTTTATGCAGAAACTTATTTTATTTTGCTGTTATTCTGCTTTGTATCTTGGTGTTACTAGGTATGCTTTCCATTCCATATATAAAAGTTGGTATATATGCGGAGTTATATATTTGTAGCTTAATTTTAGTGTTTCATGTGTAAGAAATTTGTACTGATTGGATAGAAGACCAAATTTGCTTTCTTAACTCTGTTGTGTATTTAATCTTCATATTTTCTGTCTTCTGATATGATGGTACTCAAGTTCTCATAGCCAGTTAGTTACTTGCTCCAATTGTTCGCCTCTCCAGTTGATCCTCATTTCTTTTCCTTCTTCACCTATGCACATTATCTTTCTCTTATATTTATCTTCATCTCCCTATCTTTTAGTGCATATCCCCATTCCTGAACCATTTCCTGCGATTCCTCTGGGCTTCTGGCAATGAGTAATATATCATCTGCATGTACCAATGTCTGAATCCATACGGACCTCAAATTCCAGTTCCCCACTTTACATTTTTTGGAACATCTCTTAGTCTGTTTAATTATTTGGTCCATAAATATAATAAATAATAGTGGGCTTAGGGAGTCTCTTCGTTTCACCCCTTTGTTGATTTTAAATTTCCCACTATATTGACCGTCTAATCTCACAGTTGCATTGACGTTCTTATATATGCTTTTGATGACTTCTACCGGTTTACCTGGAACTTTTGCTTTCTCGAGCGCTGAACATAGTTCTTTCCTAGGTACTGTATCAAAGGCTGTATATTATAATAGTTCCTGTATATAAAAAAGGAAGTACTGTGAAATGTGAGAATTATAGGGCTATCTGTCTTTCATCATGCACGAGTACTATCTATTCAAGAATAGTGGAAGGCAAATTGAGGACGGTAGTAGAAGAGCACATAGAAGAAGAACAGGGGACCTTTAGACCTTTTAGACAAACACAGGATCATATATATTCTATATGAACCATGATAGAGAAAATGATGAGCAGAGGGAAAAATACATATGTCACCTTTATAGATCTCAAATCAGCCTTTGATACAACCCCAGTCGTTGCAAAAATTCTAAGAAAATTCAGACAATGGGTTAATTCTTGAGACATTGCCTTTGGCTGAGTGGGCCAAAATTCATTTTAACAAAAAATGTTCATAATTGCCCTAACATGTAAAAACATGTTGAAAAAATTATCTTTGTCATTTTAATCGAAATATGTGACATACATTTTCTATTAATATATTTCTTCTGTGTACCCTATACTTGGAGTAGATATGCGATAACTTTCGGTCAGATGAAAATGGTGATGAATCGGGTATTGAACCTGGAACTCCTGCATTGTTCGCAGGGGTGTTAACTACTACACCATCTGTTTGCCACCCACAACTGTACACCATTTCCACCCAGACCTAAACCCCGGATGACCTGAGACATCCCCAGACAGGAGATAAGTGAACCTGAGACACATCCCAGGGTCGATTCCCAGCTCATCGCCATTTTCACCTGATCGAAAGTTATCACATATGCATAACGAACCTTAACACATAGGTACGTATAATACCAGTAATTAAGTGCACACTGAATAGTGGCCTTGGGGATGTGTCTCCCGTCTGGGGATGTGTCTCAGGTCTTCTGGGGTATAGGTCTGGATGGAAATGATGTACAGTTGTGGAAGGCGAACGGGTGGTGTAGTGGTTAACACCCGTGATCAAAGCAGGAGTCCCGGGTTCGATTCCCGACACGTCGCCCTTTTCACCTGACCGAAAGTTTTGGCAGATGCTTTTTGCCAGAACTAGTTTTGAGTGTTTTAAAAATGATCAATGCTAGTTCTGGCAAAAGAGAGTTATCCATAACTAATTTGTCCACTCTATAAGAATTGAACTTTTTATACTCTAAGCCACTTTTTTTTAATGATGTATTTTAGTATAAGAGGCATGAGGGAAAATGGCAATTATGTACTTCACAGTGTTTTATGATTGGATTGGTAGATTCATCCCAAGTATATTTTCACAAGCTTTAATTTCTCTTGCACTTATAGTCAAAGGATTCTATAGTTTGTAAAACACAAGTTATGTTTCTTGTATTTGAAGTAGCAAGAGAATATATTCCTCCTGCAAAATCACTTTGAATCGGGTACATTTTTCCCTTCATGAACATATGAAAATTTTCAACTGATTGTGAGAGGAATAACGTTTCCCTCACATATCTTTTCCAGTGAAAGCTGTCAAATGGTACTGCAATGTTTTCTTGCACGTAATTAACAGTGAATTTATGTTGGAAAAAACACAAAACACACCACCACCAAGATCATCAACTGAATAATAGTTATTCAGTTCTGTTCTCTCTTAGGTTTTGAATTCTAAAGCAGTCCCCGAATTAGTCACTGACTACTTCATTCCCATGGTTTTGTATCAACCGTTGTGTTCTTGAGGGCAGATGATTTCCAATTTCACGCCCGTCCTACAACACATAGCAAGGGAATCTCTGGCTGCACTAAGGAATTGAGCACTAGACACATTCATCAAAGCAAAAGCATTCGACGTTCTAGCATTTACCAATATTTCCAGAAAAGGACTTGCACCTCGGATGGTCTTGAGCAATTACTTGTTGTCGGTTCAGTCAGTGTGAGATATGATAAATTTCTGACCCACTGTGGGAACAATTCTTTAAAAAAGTTAACAGACTCACGTTAATGGGAGATAAATGTAATGTTAAAAAAACTGTTGGTGATTTTAGAAATTAACTCATAAGTTAAGCAAAATGTTCACTTTGTTAATCAATGGATTAACAATTTTTTGCTCAGCTATGGTTATACATGTCAATAAAAAATGGTAGAAGGAAATAATTTATAGCATTTATTGCTAATTACCCGGCATTGCCTGGGATTATTTTTACACCAATCTTCTTTTACCCATGAAAAATCTATCTATATTGTAAAATCAAAATAATTTTACTAAAAGGTTTTTAAAAACATGTATAGCACTTTAATTTTCAAAATTTATAATAACACAAATTTAGTACAAAAATTGATAGAGAACACCATTTTGAGTTTCAATTATAGCAGCCAGAATAAACAAATCCTTAAATGAAACCGCCCTTGAGCAAGCAACATAAAGAAACAAACCAATCAAAACTCCACCAAACCTAGCACACCACTTCACTCTTAGGGGTGTTAGGAGTATTTAACCCCCATATGTACTCAACTTGTTCTGGGTTTGTCCCCTCTTACCCCAATGGTGTCCCAAGTCTTAACATATTGGAAGTGTATCTATTCATCAGGAACCGCGCTGCGGTCGAATTTTCGCTTCTGAGGCAAGACAATGGCAGCAGAGCGACTGCAGAACCANTTTTTTTTTTTTTTTTTTTTTTTTTTTTTTTTTTTTTTTTTTTTTTTTTTTTTAATGTACAAAGCATTTGATGAAGGTTGATTTTTTTCTTCTAAAATTACTCATTAATTGAAGTATTTCCAACTGTTTAATTGAAATTGTAAGTGAATGTCGAATTTTTCCCCGATTTCATCAACATTTGACTTCAAAATCTTTTTCTTTCATTTCACTTCATTTCATGTCACACATTTTTTAAATAAAAATTAGCCTATGTTCATCCCGGGCACCCTTCTTGCCAAATTTCATCACAATCTCTTGCAGTGGTTTAGTTGTGATCAGGTAGCAAATAGGCTTGCAATTATATATTAGTATAGATAATACTGTGTGTTATTGATATTCAGCTTCAGTTCACAGAAAGGTTAATGTTAAAAATGTAGGAGAGAATTGAACATTTTCCGTCAGTTTGAACATGAGAAACACTGAATTGTGGAAATCGGTCACCTTTTTTAGTCTCGTGTATGAAAATTACATTTTAACTCTACAAATTATATCAGCTTAAATTATGTGAAACTTCCATTATTTGTGATAATATTCAATGCTAGTTCTGTGTGTCTATTGTTTGTCTCGTACACTCAATTCAGAAGTGATATTTATAATTAGATGAATGCTATGATGAATTTTGCTATTGCTTTTTATTGTATGCAAACCTGACCCTTTCTTTAACTGTGGAATAAAATATTTGCACTCGTAGGTCTGAAGAGTGTGCAGCTGTGGCGGTATGAAGACCCTGTAGCAGGTCCTTGGACAATGCCTGCATTCAAAGAAGAAACTCAAGGAAAACTTCTCATTGATCATAAGACTGTATTTAACGTGAACCTTGAGAAAGCTTGTGTTAGTGTAGTTGTGAATGGTACAGAATATATGATAGGCTCACATCTTATTTATATAGTTTTATAATTATTTTTCATGGTGAAGTATTATGTTGTTTCAATTTTCTTTTCTAGTTTTCTGTTGAATAATTACCGATTTTAAGTTTCTTCTTGGTTACAAGGATTTCGTCTTTATTACATTGTGTGTTGTTTGAATGACAAATGAATATTAATTTATTACATTTTAATTTAATTTGATGTGAGGTTTTCGTACTGTTCAGTATTCATGAAACATTGGAAGTCCACTCAAGTGTTTTCCAAAGATACAAGAGTATTTTTTGTTTCAGATTTATTGTAAGGATTATTTATAATAAAGATATTTGCAATGTGAATTTTTTACCTTCTTAGGTCCGTTACAACCACCTCTGGTCAAAGTTATGGTTTCCTAACTGACAGATAGCATAACAGTCAGTCAAATGGCTTTGACCACCCATTCCTAACCTCTGGATAAGCATCCTTTGGCTTTCTCAGAAGTAAATAGTGTGATAGCCCTGATTTATGTGTTTGGCGCAAATTACATCAATATTCAAACTGCTTGAGATCTCTTCAGCTTCCTGTGATTGTTAAATGTGTTTATTACAAACTTCACTTTTAGTCCGTATGTTTGGGCCTAATCTTGCAACTGAATTTTAAACCAGTTCCCCTCAACTGATTGAACTGAAATTTGGCACATACAAACCCTCTGACAATGCAATAATAATAGTAATAATAATAATTAATAATTATTTTTATTTCACATAAGTTGCACCATGCCTTTATTGACAGTCAAAACACAGATTTACATTTAATCAATATTTCTTTATATCATCCATTATGTTAAATGTGAAGGTTGACAATGACAACGTTTCAAGGCTCTACATTACGGCCTCCTCTTCAGGTCTTTTCAGTTGCTGTCATCACTACAGTACACAACATAGTAAATCTTATATACTATCACCACACAATGCCTTCATACAAATAACATTAAAAATTACAGAAAATATAAAAATCCATATCTCAAATTTCCTAATACTACATGTTTTGTGAATATCAATTCATACATCATATATATTACATAAAACATTTCCTGAAATTCCAGGTATTACATAGTTCATGTTATCTCCATAATGTTACAAAATATACTGAATAGACTACATAACACGTCAACATCTACTACCAACTTCAAGTGATGTACCTGACGGCAAGTATGCCAACTTACATTATTTATTTATTTCTTTTATTATTTTTTAACAAATGTTTCCATCAAAACACGTGAACAAATTACTCTCTATTTGATTATTCATATTAATATTAATTTTTATATTTACTGTTTCAGATACGAAATTTTCGTAGGAAGTTTTCTTCTCGATCAATGATCTTCATATTATGAAAATCCATACTATGATTCAAACTTACACAACCACTTTGTTTCATATCACATATATTCCTTATATTCCTTTCATGTTCCTTTATCCTAATGTTTAATTTCCTAATACTTATCCCAATACACACCATTTCACCATCTTTACATTTTATCTTATACACAATTCCCATAGTATCAACAACATTCACACTATCTTTGTTATTCTTAGCAAACATCATATTATTAAATGACTTATTAATAACATTTATGCAAACACTGTCAAATACCTTAATATCTGAATTTACTGCAGGAACATATGGTAACACATATTTATTTCTCTCTAGTAGTCTGTCATACCTGTTAGTCTTTTTCATATTATAGTAATTCCAAATGATTTTGTTATAAAATTTTTCAGGATAGTCATTCATCTTCAGGATATGCTTGACAATGTCAATATTTTTAGTCGGATATTTTGGATGTGATATCCCTATGTTATAACCCTATCACAACACATTTCTTATGTGATATGCTGTGATTAGATCTATAATTCATAAGTTCATCTACACTACTAGGTTTTCTAAAGAAGTCTGTTACAATTCTACCAGAGTCATTAATGATCTTAACATCCAGAAAGTTAATACATTTATTTTATTTGATCTCTAATGTAAATTTTAGATCATAACAAAAATTATTAAATTCATCTAACAATATATAATCTTAACAATAAGAAAAGAATTATCAACATATCTCATACATTCTAATATCAAATTTCCTCAAACATAATTGTTCTAACTTTCTCACATAGTTCCACTAAATATTAGGGCCCTTGATTGGAATTGATGGGATGGTCCCTTGCTTGCTTCCGGAGAGTAAATTAGTTTATTGTCTTCCACGTGGTCATATGCAGTTTGTACTGCTTTTTTGACAATTTTTTTTTTTAATTCCCCCTATAGGGGTTCCATTCACCTGTTTATGATATTTACCGTTAAAAACAAAACTATTGGATTTTAGCACTAATTCTATACCTTTAATTATCTCTAAGCAGAGAAAGTTTTAATTTATCTAATTTCTTATTACCTAGTTCATTCACAGAAGATAATATTAATTCATGTGACAGTGGGAAAAATGTTAACCACATCAAGTGAAACTATATCCCACTGGAATACTAACATGTTTTAGTTTATTAACACATTCCATACCACCTCTAACAGTACATATAATCATCATCTAACAAAGGTTTCAAGGTCCCCGCAGTGGGCTCAGTTTCGGCTGAGTATGGGCTTGGCGACGGGCTGGGGACGGGTACTGCGCCACCAGTCCTCGGACACCGCAAGCTTTGGGCATGCTTCAGCGTCCACCATTGGCGCGATGGTGGAAAGTTGCGTGTTTAAAAGGTCGGAGATCTTGCCTTTATTGGCCGGGTCGCGAGGAACGATTAAACCTCTATAAATAAAACCCTGAACCTCAAGGTGTGTTTACGCGCCGATGAGGTGAATGGGTGTTGAGGACAAACACTCACTAGCGGACAACCTCTGGGGCAACTACCGCACCTCAGTTGAATAAGGCTTAGTGGCGTGATGCGGGGACTCCACGTCACCGGACATTTACTTCGAACTCGTGGGACAGAATGACATGCTTCGATTCCCCCGCCTTGCGGAGTGGGTGTGCCGTAAGGTGAGTATTCCACCCAAACGTCTTCGAAGGGCCGAGGGTTCACAGCCCTCCCGCTTCACAAGATAATAGGGAAAAGTTCCATATGAGAATGCTTTTATATTAATGTCACAAATCAACGGAAGCTTCGAAAAGGTATCACCTTTTAATATATTCAAAGGTCTAGAAAGACTCGTTGGTTCGTTGAAAAGTATAGAAAGGTTAAGAAACGGAACGATGCTGCTTGAAACAAAAACAAGCAAGCAGGCGTTGAAATTACTTGATTGTAATAAGCTGGGAGAGTTCCCTGTAAAGTGCGAACTCCATGCTGCACTTAATCGCAGCAAAGGAGTCGTATCTTGCAGGGACATAGTAGATATGCCAACTGAACTTATTTTAGAATGCAAGGCTTACAACATAGTTGAGGTCAGTCAAATCATGAAGAAGGTAAATGGTTTTCCTTCATCGTGACATTTGACTGCCCTAAGCTACCCAAAGATCTCAAGGCTGGATGGCTTACACTGCAGGTGCGTCCCTTTATTCCAAATCCCCTGCGCTGTTTTAAGTGTCAGACGTTTGGACATACAACATCCTGTAAGGGCCAGGATACGTGCGGAAAGGAGGCACACGAACCCGGCGTTTCATGCCCGGGGCATGCAAAATACATAAATTGCACAGGTAGCCACCCAGTGTGGAGCAGGGAGTGCGTCACCTTTCTCGAAGAAAAGAAAGTACAGGAGATCAAGACAACGGAGATCCCGTACAGTAAAGCACGGAAGAAATATAGGGTTTTACACCCTGTATTCTCTATCAGATACTCCACCGCAGCCAAGACTCCTATAATAAAGAAGAGTGTATCCGTACAAGCCGATTTCACTGACGTGTCTACGACGTTGTGCACATGCCAGTGCAAATAAGGAAAGAAAGATGTTTCAGACATTCCCGTTAAACCTAAAACACGAATCTGCTGCAAAGAAACCCTCAAGTATCCGTTTTGGAGACCCCTTATTCCGAAAACATGGGTTTTGTCTGGACGTCCGTCCGATCCACCCGTCCGTCCGTCTGTGCGCAGCATTCCTAACTGACTGGAAATATCTTCTTTTTCTTGTAATTTTACGGTAGAATTTTTACTTCTGACATGCACGTGCTTTCAATTTTCTTTTTACTTGGACATAAAAGGGACTTCACATGAAGGTCAAAGTAGATTTTTGAATATTTTTCAAAAACTGGTCCAATGATTTTGTTCAAATATTATGTATGCAAAGTGTTATTTGTACAGGGAAATGCAGATCGGATTACGGCGCGTTAATAGCTGTAACTCTTTACGTTGGGTTCTATAGGTTTCTAGGTATGCATGGCATTAGCGGTATTCCGCTTGAAAGACTGATATAGACGCACTGAAATAATTTCCATCTGCTGTACCTACAGATTTGTTTACTATTTGAAGAAGCTTGAATATTATTTAACATGAATGAAACAGAGGAAGAGTAAAATAATATTCTGAATATTTAATAAAAGACAGTAATAAGTTGAATTATTGGCTTTGAGCCGGACGAAAATGGTAATTATAGTTCATTACTTTATCATATGCATTTTTTAAATAATGTATTTTTACTTGCACTTATTACTTACACTTGTAATGTTTATGGCGCGTAGTTTTCAGTTTGTCAATGGTGTGAATCCAAAGAGTATATGTTTGTAGATGTGTCATTTTAATAAGTTACTTTTAAAAGGAGAACAGTGGAATATCTGCATTTTATGTGTCACTTGTGATCGTGAACCTTCCACCCACGCGATTCCTAAGCTTACGTATCAGATGTGTTCATTGCTCCTTTTGCCGGATGTTCTTGTTAACTTGTGCATGCTGTGTGTCATATTTATATGTTCGTGCATATTGTTATTTTATATTATTACTTATCATTTGAAGAATGAACTTGGTTACGTGCTTTTTGTCTTGAAAGTAGTGTGTGATAAATCTTTTTGTTTATATTTCATGATTTTTTAATTCAATGCTTTGTAGCAGTTTCAATCGTTAAAAATAATATTATTGTAAATAATATATTTTAACACATAATTCTTTGACGAGACAGACAAGGAGCATTACGAAATAACAGGAAGTAAATAAAACAAACAATATCACCTGTTTAACCGTAATTAATCATAGAAACGATTAATGTTTATTAATATAATTTTGCAATTGCAAAAAAATTAACTCTTTAGTTTTTAATTAAATTGTATAAGAATATTGATGTTCTGCTGGCTTGGTTCTCGCGTTAATTATATCCTAATTATCTGTACATTTATTAATTAATATATCTTTTGAAACATATTATAAATTTTACTGATCTTATCTCTCCCAAAAACGAAAGAACAGAATTTGTATATTAGAGATTCTTTTATATAAATGCTAGTAAAAGTATTTCTTTAATAAACTTTTTAAATAGGATAAAATGACTACGACCAAAATTTAGAGTAACATGTTAAAATCAACTCTTTCCTAATAAAATGCTTTGATGTCCCTCTCTAGCACGTTGAATGTCGTGTGAATCGCGGATGCTTCACACTTACTCTAGTCAGCCACGCCGCGTGAATCGCGGATGTTTCACGCGCTCGTTCTTCTTTGAGGCCGCGTCGCTCAGCCTTGTTTCACGCAAAAACGCTGTATTTACATAGGGTAATGCTCCACAGCCTCCTGCACAAATACTATGTTTTAGCGCGTTGATTTTTTTATGTGAAGCACGTAATGCACATATTTCTGAATGAAAGTTTTTAAAAATATTTTATTTCGGTGATTTCCAATAATAAAAATGTACTGGAAATGAACAATTGGATTTTGTTTAAAGAATATACTTTTTCTCTTTTTAAATAGGATTTATTTATAAAGTACAGACGGGAACAGAAGAACACAAGATCTATTACAAGAAGACGTATTACAATTCTACGAAATCTACGAACTGTTACGATTAGATACGAAGTGTATTTGATAAGAGTCAGCAGACCGAACTCAAGAATAGTCACTGCAAAAAAGGTCAACTAATTGTTGTAAGTTCAGAGAAATGTCCTAGTTGCGTTGTCAAGGACGCTTGCACTGCGTGACACGAGAAAGGCCGCGCGAAACAAGGGTGATTCACGCTTCTAATTTATTGAAAATAAACGAAAATAGTGTCATTTATCAAAAAAACATTATCTTTTGCTATTTCACACCCATTCAACCTCAACAAATGATTTGGCCCGATGGCATGAAAAAATCTTTCGTATTGCGGCAGTCAATGTGCTAGTGCAGACTGAGAAACGTATATGAGAAAGTATGTGCAATGGTTTTGCACCAATAGTTTATCCTATACTATTAAGCGAGCAACTATTGTATGTACCTACGTACCTATGTATCTGTCAAAAATTTTGTCGAGAATGGCTCTAACGATTTTAATGAAATTCACAGATTACATGTATTTTGGGATGACAATAACACGGTCTTTTTTCTTCTTAGAACAATTTTAACACCTGTATAATGCTAGCGAACATTAATCATTATCATAACGTGTGATAGCAGCCAGGGAGCCGTGGAGCGCAATTATAATTTGGGATACGACAGCTGATGTAATGATTTTGCCGTAGAATATTACATAGCATTGTCAAGTTATATTATACAGGACCATAAACTTAGAAATAGTAATAGTCAATTACTATTGTCAGTATGTAAAAATCTTGCAGCATTATGTAGATCAAATACGGTGTATTGCAAATGACTTACAAGGATATGATTCTCTGTGGGATTTTAATGCTCGAATCGTGGTCATACGCAGTCTGTACTGTTTTTTGACAATAAATTTATTATTATTAAAAAAAACTGGAGATAGGTGTATCAATTAGCGAGCACGATGAAAATTTCATACTATAAACAAGTCTGTTGGTATTGAGTGATTATGGTGTGCATACATTTGAGAGGGAACGTGGAACATCTTTAATTGATTGTGCATTGCAGAATAAACGGGGTAAGGTTATGGTGGGTCATGGTGGGGAAATGGGTTACATAGTGACTACAAAGCAATTGAAATTACAATAGTGTAACACCAACAGACTATTCAATTAGAACCGGCTTTGGATAATTCTCGCTATGTAGATTGGGACAAGTTGGAAAGGGAGAAGGTGATTATACTACTGGAAACACATATTGCGAGTTAGTACACGGTGCGTGAAAGAACGACTGACGAATCGGAAAGACTTGATATAGTGGGCACCGGAGTTGACAATGTTTAAGAAGATTAAGAATAGAACGTTTTTTTTGGTTGGGGCTTTAGGGCTCGTCAACATCGAGGTCATTAGAGCCCAAAGAATAGAACGAGTCAGAAGTTAAGAATAGAAGGTAAGGCAGCGGGGCGTACAGATGGACACAGAAGTCCAAGAATATAAGCGAGCGAAAGTGAAATATCATGAGGCGGTTGAGCGAACAAAGAGGGATAGCTGGAGAAAATTTGTATACAGAACATTTTCAAAGACACATCGGGGTGTCCCGTACTTAAACAGTGAAGAGAAAAATTAAACGAAAACATATGGTTGATGATACTGCAGGAGGGATGTTATACAATTGTCTGAGAAGAAACAGCGGATGTGTTGCTAAGCAGAATATTTGCAAAGGATGATCAAATAAAGTGGGGGTATAATGATTTGTCAGATGAGGCTATAAACAAACTAACATTGCATGAGATGTGGCGGGTAACTAGAGGGCTAAGGAACAAAAAAAAGCGAATATTCGCATATGCTTGGATCCTTTGATGTGTCTCATAAGAGAGACCTACACGTCTTACATGTAGGTCTCTATCTCAGAAGACCGACACGCTGCGGGAAAGGCCGAGCACCGGTATTCATGATGCGATGAATTGTGAGCAACCCATCCACACTATTCGCTATTAAGCGAGCGGTTGCTCGGTGTTCACCGCATGACGAATGTGTGGAGGCGCCTTTGAGTTTCCAAATTCCCAAACAAATGACGGAACAGCGATCTCGTGTTAATGGATCCAACCATCCATACACTGAACCAGAGAAGTGTACTTTGTGGTTGAGAAAATGCGGTGCCATTGTACAATTCAAAAAGTCGCCATTCCTCCACTTTGATCGTTTCGGAAGGAACCCTTCTTTCATTGTTTCGGCATAATTGCTAGTCCGAAAGAACCCATTCGGCACAAATGTGAGTTCCTCTTCCTGGGCGTGGTTTTAGGAGAGAGAAATGTTGGTAACATTGCATCCTGTACGCAACGTTACGTTTTATCCAAGGTAGATATAGTTAACATCTGACTGTACTACACCTTGGTTTTATCTGACAGTGTGTTTGGAGATGCTTGGAGTTCGTGTTTAGGGTGTCCTCCCGAGGTTAAGAATCACATGAAACACGATAAAGCCTACTCAAAATATTTTCGAGGATTTCATGTTATATTCGTGATGGAGTCGGCTTAATACAAATGAGTTGTTACTGGAAACGGAATCGCTTTGAAACGAGCAAACAAATATTCGAAATTCCGCGAATTTTATGATTTGGTGTATTTGATTTATATTTTGAAGTTTTGATGTATTTGATGTTTTCTTTGATTACTTGCCCATTTGATTGATGAAGGGATCTCATTTTCATTAGTATTTTGTGTCTGGTGAAAGTATTTTCTTGGATTGTAGATTTGCTTTTAGAATGGTTTGGTACAAAATTTATGTTATCCCTGCCATACTAGCCGTTCTAGTTCCTGGGTGTGAGTAATCTATATTTAGTCAATATATATTCATGTTCATCACTGTGTGTGTAATTTGGGAAAATGTTGCGTATACCTTATGAAATACATTATTCCTAGGTACAACCTGGTCACCATTCAGCTTATATTGCTATCGTTGTGTATCCACTCATCCTGGTTGTGGCACACCTTTTAATTGGTTATGGTATTGGGGAGAGGTTTGTCCAGAAGCTGATGATAGGTGTGTCAAGATAATTGAACGAAAAGGAGGTAAACCTGCTGCTTTCTGAATTTACTGTGTATTATTATTTCTTGTAGTAAAGTACAGTATGACAAATTACTGAAAATCTGAGTTGTTAATTTAAGTGTATGCTTATCTTTTAAATTGGAGTTGTTACTTTGGCCAAATGTAACATTATGGTAGAAACAAGGTTCTTAAGAAACTTTGATGCAATGTTACTAAAAATTTATTATGATTCTGAAATTTATTAGTTTTATTTGTTGCTCTTGATATTTACAGTAAGTATTTAAAAAAATTGTTCCACATTATTTCCTTCTCTTCCCCACCAGTTGTATTAGTAATTTTAGGTATGTTAATCTCAATTTGGCGGGCGATAGCGAACTATGTACAATAATAAACAGTTGGTAATGTTATATTTCTTAGTCCCAATGATCTCGTTTTAAGAAAATGTGTGATGATAGAGGTGATGGTGTGGTTGCAGCACTTGCGGAAGGATATATGAAGAAAAAGGTTAGGATTAAACCATAATGTTAAATAGATCCTTTTGAAATTTAAAATGAAGTAAAGAAGTAAATTATTTATTTCTAAAATAGCTGCAAGAAACTTTTCATGTCCTCTTAGAGGACAATGAGGTTATTTACTCTTCGTAAGCAGTCAATCGGTATCCCATGTCAGTTTGCGTTAATACTCTTCCTTGTTGCTTGTGACGGTAGAGAGTTAGCTTTATCACTTTATTAGACTTAGTCTTATTACTTTATGACGAGATTAGTTTCTTACTTAGATATTTTCATTTTTGTGTTCTCTGATGCATACTTTGGCAATTTTTGTTAACATTTTCATTAGTGTTTTTAGTTTAATTCCATCAAAGTTTCAAATATATTTTCCAACGTACTTTTTCCTTGTAAAATGAATTTTTAACTTGTAGGTTGTGCAGTTTATTTATTTTAAACTATTTTATGTGATAATTTGTTATTTTGAAGTTGTGGTTTCTAATTAGTTTCAGGTTTGATTTGTTTATTAGTATTTTCTATTTTGTTTTAGTGGAAACAGTGATAACTCGAGAATGTTTAAGTTCGCTTAGAAGTGTGCGTACAGATATTCCAGAGGATCATTATGAAGGTTGTCGACCTGCAGCTCATGATGTTCGTTTGGCTCATTATGTCAACAATAGTATAAAAGAGCTTGACGTTAAAAGGTAGGCTTTATATAACTTGTTTGCAAGTTCGCTAAGTTTTTATTTTTATGTATGTATGTTGAATGCAATATTGCAGATTATGGGTAAATTGATTTTGATGTGACCAACTGAAAATTATTTTAACTGGATTGGTTTTAGTTTAGTGTAACCTTGTAATTTACTTAAGTTTGATGGAAAGGAGATGTCTTTTATGTACTTTGAGGAGGCGAGGCAAGTTGGGTGATGAAACTTGAAATGCAGACTGTCAGGATAGGAGGTGGTTATCCCTTTCTCCTCTTCATGCTGTATGAACTGTGATGGTTTGTAAAGTGGGGACCATTGCCAATACCACCCTAATTACAAAATCTTGGTGGTTATAAAAGTCCTGGCATGTAGGCCTTCAAAGTTCACTCAGTGACTGTGTTAATTTAATAATAGCTTTTTTTAAATCGCTAACTGAAGTAAACACCATTAAAATATAAATAATAGTATTTCAGAGTTTATTGTTAATATTTGTGCATTTTTAAAAATACTATATTGCCACTGTTTAAATTAAATAAAAGCATATATTACTTTAAATTTAAACTGAGAAATTTAAAATACAAACTTGATCCTTGAAATGAATACTTAATATTGAAATTCCATTTCAGTAATGTAACAGAAACATTTTGTTAAACACAATATTTTTACTAAAACTTATTTAATTTTAATATTAAATGTTTCATGGATTCGATCCGCCCTTGTTGGTAATTGTAAACCATTCAATTCTTTTACTTCGCTCGATTGGTAAAATGCTAATATTTGCATGTTTTAATCTACACAAAAACAGTATTTAGTTATTGTAGAAGGTATAACTTCAAATTTGCCTACTACAATGAAGTCAGTCTTTCAAACAATGGTAACTTTGCTCCAAAATTTGTTATTCACTGGACACACACTTAATTCTTTCAGTGACTTGAATTAGGAATCTTCCCTTCTCTTGGTAATTGCCTTTTGTAATGAGATTTCCAAATTATTTGTCTTTCCTCGGCACTCTCCCGCATAAAATCATTAGCTGACAAGTTAATTTTCGTGGGAATTGCACCATCTCGTAGACATGGGATCATCGAAGATGAAATTCTTTCGCCAGTTTCTTCTACGAACATGCAAGTTTCCTTTTCTATATCACTGTGATGAATATGTAGATTACAGACCTGTAAACATGGAACTTGTAATATAAAATCTTTCACAGGCAAATACTTTATAAGAAGATTAAATGTAAGAAATGTACTCTGTTTCATAAGTCAATTAGCTGGTGTAATTAATGTTAAAATAAAAACAATTGTAATAATGAGCTGTGTACCTTGGAATTTTTGCTTGGGATGAAAGCCCTCTGTTGCTGCTATTCATTTCTTTTTTAATTCATGATTTTTCAGAAAGGAAAAAACATGTACCTGAGGTCCATGTTTTTAATTTTCATTAGATCCAGGGATGCAGCACTTGAAAATTGTATTGTAATTTGGAATTTATGGTCTGATAACTATGAAATTTAAGAAAACAACACTAACACACATCCATAAAGCATTAAACAACTCTGATTTCTCATTACAATTCTCAATATGCAGAGCCTAATGTGTTTGCCATACTACTACATTATTATATCACTATGAAGGCTTTGTAATTAAGGTGGCATTGCCTTGTGTACTTGTATGGTTTTTAATGTAGTCAGATACACTGTAGTTTCTATTCTGCGGATGAACCAGAACTGAAGTGACTTATGTTATACTTTCATAAAATTTAAGAAAAAGTAAAATATTCGTGGTGTTTATGAAGAAAACTTTATAAAACATTTTTTTCTCATTCATTTATTTTCATGCTTGGAAAAGTAAATAAAAAATTATTTATTGGTTGTAAGTTAGTGATTAATCATTTAAAAATTAACCGATTGAAAGTTAAAAGTAAGGGCTTAAAGGTAAGAATTAATCACGAAAAACATGTTTTTCACCTGATATTTTACTGGTTTTATTTCCAGTGAATTCCTTTATTCTTTTAACATATTTAGACCATCTGTACAAAAGTCATGATTTATTATAAAACAACCCTCTTTTTCTTGCATTGAATGTCAGGTAAAATGTAAGATTCATTTTTGGTGTTTCGCAATTTCTTTAAGTAAGTGTTCTTGTTGAATCTGTTGAAATTCTTGATAGTTTTTCATCACCCAAAGCTGTAATTGATTTTCTTGTGGATTAGTTGACATGGTGCCATTGTCCTTACACAATTTTCTCATAATTTTTAGGAACCTGATGATACCTGAAACAAGGGACAAAACTAGCCGGGGATTGAACCCAAGACTCCTGCTTTGATCGCAGGGGTGTAGTGGTTAACACCTGTGATCAAAGCAGGAGTCACGGGTTCTATTCTTGGCTCGTCGCCATTTTCACCTGACCTAAAGTTATCGCATATCTTTTCCACGTGTAGGGTACACGGAAGAAATATATGCAAGGGTCAAAATGTTGTTATAATATTTTAAAGTGTAAATATATAATTTAATGGAGCTGTTTTAAAGTGTTGTTTAAAATTTTTCTGTTGATAATGAGGGTTGTTTTGTACGTATTTTTTATTCTGAAATAAAAAAAAACAATATAGTCATCAGTAAGTATATTTATTCTTGGTTAACACTAGATGATGACCTACTCAGGTTGAAAAACCATGTATGTGTATTTTAGAATTAACAAGTCTACTTCAAAGATAGATAAAAGTTGATTAATTATTTGAAAAAGTTAACTTTTGGATTGGTAAATTTAAAAAAACAATACATGTTTCAAATTATTGAATTGTTTAAAAAAATACAACACCAATTAAAAATGGTGTTAAACTTCAAAATAAATTGAATTTTAGAATTCCCATCAGAAATTCTTTCCCACCTGTCACTTCGTAGGAGTCCTGCGGCACGAAGCAAGCTCTTGTGATTTTCTGATGTCTGTATTGTGGAGTTGTGTTTTATGTACTTATCCTTTAGGATCCTTCATTATCCTTTGCACTTGTATGACGGCAATGATGTCTGATATTCTTGAGTGGTACTTGGGGATATTTCTCTGTGAACACTCCCAGCAGTCTCCCCTTCAGCCTGCTTCTTTCGCTAATTAATGCCACTACGTTCCATTGTTGCATATTTTTCTTAATGATGAGAAATTGTTTGCACTGTGTTGTGTTAAATTTACATGTTCTTCATTTCTGGTACCTATGTCCTTACACCTGCTGCAGTTTTCTTTTATTTTGGTTTTTAATTTCCTTCTTCTTTCTTATTCTTGTTAAGTCATGTTCACCTTATAATTAGGCATTGCTAAATAATGTCTATTAGTATTGATACATCATTTATAATGCATAAGAGTTCACAAACATAGAAATCGAATCCCGGTCCCGTCTCCCATTTTCATTCGACGTAACATGATTAAGCATAAGAGTTCAGAAATGTATTGTTATTTATTCAAACTTTTGGATATTCATAAAGGTTTCTCATTCATAAAATGTATTTAAGTGAATCATTTTAAAGTCATTTAATGGATATTATTTATTGTTAAGAAAATCATTTTATTCCTTAACATATTAAAATAATTAATGATTATGTCCCTTAATTTGTTTGTACCTTCTCTGAAAATGTTTTTGGGGGATGTTGCTCCTGTTATTAGTTAAGGTATTAGTAGAGTGAAAGGTATGAACAGATTTAGTGAAGTACTGTTTTATTTTGTGAGGATTTGATTGTGAAAATACTTAGATCAGTTCTGTATTATGGAATGTGTTTACTTTTTTGTTGCAGGGATCATTATGATGAGACAACGTGGTGTTTCTGTTATTTTGACAATAGATGTAATGGTTCATCTTCTATTGTAGTTTCTGTACCTCTAATTGTGTTTTTATTTGCATCCTGC
Source organism: Laupala kohalensis (assembly GCA_002313205.1). Lineage (NCBI taxonomy): Eukaryota > Metazoa > Arthropoda > Insecta > Orthoptera > Trigonidiidae > Laupala > Laupala kohalensis. The sequence continues at coordinate 366,909 of NNCF01126215.1, read as the reverse complement.
AGATATTTATTTGCTTGATATGTTTCTTTTTTTAATGATAATGATCTTTCACTCTTACCATGTTTACAAAAAACTTCATTTGTCATGAATGAAGAGGTTTTATGACATGATGTAGTTGGTACATTGCAAGGGGAGAGTTGCATTTCAAAATTGAATTGTTTTATAAAACATACTATAAATAATCTCTGAATATATTTCTTCATTTTGTGTGAAGAAAATCCTGCTAATATCCATCCAGATGTTTCTGAATAAATTATATAATTAAGAAATGAGAGCTGTTGTGAAACTTACATTGTCATCTTGTTATTTAAATTTCAATGTTGTATCATTAAAATTACAAAAATTTAATGGTAGTATTTGAAGGTACAAAATTGGCTTGGTAATGAGAGGTTATTAGTTTTGCATTATTTCTATGAAGGATTGATTTTCTGAGTAGTACATTTAATGTTTCATATATTTTGAAAATATCTCTCTTTGAATTGAAAGTATACAGGAAACATGTATATGTATTTCATTACCCCAATTTTTTTAATTTTGGAAATAATTTTTATGACTTTTCCTGTGTAAAAATATTCATGTTTTTCTTTTCGTAGTTGAAGACTGCGATACAAGGTGATATAAATTGTTCCCTTAAACTGTTGATATGTTGTCTTGTATTTAGTGTGAAATCAAATTAACTTGTTTCTCCAGAGTATGTCCTATTTCTTTGAAGAATTGTATTTTTTATAGGTGTAAGAAAATTATGCTGTTAGCAAAGATGTACAATAACTTTTTCTGTTCAGCAAGTTCTCGAATATTATGAAAATGGAAATTGCATTTTGAACAATTTTGGTGTACCTTGCTCAAGTGATTTTCTTGTACGAATCAAATTTTTTATTATGTGTTGTTATTTTAAAAAGAGTTTCTTGTTTTTGAATTTATTACATGTGTATTGTCTTGGAGAATTAGGCATTTTTTGAGACTAACTGGCCAAATTCTTCAAATTTTACGTTAGTATGTTCTTGTATCATTCTGAGACTTAATTTAATTGTAGTGTGAAGTACCTATTACTACATTGTATCGTAAAGTATCAGTGATGTAAACATTAGCAGTTCTCAATAATAGTGTTTTTATTGAAGATCTTCACTGAAATACTATAAAAGTTCCGTCCATTGTATGATATTAATTGTCCTTAATGTGTCAGAGAATAACTTTATTATGGCTGAACTTGTTTTTATCTTGATAGATATTTGCATAATGTATTTGTATTGATGGCTATTTTTATATATTTTTTATATTTCTTAAAGAAAAGATGTGCCTTTTTGAAGAAAAAAAAACTAAATATATTAAATATTTACCATGTTTTTCATTATGAATCATGTATACCCTCTTGAAGTTAAAGTGAAAACATACAAAACAATAAAAGTGTTGTCGCTCAGTGCTTCAGAGTTTNAAAAAAAAAAAAAAAAAAAAAAAAGAGGACCAAAATACCTTGTACATGTCACATGTGCTGTGAAATATTACCGATTCCCAATTTCACTATGGACTGGCCACAATATATATAGTTTTTATAATTATATAAATTTAATAATGTGTATGGTTCATAAATTTTATGATAGTAATTTGATTGTGTATTGACCCAAAAGTTGTTTATTATAATAATACGACAAAAAAAATTAATTTTTTCCTTTAATGTGACAAATTTTAAGTCATTGAAAGTTTTACTTCACCACTTCTTCACAAAGGGCCACCCAAATGGGCCTGGAGGGCTCTAATGACCTNAAAAAAAAAAAAAAAAAAAAAAAAAATGGGCCTGGCTAGACTTCCAACCACAATTCAAGGAACCATGTCAAAACAATAGGACCATTTATACATACACTACTTATATAAAAACCAGTGAACAAAAAGCGTGGGAGAAAAATTTCAAAATTGTACACATGCATTCTTTTGGAGGGGTCTGAGGAAAGAGCGATATTTTTGAACTTCGATATTAAAATAATTACGATTGTTTCATAGTAAGTTTGGAGCCTACAACTTCGATACTCGGCACATAGAGTCTACGTGGTGGACTCCAATGCACCATCATTTCATTTTTTTGTGAATTGCATATTAAAATATACTAATTTTGAACTTTGTATACTTTGAGTTGACTTGAATATGATTGATTTAGCTTGGATGAACACTCATTTTGTTTGCACAGTCATGGCCATGTCCGTCCATTTATTCATTTTTGTTTTCATTACAGAGACAATAGAACCAACAGTGACATTTATATTTTGTATTGCCAATGCACACATATTACACTCCCTTGTTAAAAAATATAAATGAGGTATTAAACAGCAATAATGACACACAAGATTTCATAATAGGTACAAAAAAAAATATTTGGAAACATACACATATTAAGAATTTACTTTACCTACAAATTAAGAAACATACAAAACACTCCCAAAAACAAAACAAAAAATTAAACACAATGAATACAAAAAAATACCAAATGAGAGGTAGAGTAGGCTCCCCACTGCAGCTTGGTAGTGGAAATTTATACCTTGATTTTTAGTGTCATCACTGGAAATAACTTGATGTGATAAGGGAGTACTCTTTGATTTGGCAGTGTTCATATTGTATTTGTTGATCTTGAGCATATTTCTCTTGATTGATGAAGATTCCTCCCTCTTCTTGGTGAATATGCATTTCCAAATAGTTCTTTGGTTTATAATCCACTGTTGTGTCAAACTCTTTCTTCATTTTTTCCAACTTTCTTGGCATTTGACAGGAGTCTTTAGCTATCACCAAACCGTCATCGACATGGATGGTTACTAGAAATTTATTGTCAGATGTAGACTAGAAAACACATCGATCTGTTTGTAGTTGTTTGACTCCTTCACTCTTCAAGAAGTCGGACAGATGTTTGAACCAATGTTGCAGTGCTTGTTATACGCCATAGGGTGCTTTTCTTAGTTTGCAAATTTTTAGTTACATAATACCCTTCAGGCAAGTGCATGTATATCTCTTGGTTTAGGTCTCCATAGAGAAAAGCAGATTTTACATGAATGGTGCATATTTTCTTACCATCAAGTAGCAATAGCCAACAGCATTCTCAGAGTTGGTTTGCACAACAGAACTATAAATGTCTTGGTAGTCAAGATTGGCAGCAGTTGGCAGTCTCTCGTCATTAGTCTTGCTTGATAACGCCCATCAGATGAACACATTGCCTCCGGGGGGGAAGCATCAGCGGCAATGTCACTGTGGCTGAACTGTACGGTTTTGCCTTGGTGTTATGGAGTGCGGGATGCCAGACGGAATGGATTTTGACTCCTTTCCTGTTGAAATTGTTTGGATGTTTCAGAATTGCAATGGCTTCTCGTTGTAATCGCGCATGATAGTGGTTAGTGGTGGATAATACTTCTGTGCGTTAAAACAATGTTATATTGTCTTCCAGATAAGTTTCTCCGCAGATTTCTCCGTGTAGCCAAGGCGGCAGTAACGTTTATCCTCGGCGAGTCGAGTATTGATAATGCGCTGTGTAGTACTTATGTAAACAGAGTCACGGGATCTGTGGATCCTATAGACGCCAGCTGTCATTTATGGATCTCTACGGTCCTTTGCTGATCTAAAAATATTACAGAGCTGAGTGGTAGGTGATGAAATGGTTTTGATCTTGCATTGCTTCAGAATGTTGCAGCCCGTGATGTTCTTGAGATATGGTAGTGTGATTTTGTGGGTTTTTTCTTTGTCGTAGAGGCTGTGTGTGCTGTAATTTGGACGTAGTTCTCTCTTCACTTTCCGAGTTGAGTAGTCATCCGCTTGAAGAGCATTATCCAGATGTTCATTATCCAGGATAGGGGCTAAAATTGAACATTGAGGAACTTCGCAAGTAAGTGGCTTTGTTTCTGAAAGGCAATATTGACATACTTCATTTTCAGCATGGGAAATTTCAACTTGCTGATGCCAATCTTTCAAGTAGGAAGTTAGCCATTGATGTGCCAATTCACTAATGCCGTATGAGTGCAGTTTTGAGAGAAGAATTTCGTGATCGATTACATCGAATGCTTTCGATAAATCAAGAAAAATACCTTGTGGATTATCCCCACGGTCAAGAGAATTAGATACATCATTTAGAAAAGAAAATATGGCGCTGTTAGTTGGAAGGGATTTTTTGAAACCGTGCTGATCGTTCGAGAGAATATTATTATGTGATAAGAAGTTTAACAGTCTGTTATAGAAGAGTTTTTCTAAGATTTTTGAGAAAGAAAGCAATAGTGATATGGGTCGATAGTTTCCAACATCACGTTTATTTTCTTATGTAATTGTTTCACTTAAGATGTTTTAAATATCAGGAAACACCTTCTGATAAGGAGCTATTGAAAATATGAGTGAGTGGATTTAATATAACGCGAGAGGAAGAGTTTGCCATAAATTCAGGTATATCATCTATCCCTACTGAAAATTTATTTTTTAAATAACAGATGACTATTATAACCAAATTAACGCGAAGTACGTCTATGACTATTTATTGGACGAACAAAAATAATCGTCTGTATTTACAGAAAGAAATATGTACGTATAAGCAAAATAAATGACTGTTCCTCTTCTCGGTCGAAGACCAACGCTAGCATAAGAAGTCTCTCTTCTCTGGTTGCTAATCGAGATCTTCTAACCAGTTCGCCGAAGATGGTCGTCACTCGCCGTGCGATGTCTAGACTCGTTCGTCAGTGTGTTCGCCAGCAGACCCAGGGAGGCGGGGATCTGTGTTGCGGCCTTCCACGGTGCGACCGGCACGCTCTGTTGCCGGTCGATGTTCTTAAACACGGCGCGGTGCGGGGATCGCAGGTAGTGTGAAGACTCGCCTTGCAGCGGCGGGGAGAAACGCTGTTTCGCGCACAGATTATAGAAGGTACAGATGGTTCACTCCCATAAGCCCAATGGTTCCCTTAGATGCACCCCTGCGCGCCACGGGGAAGGCCGAGAACTATCGTCAAATTGCGCTCAACACCCCTCCCTTTTCCTCGTTTTACATCGCATAATTTTCATCGAGTACCCGCTGCCATATTCTGCAAAAAACGTACAAACAATTAACCTGCAGTGGAAACTCAGAACCAGCAATTCTAAATGCGTGATTCGAACTAAAACATTCGAACAAAATCAACAGCAAGCAGAGCTCGAGTAGCTTCAATTAGTCGCATTCGCCACATGAAGACCATGTGCTTGCCGCCAACGTCAACACTCACTACGCGAGCAACCAGTTGAACCAGGTGGGGACTAGTTAGTTCTGCGCTTTGCTAGTGGAGCGCTGCGACGAGTCATCCATCTGTACCTACTATAAACTGTGGCTTCACGGTGCCTCGGCGAGCGCTCTGTCGTTGTGTTGCCCTGACGCATTCAGTGGCGCGCTATTCGAATGAGCGCAAGTCCGAAAGATGACACTCATATCTTCTAGAGTTAGTCTTGGAAGTGAACTTAAAATGCAGTACGAGTGTGGATTTATTTGGTGGACATTGGTTTTTAGTTACTGATTTCGATATTTTATTTTAAGAAATAAGAATTAAACAAATTTGCGACGTCCTTTCGATTTGATTTGGTTTTGCCATCGCTAGTAGGGAAATGTTTTCTCGGCGATTTTCTGAAAGGATGTGTAATTTTTTATAATATTTCACATGGTTCTGGTCCGGTTGTTCGATTCTATTATCCGTCTGTCGTTTTCCATCACTTAAGCTGCATAGACCACTTTATTAAGAATGGACATATTTACGGAAATAATCATGAAATTCGGGTGGTTGGTTATTGAGTTTTGAAAGATAATATAAATGACGTTTGTTTTTGGAAGAAATTCTAATCTCTTGTGTTATTAATTCATTGTGATTGTTTACTTTAACTAACTTGTGTTTTATAGGGAAGCACGAGTTGTAATACTTAAAGAATATTGGTCATACGCAATTTGTACTGTTTTTTTGACAATAAATTTATAAATTTACAAACTATTAAAAAAAATCCATCCTGGCCCGCGTTTTTTTCTCCATTTTTCCTTCGGTAGAGGCGGATTTCTTATACTGGTTCTCTAGGCTTTGTCTAGGGGCGTGTTTATTGTAACAATAAATCGTGAATTTAGTGGTATTTCAATTCTTATGATTTTTAAACACTATACACAGAATAATCTATAGTTTGATAATAATTTGTAAATATAAATTTGTTGTGTTAATTTACAATCATATTGATATTCTATTAGAACTATAACTCGTAGCTAACTTTTCATCTTATCTAGAAATTTTTGAATCCGCCTCTGCCTTAAGGCCCTTGATCGGAATTAATGGGATGGTCCCTTGCTTGCTTCCGGAGAGTAAATTAGTTTATTGTCCTCCACGTGGTCATACGCAGTTTGTACTGTTTTTGACAATAAATTTAAATTTATGAATAAAATACATTGAATTTATCGTTGGTGTTTTCACAATTATACACGTCATCCCATGTTTCCTGATGTAAAAGGTTTTTAGAAATTGCTAATTTTTGTTCGTTAATGATGAAAATCAGTGGATGAAAACCAATCCAAGAAATAATCGAATCCCCCCCCAAAAAAAAAATTGAAGATAGATTCTTCAATAATCTTCTGCATTTTCGGATGGATCGGCTAACCATTGTGTTAGCTTTGCAGATATTCGAGGACAGTTCAATACAGTTCCAAGTTGTTCTTGAATGTTTACCACCTGCTTAAATAACTCTGATGTAGCATTGAACTCTGATGTAGCATTGTTTCGATGTGACTGAATCCCATTCGTAAGTTTAACAATGTGATCGTTTATGATCGTTAACATCAATGCTCACTTTTTGCAATTTTTGATTTTGATTTGTAGTATTTTTAACGGGAAATGTAGCGTGTTATAGAAGCTTATCTACATGGAGCGACAGGAGGTGGGAGATGGGTGATAGGTTATTGTTAGTATGTGGGCCCCTTAGCTTGGTTTACTTGGCCCACGTGGAGGGGTTAGTAGTGGTTAGTAATAGTTTGAGTTGGTGCTACTAGGAGGAGGTGGATAGAGAAAGGAAGGACTACTTTTCAATAGTCACATCTATTTGAACTGAGCCACTGATGTGAAAAGCTACAAATTTTTTCTCACCCCACCGGGATTTGAACCCGTGATGAGCGAGTACGCTAACACCGTAACCACGGAGGGAATTGATTGCAGATAGTCTCGAGTTTTCAAAAATATGTAGCCATTACCGAATGAGTCACAATGTAGATCGAACTTGTAGTCTTATGTAATTGATCAGCTTTTATCTTAGTTTCTCGGTTTGACGACTTATCTGAAAACGTCTCAAGTGCTATGAATATAGTAACAAAGTTCTCACAAAAATATAAATACTTTTGTATCTTGCCGGCCATCGTGTTTCACAAAATATAGGAATGTTTGGAATAAAATTTCGTCGCAAATTTCTATCTGAAATTTTTTATGATTTCTGTAGTTGTATCGGCAAAGTTTCTAATTTCGCTAACATTATTTATAACATTAAATATACGATTCAATATGCGTTTATTACTTTAGGGTATTCATCATTTTTTTGAATTTATTGTTGTATTTGTAAATGGGAAATGTAGCGTGCTATTGAAGCTTATCTACATGGAGCGATAGGAGTTAGGAGTTGGGTGGTAAGCTATTGTTAGTAGGTGGGCGCTTAGCTGGGTTTACCAACAACTTGGCCCTCGTGGAGGGGTTAGTAGAAGTAGTTAGACACTAGGAGGAGGTGGATGGAGAAAGGAGGGTATGCTTTTCAGTAGTCACTACTATATGAACAGGGACATTAATGTGAAACGCTACAAATCTTCTGGCCCCATCGGGAATCGAACCCGGGATCACTTGGTGATAGCGACAACACTACCACCTGAGCCATCGGTGGGGAATTTATCATTAATCAACTTCTGAACCTCACTAATGTGTCCTGACATGGCTACATAGCCATCGTATTCTTGTCCAACTAGCTGAATTGAATTGCAATTTCGAATTGAAATTCGAATTGCAATTTTTAAAGAAATTGATAAAAGCATCTGAAATCGTTTTAAAACTTTGATTTTCCAATAGTATAAATCCCAAAACCTCATCACGAATTTGCGGTTCATTTTCACCTTCTACGCAAAGTACATATCAAGCGCCAATAGGTAATTGTTCCGTTCCACTAATATCCGCAGTCGCATCCGATAGAAGCGAAAAAGGAGGTGATCTGTTTATACCTCTCTCTCTCTAGCCAGGAAAAATTAGTTTTAGTATTTCTGAACCTTTGACAGAAATATAAAGAGCCGTATATTTTCGGAGTTGTAGGTAATTTAAAAATGGAGGTTGACTTGCGACCAGAAGCGCGTCGTCGGGCAAGCTGGTTTCAGCAATTTAAAGAAGGTCCGGCGTATTTTAAAATAATGGTCATAAGGGATGACACGAGGGAAACAATATTTGTTAGAAGCACGCTTTCAGGCGGGATTGAAAAGTAAAATAAATATTTATTGATATTTCGTAGGCCCGTGTTAGAGACATGAGAAATCGTAAGTTCTTAAGTCTGAAGAGACGCCACAATTAGCTGTCATCGAAAATTGGAGTGTGCTGAGAAATGAAAGGTTAGGGGTGGGAATGAACGACAGGTAAACAATAAAGAAACGATCGATATTCGAGTTGAGTAAAACATTTTTGGGACCGCTGAAGTGAAGTGACACCCTCATTGCCAGATAAGTACACGATCATTCCCTATTAGGAATAAAGAACCTTTGTGTTAGGGTGAGGAGAGAAATGTAAAAATGTAGGTGACCGATATTAGTGTTGAGATTGTAGTTCTCGGGGACGCTGACACGAGACGGAGACGGCACGAGAAGACTAGACCGGCGTGCAAGGAGGCGACGGCATTGGGGAGACTACCCCGCGTGCAAGCCTTCACATAGGACATTGTCCTCTCACTCATCGGTATTTCTTGCTACTTGATGTTGAACCCGTTTGTGAGAACAGCTCTTCTCTGGCAGTGCGTCACGCACTAACTGAATGAAGATAATACAACAGAATACGGAGACAATTTTGGGAAGTGAAACGGATGATGTTAATAAACTATTTAATTTTAATAAATAGATCGGGGCTTCTCCCTCAAGTTCTCGAGAGGGTTTATATTTGCATTCTTTCATTTTTTCTTTGATTTCAAAATTATAGTTTTCAGAATTTACTTCTTTTTTGATATAATTTGTGGACAACTATATTCTGTTCTTCTCTATCATCTTTGTGTTTAGATATTTGTTGAATTCAGGGTTCTTTTGGTGGGTATGGTCGATATATTCGGCGAGTCCCACACACTGCATTTCTCCCCACCTGCAAGGGCTCAAATAAACTTCACGTTGACGAAACGTAAAGCCCCAAGAAGGAAAAAATATTCCCCTATTCTTTAGCAAATGGGCTCGGGCTCTTATTTATCAGTAACCTACAGACATTATCCCAATCTGCAATATTTCTGTTAAAACTTGAATTCTTCCCCTTCTTCACCTATGTAGTTCCTTTCGATTCCACTGGGCGGGCGCCTCATACCTACCTTCTAAATTCTTAAGTGGCACCCCTAGTATATACAAACGGTTTAGCTTAAATATATATATACACAACTACCAAGCAGACATGCTCTATAGCATGTTAATAAATTGATGGGACCAAATCTAAGTATTAGCATTACTGTAATAGAGCCACTATTTTTATCTAATTTGTAATAAACGGTACTTACTACTATTCTCTGGTCACCATCTATTTCAACTTCAACTCTCCATATGCTCTGAGCTTGAAAAATACTGTTTAAAAATGACCATGTTCATTTTTCATGTATGTTTAGTTATCTGGGAAATTTAATATCACCTGTCATATCAGTCCAAGTCCACTCCAATTTTTAACACTTTCTTCCTGTACCATCTACTTTTAATTATCATTTACTGCGAACCATTTCTACAATTTCCTCCCATAAACACACGCTTCATAACTCGTAACATGGCCATGATGCATTGTAAATTTTAAATGTCAAGGTCATGTATATCTCTTGGTTTAGATCTCCATAGAGAAAAGCAGATTTTACATGAATGGTGCATATTTTCTTATCATCAGAAGTAGCAATAGCCAACAGCTTTCTCAGAGTTGGTTTGCACAACAGAACTATAAATGTCTTGGTAGTCGAGATTGTTCCTTGGTTGGCAGTCTCTTGCCACTAGTTTTGCTTGATAACGCCCATCAGATGAACACATTGCCGCTGATGCTTTCCCCCCGCCTTCACTACGTATTGCCTGAGGCAATATTTTCACCACCGCGTGGTGAGCGTGCTAGATGAATGTGTCCCGAGGCTTGGATATCGATGGCCTCCGACACGCTGGACCCCTAGAGCAGACATCAGCAAACTCCAAAGCCCGCCGTGCTGCAGGCCACGTTGCTTACCGGAACATAGTCCCGCCCATCTGAAATAGAGATCAGTGGGTGTTCCAGCTGCGAGAATGGGATGGCAATGGGAGTTCCATCACCTCCACGTTTTTGAAAGCAGTTACACTAATTGCGCTTTGGTGATGGGTATTAGTTAGTTTCCCGCACCCCATGCAGGCCATCTCGACTTCCAACCCATTTTGCTCTCGAACGTCGGTGGAGAATCTGCGAGCGCAGATTGTCGCACAGCTGTCGTCATTCTCCCACACCAGGACACAGTGGACAGGCTGGAATCTGGGAGGGGATACAATGCCATAATCCGTTTTACTTAACCAGGGTTGTTCCACCTGCACCGCTATGTCCGTTCGAATAGGTTGGGAGCTGCAAACTCAGAAGCGGCGGGCGCAGCTGTAGTGGACGCAGAGGCGGCTGTGGTTAGAGCAGTGGTGGCAACAGAAACAGCATAGGCATACGTTTTGAGGTAGGAGGCAGTGGGAGCGACCACGACGAACATCACAGTCCATCGCTCCCAGAGCTACGTCTGGTATAAAGCTCGGTACCCAGAGATATTGGTGTATGATTTTGGCAATATATGAAGAAAATAAAAGTGTGCATACGAAAATTTGGTGAAATTCGGCCCATTGGGGAAGAACTACTAATTAAAAACGTAAGTTCACAAGATGATGACCCCATGGTTACCAACTATATATGTACGGAAAGTGCAATAAATAAATTATAAGAAAGTGTGTTTTGTAAAGAGCCTGTGTTACAGAATTGAAAGAAATACCCAGTGAAATAGGAGGAAATAATTTTTGAAGTAAATGTAAACATGATCAGGAGATTAAATTAAAAATAATGTAAGAAAAGATGAACCATATGGCATAGAAAATTGTATAGTAGATAAATGTTTTAGAGTAGAACACGCCTCGAAAAACAAACCCGGTAGAAAACGCCTCACTAGTGCAAAAAGTACATAAACGTAGTTTACGTATTTAAGAACGACCATACTCAATGTTTGTCCGCAGACATAAAGTAAAACACGCTCATAATCATAGCACATAGGCACAATACCACATACGTACTTAGCCACAAACTCATTCAATATTGAGTGAGATAGGACAGAACACCAAGAGTAGTGACATGATCGGGATGCGTGTGAGTAGCAGAATACAAAAGAAACTATTTTCCAGGAGACAAGACCCAAAAAGAAAGGTAATAAGGCAGCCACAACTCAGGAAACGGAGAAAAATGTGGTGAGTATGGAGCGAATGACGAAACAGGTTAATGGAAATATTTAGGGGTGATTTGTTTTCGCGAGTGAAAGTTAGTGTGAAGATGTCAAACGCAACGGGTTTTTCTTTCAATTCTGTAACATAGGCTCTTTACGCTTACGGAATTATGGTATGCACTTGTCAGAATTGAGGAAGATAATAGACAAATAATTGACGGGGAAAGCGTATGAATACGGGGAAAGCGTACGCACAGGCGACTCAATAAGGGATGAAATCGCATGCAGTAAGAATACGCAAATCCGATGGGATAAACAACACGGTAAAATAATTTTAAACAAAACTATAGAGAAAAAAAAAGATGAAGATAATTACAACGCGAGAGACAACTGAAAAGAGTTAATAGTGATATTGCCAAATGAAACAGAAAAACGTTACTAGAGTTAGCAGAACAAAGAAAGGAAATAGAAGTAAATGAACAAGGAAAAAGAAAACCCGGAATAGGAATTTATGGCATACATGAAAATATAAACGAGGAACACATGATTAAAAGGATAATAGAAATAAATATAGAACGGGACGAAGAAAAAGAGAAATCAAAGAGAACAATGCGTGTAGTTTACAAGATAAAGCAGAGGAAAGAATGGTTTAACGATTGGATATTAGAGCTGAGGTGCAAAGCATACAGAGAAACGAGGACTAGAATATGAAATGACAAGTTATAGAATAATAGAAATAACACCTCTGCGTTGGAACAGGTGTTTTCGTTACAGAAATCTGGCAAAGTTTTGTAAAGAAAAGGAAAACTTTTGTGGACACTGGAGAGGAAAAGCATGTGTTTCGGGATTGCGGAAAGAGGAAGACAACAAAGCCAGTGCAACAGACAAGGAAATAGTTGTGAACATAGCCCTATTAGTACAGATTGTACATAGTTCAAAGAAGCGCAAAGAATGCTAAAAGAGATATAATGGCAAATAAAATATACCAGCATAATGTGCAAAGAACAAAACATCACGGGAGATAGGAGAATATATGACAAGGAACCTTAATGATATTGAGTGCTTTCAAGAACATTATACGTATAGGGGTTAGCCACAAAATATACCAATAAGAATGCAAAGTGTTACATCTGAGAATTCATGGGCGATATTAGTCAATAATGAAAAAAATGGATGTAAGGGAACTAGATATATTAGGAGGGGAAAATCGTCAAGTAGTTTTGTGTAATAAAGAAAATGTAAATTTAATAATCGTAAATATGTATTGTTAATGTAAAGAAAATATCAGGGAAAATTTACAAAAGAATTCCGCAAGTACAGCGAAGTGAAGATGCAATATAATATATCTGGATAGTAACGCTAGATCGCAAATGTGCGGTGATAAACGAACCAAGAGAGGAAAGAGACTAGAAGAGTTTATACTAAAAAATAAACTTGAAATACGTAATAAGAGTAGGGAGCATACTTTCATAGGGTCACGCGGTATGTCTCTGATAGATCTTACACTATCAACAAAATTGAAAACTGACCCAAGGTTTGCAAAGTGATCATGAGGGAATCAGCTTTGAATATGTGTCCTTGGAAAAGATACCAAAAATAAAAACAGAACGAAGAATAATAAAATGGGAAGACATACAGCAAGATAAAGAGGAACAACAACAAATAATACAAGTAAATACTACACAGAGAATAGAGATTAAGATTGACTATTTATAATTAGGATTATTAAGACTACAAGAGAAACATGTGCAACTTAATATTGGACGTATTGGGCAGCTAAGGTGGACAAAAGAGTTTAGTAAACTTAAAAGGGAGAAAGGATATTGGAGAAGACAAATGATTAAAAAGAAAAGAATTGGACAAAAAAGGACTCGGGAAGAACGGAATTATAAGGAAAAGCGACGTGAATTAAAAATTCATGTTAATGTTGCAAAGGAAAAAAGTTGGCAAAATCTTCTAGTAGAATTGAACAGCAAATCCCTAGTCAGGAAGCAGCAGGGAACGTTAAATGAAGAGAAATATATCACAGATTTGCGATAATATAGAGAAAGAAACAGAAGAAAATGACTTTGCGGTTGTTGGAAGCGATATTCCCTATAGAAAAAGCAGGAGGTAAGGACGTGGCAGCACAAAGGGCAAATATATGAGCATCGAAGCATGACAATATCAGAGTAACAGAATTTGTACATAGTCTTAAAAGAAAAAAACTCCAGGATTCGATGGAATACAGCATGAGTTGATATAAACGGTATTTCAAGAAAAATGGGAGACAATATTGGAATTATGCAACAGTCGTATAAAACAAAAAGCCCAGCCCCAGCAATGGAAGATAGCACAGATAAATTTATTCAAGAAAGGCAGAAAGAATTCTAAAAGTACCCACTCCTACAGATCGATATCCTTACTAACGACTTGTGTTTCGGGATTGCGGAAAGAGGAAGACAACAAAGCCAGTGCAACAGACAAGGAAATAGTAGTGAACATAGCCCTTAGTACAGATTGTACATAGTTCAAAGAAGCGCAAAGAATGCTAAAAGAGATATTCTGGCAAATAAAATATACCAGCATAATGTGCAAAGAACAAAACAACATCACGGGAGATAGGAGAATATATGACAAGGAACCTTAATGATATTGAGTACTTTCAAGAACATTATACGTATAGGGGTTAGCCACAAAATATACCAATAAGAATGCCGACAGTCATATGGTGGACTCCACATTTGAGGAAGTTAAGAAGAGCATTGAATAAAGCACGCCACTAACTACGTCAGCAAAAACGAGGTGGAAGAAAGAAATTGCAGGTAAAGAGTATTAAACTATAAACGTAAACTATGAGATAGCAATAAAAGGTGCTAAACGTGAGTTGACGAGAATTTGTGGAGAGGTTTCACGCAATCGGTATGGGGCCTGCCACTGAATACACAAGAAAGAAATATGGACATGACAGAAAGGAGGAGGATATACGGAAATGTTGGAAGAAACACGAGGCATGACAATAAACACACTGTTCAAACAGTATACAACTTAGGATTGGGAATATGAGGAATTAAAGAATGATGTTGAAGAAATAACACAAGATGAGATACACACGGCAGCAATGACTATAGAAAATAAGAAAACCTCGGGTTATGACGGATTACACGAAGCATTACAACAATTCACGGAAATAATACAAGATATATACAACTGTTTACATCAATCATATTTTCGTAAGTGTTGGAAAATCAGTACTATAAGGTAATTTTGTAAAGAAAAAGGCCAGCAACGAATCGAACATCATACAGACCCTCAAAAATCGACACAGGAATTTACGACAAGACACGGAAATTTCAAAGTGTATTTAAAAAGATTTGGAATAGAGACAGATGACAAATGTGATTGTGGATAAGACCAAGAAACACCTGATTATGTTCTATGGGATTGTCCAAAGTATGCGAATGAACGAGCAGAATATCTAAAAGATTATAAAAGGCAAGACATTTAATTTTAATAACAAGAGAGTTAATATAATCGAAAATAAAATATGGACTATATGAAATTTATACATCAAGTATACTAGGAATACGAGAAACGAGATAGTAGATGAAGCACACGCCTCCACGACGTGGGGACGGATAACGTTGCAATAAAAAAAAGCTGTGCTGCGGATATTACGCAAATGAGACAAAACTAATAAGAGATCCTTGTTTTGCGCAAGCCATATAAACAAGGAGAGGTCGAAAATATACGGGGAACATCGCGGCCTCCGTGATGGCTGCTTGTGGTAGCATGCCAGCGGCGACTGTAGCGCCTATTGTGGTGGTCACTGCGGAGGCGCGGTGGATGCGTTGGCGCATGTCAGTTAGACAGTTGTCAGAACTGATATTTGTCAGCCGCCGAGCTGAGGACCACGGTGATAGCCGCGGAGGTGGTGTGGCATTAGGGACCGCAGTCTCTGAAACCTCTCTGGCTGCACAGTAGCAGCGGCGGCGGAACTCTTTGGTGTTGATACATCAGAACCAGCAGCAGCAGAGGAGGCGGCTGTGTTGGCTAGACCGGTATGAGCGCGCGCGTGCTGCTCGGAGTGGCGCCACGAACTGCACGTCGCTTCTGGGCTTCGTTGTAGAGAGACTTTTAAGGAGTCGGGTCCGGATGTATATCCAGCTCCGCAGATGCGTGTCCAGGTTCCGTGTCCGCTGAACCTGTATGGGTCCAGCTCACTAACCGAACAGACGGTGCGTATATCGTGGACCGGACGTGAATCCGACTAAAGCGGAGCGGACTGAAGTGTTTTGGTGAACGACTCAAATCGTCTCATGTTCAACCTATGACGGTCGGAGAATAATATGAAAATTATATTTTTTATGACTTTTGAAACTTCTTCACATGTAATTGAATTATTCTTTAAAAAGGAAATGGAATCATAACCCCTGTATGCTAAAAAAAAGAAAGAAAAAAAAACTAAAAATAATTCTTAATATTTATTTATAAAACGAATAAGTTGACTACCTATCACAAGATACTAACGATGAAGTATTTGGTAGTTCTAATATATTTAAAATATGAAGAGAATCCTTCCGAATAAACAATCATGTTTTCAGGAATGCAATTTAAATAATAATAATAAACGTTAATAAGTATTATTATATCTATAATAATTATTATAAAAATTGCAAAACAAAATAATAATATTCCATAATATATGATTACATAACCTCCAATCCATCCAACTCCCACCGTTCCTCGCACTTCACTCCGCGGACACACATCCCTTTCCAGTTACGAAAGATTCATGTTCGACATCCACTCCTCCCAGTTCCGGTCGCACGGGCCCGCCCCTCGCATACGTCCGCGGACCCAGATCGCGTTCCAATTCCGAAGGATACGAGTCCGACTCGCAGTCGGAGTTACATTCATCCACTCCAAAGCGGATACGGGTCGGCGGACCTGTATCTATCCGGACCCACTCATCTCTACTTCGTTGCCGTTCCGGGTTACCGGCGAAGCGCTCCATGTTGCTTAGGTTGACTGATTTTAAGAAAAACAAAGACGCACAAGGCGGGTTTGAATACACGATTACACACACGAGGTATGATATCCACACTTAGACGCACATATCCTGTACATCTAAACCGATAAGCTAGCGTGACTAGGGGACAACTTATGATCTATCTACTAGTTGAGAAACATAATTTAAAAGTGATTATTCCGACTTTCGTTTAGCGTGCGGCGGTACGCTAGATAGACGATCATATCACTACAATTATAGCAGTAAATTTAAAAGAAAAACCTTTACCGCGTTCACTCATCTTGCGCTTTACGCCTGCGANATCGAGAACCGGTTCCTGCGGATGGCTGCAAGACCGCCGATGAGCACCCCTATTATCGGATTTTTTATTATAGACCCCTCACTTTGAACTGCTGTAGATGCCACAAAAAATCGAAGAAAAAACAAATTAACACCATTAAATTTGTCATGTTCTTCTGCTTATACTCAAGTTTTAAAAAACGATTCTACTGTTTAAAAATAAATAATAGTTTTAAAAACAAATGTTTCAAAAAACGCGAAATTTTTTACCATTTTTTCAGATACGTCGACTTTATTATGTTTTGTAAAACAAACTATGAGTTACAAAATAATTCTTATTCAGCAAATGATCACTTGTATTTGTGACAACATTAATTAATGTTTCAAAAAGCGTGATATTTTTGCGAATTTTGCCGATACGTCGACTTCATTATGTTTTGTAAAACAAACAAAAATAATTCTTATTCAGCAAATGATCACTGTTGTATTTGTGACAACATTTATTAATTTCAAGCTTCTGCATGCAAAATGTAATGAGTTATTGATTTTTTCTCAGAAACACTGCTAGAAACGACCAGACACATCTTTAAGAAATAAAATTTATACTGTCGCACTCTTCTTCTCACAAATGTCTCAGCTTCATTCTTTCCTCTAGGTCTTAGCTCTTAATTTCTCTCCCTAGAATGTAGAAACAGATATTGGTAAATACTCCTTTGTGAATGGAATCATTGCAGACTGGAATAACTTACCTGCAGCAACACTTACAAACTTACGAAATAGAGTAAAATGTTTCTGCAATCGTCTTCTTGCTTCTTTAAAATAGGAGCACATAAAGTGCAGTGTAATTGATTGGAGTTTAAGGATATGGAAAATGCTCCGTGTGAATAGTAGTAGTGATGTGTAGTGAAGTGTGCATGATCGTTCACGGCAACCCTGTTTTGGTTTTATCTTTTAAAGTTAATTTCTTTTCATTATATTATAGTAACTACTTTTACGTTAAGGGTACAAGATGAGCAATGACATATGTGTGTATATTGAGCATGTTTGTATGTCTGAGTATGTTTCTGTATCAATCTGTTTGTAAGCGAAAATGTGTTTGTGTATGTATATGAATATACACACACAAACCTCATGTATATAATTAATTTCTTAAATCTAATTTTTCTTGTTGTAACCTTGTACTGATTTTTAAACTATTTTATGCCACGTGTTTGTATTTTATCGATATTAGGGTGATGATTTGTTATTTTACTTATTATTATTATTGTATTATATATATACTGTTACAATGTCTTGTTTTCTATCCAACACCAAGCATTGCTTACTAGCAAATTAATAAATTATTATTATTAAATTTCTTTTCAAATTCAAACTTTATTATACCAGTGTATACAATAAGCTTCAATAATATATTTCCATAAAATAAATTTCACTTTTCACTGAAATAATAAATTTCCCATCTAAAGCTAAAGAAATGGTTACAGCAAATGAGAAATATCTTAAGAAATGGTGATTAAACGCTATAATTTTTCAAATGATAAACATATACATGGGGAAGAGTAACCAACAACAAAACTAAAAATAGTCACATACAAGAAAAATTAATGTATAATCCCTGAAAGAACATTAATATGAACACAACAATTAATTATTTGTAATTCACCAAACACTCTTCTCACTAATACAGTACACTAGGATGTTAATTGAGTTTATACAAAATGTTGGTCTAGATATACTTGGGTTCTCTTCCGTTCATCTTAAAACTACTTCAGTAGGCAAATCGAAGTTTGCTGTCATAATTCAACTTATCCAAGTTAGGTGTGCAAGCATAATTGATCATGGGTGGAGGGCCACACATAAGAACTAGTGTATCAGAACTCGGAGGAAGCAAATGTTTCTCTATCATTTCATCTGATATAAATCCAGTACTGTACTTCCAACCTGTGAAAAGAAATAATCTTAGTTTTTTGAATGTATTTCCTTATCAAATTACAATAATATCCAAAAAAAAATATTGTGAATTTCTGGATCTATTGAACCATTTACCTTCTGATGGCCTGTCGACAGTATACCACAGTTGGAATTGGGAAGGATGTGTTTTGGCTACTTCTTCAAGTTCCTTTTTTAATAAAATGTCTTCCTCTGACTGATTAGCAAATAACAGAGCCATTTTTGTAGAATCTGATGGATCTTTTGTTATTTGCCTAATTAATTGTAACATAGGAGTTATGCCAGTTCCTCCTACATAAAAGAACAGGAAAAAAAAGTTTTGTAACAACCACACTAAAATTAAAAAATAAATAAAAAAAAATCACTCATTTAATTTAGAAACATTAATAGTTTCATTACAAATATGAAATCTTTCACAACATAAGTCTGAATAAAAGACATGAGAGATTAAAAAATAACAGATAGCCGTAAAAATGAGAGAAGATGAAACAAAATGAACTTCAACAGGGGACTTAGTAGCTCACAAATTCAAAATTTCAATTGAGATTAAGGTTCTGATGGTCAGAGGTGTCATTAGAATTATTATTGGGAAGGGATAAACACAGAGCATAATGGTGTTTTCTAGATTTTGTGATTATTTAATATTATCAGAAAATCTATAACCTAATTAGATAATCAAGTATTCTACACAGTACCTTTGGCGATCGCCCCCTTCGCTCCCCCACCCCAGCTTGAAACTAAAAAATATTTAATGCCTATATTTAACATTCCTAACTTTGTCAATACTTTTACTTAACTTCACAGGTTTCCATGTGAAAGTACATGTAAATTTTAGTCGCTCTACACCTTTCAAAAGTCGAAAAAACACAAAAACAAAATCAGTTTAAAATATTATTTATATGATGAGTATGTTTGTGTAAAAAAGCAAAGCCAGAGATGTGTAAATTTCTGCATTATGGTCAGTTTCCAATTGCCGAAGCATCGCTTGCATGCGTTGATGATTTTTCTTACGACCATAATATTTAGGATCTGTTGCGAAAGAATACCACAGGCCTATCATAAGATATATGCAATATTATTTATTCGAGAAGAGAATGCAAATCATTTTTAAGTAAAAAATTTGTTGTTGAATTGCTTAAACTATGTAAGGTCATAATGGAGTTTTATAAATCGCAAAAAAAAATTGTTTAAGCAATGCTTTAAACATGTGAACAGATCGCTGAGTGATTAAACTTCCAATGTCACATGTCTTTTGCTGAGATATTCACAGTATTACAATTTATTAATCTTTAGAATTTCTACCTAAATATTGTATACAAATCGGTCAATGAGAATAAAAATGAATGCCAAGAGTGGAGGGCTTCAATAATATAAGAATTGGGTTCCATTTAATCGCTGCGGAACCTCCTGTCTTTGGTGCTTCCGCCAGACACTCGCCTACAGGTCACGACTTAGGAATGCTATCGACAAAAGTTTATTTATCCGTGCGATATGGAATGTTTTACACTAAAGCGACATGCTGCACTTGCATCCGATGACAATTCCTTTTTTCATTTGCACTAGGAAAGTTTTCACTTGTAATTATTTATACTTTTATCTAGTGAAAGTTCATTTTTTCTGTAAGAGGTTTTTAATAAACGTATGGTTTTATTAACAGTACCTAATGAGTGTTAAATACAATACAAATTATTTTCATGCAAACTGACAGTTAAAAAATTCCTTTAAGATCTCAATATGAAACTGTCATATAGAAGTCTAATTTATCTTAAAATTTTTTAAACGTTTATTACACTCCTAACTAGCTTACGTTCATCATTTTAGATTGTTTCCCTCGTGTACGCACGAAACAAAACATTACAAATATGTCAAAATTCTACTGTATCAACATTTCACAGTAGCACAGGCACCACTCTGTGACACTCGGATTGGTCAGCTAAGGGTGCTTGTTCGCAGATAGAGGGTCAGCTGAGGACGATGTTAGCAAGTTATAAACACATTTACAGCGCCTACCCAGACTGCACTGGTTTTTTCAAGGTTAGATATCGTGAGAGGCAGTCTCATGGATGTGTTACCTTAGAGTACATTCGCCACCCACCCCTCCTCAGAAAATTCTTGGATGTGCCACTGCACTGTACTTTGCTCAGTAATGAGATGAAGGGTATATTTGATCCATGAAGCTACTTTCACTCCTAAATCTCATCATTCTTTCCTTCACCACTTCCTCCAATTCGTGAACTCCGCCATATCTCTATTCATTTTCAAAAAAATGCAGTGAACCCAGTTTTGCAATCCGATGAAATATTCTTTTTCTCCAAATCTTTAGGAAGAGGAAGGCAGTATGCGGGCAGTTGAACCACCATTGAAAATTTCAGAGCATAAGATTATCTTTCCCCGGAGATTTTTCATTTTTGACCTGCTTTAATTTAGAGGTGTCTGCAGATTAGAAAGTGCTCCAAAATTTTGTAATTTCGTTTCTTCATACGGGGTCTCATACACGTTCCAAAATACATTCATAATACATTTGATCTTTAGTAAGGAGAAAACAGTTCTCATTCTTGGGTACAGTGCAGTTGCGCACCATGGTCAAGAAATGTCTACAAGGATTATAAGGGTCTCGCGGGAGGTCGGTGTTGAGTTGTGCACCATGGTCAGGTCCTGTGTTAATTTCCTTCTCTTCGAAGACATCCGTGGGGCCTACGGCCATAGTTAAACCAAAAAAATAGTCTGAATATGACGAAATTGTTTTGTTTATATAGATCGTAAAACGGCAGCACAGGGTATCTCACCATCACTTAATGATTCAGTCATATATAGATTATTTCTTCACTTTAAGAACAGTAAATAAATTTAAAGATTTTAAAATGGATTTAACAACAACTGTTGGTTGTCAGTTGTGCGGCTGTTTTCTTACGTTTCGTTGTTTTCCAATACAGATTTTCTGAGACAAACAAATTGTTAATTTCATCAGTGAAAATTATTACTAATAGCCATAATAAATATACCAATAAAAACAAAAGAATCGATGCAAGGTGGTGCAACGATTGTATGTTATGGGTTCATTAGCGAGTATATGTTGATATAAAAGTTATTAGAATATTTTGTTTTTCTGAAACTTATAAATTTGTTTCAATTAAAGTTAAAATAACGACCTAGTTTTTCCTTGCTGAAAAATAAAACACCTTCTACAAAGAACATATTTTTAAAATGTCAAAACATACATCTTACTTCAAGTGCCTGAAACAAATTTCATAAGATATTCTAGATAAATGGTATTGATATTTTTCTATTCCACAATAGTTTACAAAAATATTTGTTATAAATGAACAAATTGACATTCACTAAGTAAAAATTAAATCCACTCTTTCATATAGCTCGTTTTGCTCATTTAGGTACCGAATTTAAAATCTTAGAGACGTTATTTCAGGTAACCAAATAAAAATACCTGACTTTTCTTTATTTAAAAAAATGAGAAGTTTAAATTAAAATCTGGCTCCTCAGTATTTTAGTACTTAGTAGTTAGTACTTACAATTATTTTTGGAAAAAAAGAATCTACATCATTCAATAGCATTAGGAGGTAATATGATGCATGAAATAATTGCGAATACATGAAAAGATAACAATTGGCAAATAAATGAGTGGATTGTAAGTTTCTTCAAAGTTAAAATTTGTTCCTAGAGCTGTTCAATTGAAAAATAAATTTCAATATGGAATTCAAAAAGAAAATTCTATTACTACCATCTTAATATAATGTATTAAAAAGCGCCCAAAGAAAACGGCTGTAGTCTAGCCTTTCCTTTCAATCCTCGATGGAAAAAAACACGCATGTAGAAGTGTTATTTTTTGATAAAAAAAATCTAGAAGACGCTAATAGAACAATTTTTCTAGGGTTTTTGAGAAAGTGGGTAGTAGAGATAATGGTCGGTAATTTCCAATATTAAGTTTGTTTCCTTTCTTGAGTAAAGGTTTCACGACATTACGATGGACAAATACTACATATTTTGTGATATAAAGAACACAACGAAAAATATATATAATAAATTGTTTTCATTGATCATAAGATCCCCAGGTTTTAAGTACTTATTTTTTTAATTGATAATACAATAAACGTTAATGGTAGTAGAACAATTAATTGTGAAAATTATTTGGGAAACCCTGTAGTTTAAATTCTACTACAGTTAATGTTCAATATATAATTAAATTTTATAAAAAAATCAAGACTTACGACCATTACCCGCCATTGCATAAATTGACTAAATATCCGCTAAAGCTCGTAAGTCTTTAATAATTAATTAATTTGATTTGCTTTATTTATAAATGTAATTCTCAAGAAATCCGGTCGGGTCACGCCTCTAATTTCACACTCCATAGCAATCCGATAGCCGTGTGTGTGTGTGTGTGTCTGT
>NNCF01126215.1:323202-334596 GCA_002313205.1 Laupala kohalensis | reverse complement strand
ATTAAAATATGTTGCTACGTTCATGTTTCTTGTTACGATTTGTTATCACCAAATGACGACTCAAACCACAAGTCCTAAAGTTGTGTACTTACGTAGAAACAGAGCAGAATAAACGCCCACGAAATACTCTCTGCCCCTTCTTTCTGGCCAATGTTTCCCTTCTGTACGTCCGAGGTTTGCTGTGTCAGTGCTATGACACAGTTGTGATTTTGTAGTGGAGCGCTTCTTCCGCCGACTTGATCTTATGTGCACTTGCGGTCGCGGAGCGAGTTTTCGCCCGTTGTTTGCAGTGATCACTACTTTCTGCGGGCCGCCGGGGAGACAACACGTGTTATTAAATGGGCGAAGACACAATTGTGGGCGCGGAGCAGAGAACTCCAGTGAGGTCACAAGTGTTAATAGATGGATATATTGAGAGAAGCGAGGAAGACGTTGGGTGATTTCTTTCACGGAGCTTTCCTTGAATTTTTACGGACTGTTTATTAATTATATCAATTTTCATATTAATTATTGCAACATTGAGTTATAATATTACAGAGGATTTGTTTTACTGTTTCCTCACTTCTTTAAGAAAACGTTTCTCATCCTTTTTAGTGGAGTTCAAAATTTGAGTTATATCACCTGGAGAGTTAATCCGCATTTACAGAAAGTAATATTGAACGGTTAATTGAATGTCTANAATATATATATATATATATATATATCTATCTATCTATCTATCTATATCTATATATATATATATATATATATATATATATATATATATATATATATATATATATAACAATAAATACATTTCGAGTGAAAAACTGCAATGAAGCATCACTTTTCTTATATTCAGTCAGAATATCTGCATTTCTTTATAAATACTCCCATTTTTCTGAAATAAGTTCGCTGATTCTGTGTCTAGATTTATGCATGAATACACATTTTACAATTAATGCATTTCGTCACTAAGGTATAAATCTTTACTTCAAAAATTTCGTTTTACTGCCTGAAAACATATTCACCGAATCACAATATCAGTTGTTTCTTGTGATAGGTAATGAAGCTTATGTCAGCCAACTTTTTCGTCACATCATTGTCAAACTTTTTGGCGTAGTTTTAGTTAAAAAGAGAGAAAAGCGCATTTTCACATCTACATTTTAAAGCTTTACATTTCAATTTTTTAATATTTGTTTTTCAATTTCAGTTCTATGTCGTACTATTTTTGTGAGGTCATGGTGAATCTTTCTGTCATATCGTGAATTTGCATTGCGTTGTGTTTTTGATTGTCCATGTATTTGCTACAAACTAAACACTACTTCCTAAAAATCTAATAGAAACTTATCATAACAGGAAAGTTTCAAAATATTGTGTATCTACAATTCCCTTTTAATTCTCAAAATTATATTATATTAACAATTTTTGAACATAGATGAAAGATTGTCTTACAGTTGACCTTATTTAAAGCGTAAATTAAAAATTAATATTATTACTTAAAATTAAGTGATTGGTACAAGTAATTACATGGTACAGTACATATTAAAAGATTATTATATTCGAATTAAATAATTATGTAACTATTGTACTATTAACGTCCATACCACCTTTTTAAGGACGATTACGATGAAAATTGTTCTTATTAAAATTACGCAATGTTATGACTCGTGGTTTGAGTCGTTAGGTTATAACAAATTGTAACAAGAAACATGAACGTAGCAACGTATTTTAATAAGTAAAAAAATATATGGTATCGTTCGTAAAAAGGTCGTAAGTTATTTATTTCTTATACAAGTTTAGGTCACTATTACTGTATATCGGCATCTGTGTATAGGTCTCTTTCCATTATTTAAAAAATACGAAAGAAGACACCGTGGAGTTTACTGCACAGGAAACAAATATTATTTTATACACTTTCATTACATATAGCTATGTTTTACAATAAAAGCGTTGAGTAGGTTGCGGGCAGTTGCATGGATGTTCCGTACAAGACTTGAGCGAAGCTTACCAGTTTTCGTCCTGAAGTGACCTTGTTCTTTCCACCCNTATTTATTTCTTATACAAGTTTAGGTCACTATTACTGTATATCGGCATCTGTGTATAGGTCTCTTTCCATTATTTAAAAAATACGAAAGAAGACACCGTGGAGTTTACTGCACAGGAAACAAATATTATTTTATACACTTTCATTACATATAGCTATGTTTTACAATAAAAGCGTTGAGTAGGTTGCGGGCAGTTGCATGGATGTTCCGTACAAGACTTGAGCGAAGCTTACCAGTTTTCGTCCTGAAGTGACCTTGTTCTTTCCACCCCAGTTCATGTACCCCTGCTACAGTCCGTTGACGCCCAGTAGGTTTTGCACAAGCGGAGCGATTCTTGAGCGAATAAATCGCTATCTGCTACAAAATCGCAAGTAGTGCTAAGTCAAACCTGCGATTGTCAAGCGTGGCGTTTTCTTCCGCCGGCCTGTGTTAACTTACAGGCATGGGCAAAGTTAAACTTACAGGCACAGGACGGGCGCGGAGCGGAGCGATTTTTCGCCCGCTGCTTGCAGCTGCATGCCGCTGGGGAGACAACACGTGTTATTAAATGGGCCAAGTCAAACGTAGAAGCGCCGAGTGGACGCGAAGCGGAGATCTCCGCTGCTTCCTGCGCGACCTACTCGCCTGCCAAGGTCACAAGTGTTAATAGTTGGGTGTACTGAGAGAAGTGCGGAAGACGGTGGACAGTTATATAGTAATGGTGAAATATACTTACACAAGAAATAAGAACTTACGTCCTCTTTACGGATAATTACGGTATATATTGTTCTTATTAAAATACACAACGTTAACACTCGTGGTTTGAGTCATTAGGTGATAACAAATCGTGAAAAGAAACATTAGGTGATAACAAATCGTTCATGTTCCGTTAGAAACATGAACGTAGCAACATATTTTAGTTACTGTATATTGGCATTTGTGTACCGTACGTCTATTTCTGGTATGTAAAAAATACGAAAATAGTCACTGTGGTGTTTACTGCACAGAAAACAATATATATTACTTACAACATTTTAATTCCTAATAGCTGTTTCACAATAAAAGCATTGTGTAGGTAGCGGGCATGGATGCTCTGTACAAGACATGCGCGAAGCGTGCCAAATTTCGTCCTGTAGCGACCTTGTTCCTTCCTCCCCTACTACTTCCCGCGTAAATGATGTACGGTAAATGAGAATGTATTGCGTCAGCTACACAGACGAGGTGACCGGTAAGGTCTAAATAAATTAAATATAAAATGCCCGCTGATGCTCCGCTTAGTGTGACATTGCACAAGTGGAACGGAGCGATTCTTGAGCGGAGAAATCGCTCCGTTGCGTTAGAAACTTGCTGCTTTGACTTAACACTTCGGGATAGGACATCGAAAAATTCGTACAATAAAAATTAATACTACGAATAGCACTGTTGACAGAGTTAACATTGTTTTTGCAACTATTGGTACAGAGAATTGTTCTTGGTACCAGCTTTACGAATTCCAAAAAAACTGAAATGTAGGTTTGAGTTTCTTGGTATTTGTCTGTTGGTAAAGAAGTAGCAATAGACAGAAGGATTCTATGAAAACTGGAGTGGAGCAGGGAGAAGGTAGTGCTTTTCACAAGTCGTCGTCCTCAGTTACATCTGTGACGTCGGAAAAAGTATACTGTGTGCGTTAAGATGCAAAAAATGTGTACGACTCAAAGCGCAAAAACATGTGCTTAGATTCTTGAACTGTACAAGAATGATAAATATTTTTCATTTGATGAGAACAGTCCTTTTTTGCTCCAAACAGATAGCATTAGAGAGGAAGTCTCGAACAAGAAAACAGGCATGTCGGCCGTCTCATGATATTTTCTCACCTACGAAAATTTGTTTTCTCACCACGTACTTTTCATGGACTTCAACAGATACCTATATCTAATCATTTGATATTTTAGAGAGGATTATTTGATCTTAATTAAGATTTCGACATGATGTATTCAAATGCGAGTTCCAGAAAGTGGGGAGACATGTAGACAAACAAAAGGGGAAAGGAAATGGAAACGTTTATTAGAGAAAATGGATTAATGGCATATAACGTTTATGGAGAAAGTACATATATGAGAATTCGAGGGATGTCTTTGATAGATTTAACGCTCTCAACAAGTATGAAATGGAATGAGGCGACAGGATGGAAGATGTTGGATGGAGTGGAAAGTGAATACAGTGGGATAATGATATAAGTTAGTAAGAAAGGAGGAAATACATATGACAAACGGCGAAGAGAATGGATTGAGAGAAGTACGAAGAGGTAAAAGAGAGTATGAGATATGTCAAGATATGAGAAGGGAACAAGGAGTGGAAGAAAAAGTGGATGCTTTGCAGTTGTTACGAATAAGAGAGATGTTTGATGTATGATGTGTGGGGAAAAACGGGTAAAGATGCCACCACTGTACATTGTATTGACATGTACAATGACACAAATGAAAGAAACAAGGCACTTGCCACGATGCAGGAGAATGCATCAAGTTTATTTGTATTGTTTCTCTATATTCCTCGTTATAGAGGGAGCCTTTGATTCTGTACGATGAGGGATAATAAGTAACACTTTAAAGATGTGCCAAAATATGTATGAAAATAGTCATAAATTTCACAGACTCTACAACGTATTTGCAAATAGAGGGTGAAAGAATAAAACGAACAGCAACGAGAGGACGCCCCCACGGGTCTTCTAAAGGTCCCCTGTATTGGTTAAAAATAATGAATGAGCTCTTTAAGTATATGGAAGAATAAAAAATGAAATTCGTGGCATATGCAGATCTTGAGATAGTTGTAGAAGGAAAGATCAGAAGACATTTTGAAGACAAGTCGCAGGAGGTTCTGAATGAGATAGTCATATTGTGAGATATTAAGTTAAAAAATATCTGAGATAAAGACAAAGGCAATGTGGGTAGGGTTGTCGAGAAACAGACGGGATCCGATTACGAAAGATACAAGTGGTAAAGTCAATGAGGTATTTGGAAGTCATAATAGATGAAAAATTATTTTTACCCCATATGGAATTCGTAGTGAATAAAGCAAAACAAATTTATAACAAATTGGTAAGAATAGGGATATCCAAATTCAATATGAAGGGTCAAGATGCTGTAAAGATATATAAAGGAGTAGTGAGAACTATTGTAGTATATGGGTGTAGTGTGGGGGCTTATGATAGTCATTCAACAATACGAGAAAAAGAAGAGATATGCAGAGAATGTGTTTGCGTAATTGAACACGAGCCTATAGTACAGTATCTACAGACGCGATAGATGTTATCAATGGAATACACCCGATAGACCTATATATCCAAAAAATAATATTTAGACGTTTGATAAGGACAGGGAAGGAAATTATTTTCAAGGAGAAAGAAAAGAAGCTGACACAAAGTTTATTAGAAGTATGGCAGCTACGATGGAACGAAAATGATAAAGGGTGACGTGGAGGTATTTTCCAGCAGCGGGTTTTGTTGTAAACAAGAGAAAATGGTTTAAAATGACAACGTTTACAGTGGAATTCCTCATAGAACTTGGCAACTTTGGAAAGTATTTGACATGGATTGGACGAAGAGAAGGAGCAGAATGTGATTGTGGTGATGAGACAGCTGAGCATGTGTTATGGGTTTGTAAGAAATACAGACAACTAAGGGCAAGATACAAGGTACTTGGAAAAGGAAGAGATATGGTATTTACGAAGTGAAAATGAGATGATAAAGGCAAAAAGGTTTAAACTATTCAGAGAGTATATAAATGAGATAGCAACGGTAGGGGATATATTTAAGAAAGAGTGAAGAAACGAGGACAGAACACAAGGCGAGACATGACGAAATAGACAAATAAAATAAGGACATGGATGACAATTGACTGACGGGAGTAAGTGAATGAAGATGTGAAGAGAGAAAATAAAGGATAGAGAAACCTTGCAATGACAATGCAATAGGCAGGGTGGTCAAAAGACCAATGCTCAATAAAAAAGGAAAGAAAAATGTATGAGGTATTTCGAGAATTATATCGTCATTTCATCGCTGCAACTCATCCAGATTTCACCGAGCCACTCAGTTTTGTATTCTTTGAATTCCTCCTTATTTTAATTTTACTAGTTGAATTCTCATGTTATTAAATTATTTTGTTGGTAATTCTACCTCTCCACCACTCCCATCTCATCCACTTTCATTTTTTGGTTCTTGGAAATCTCACATCGCAACACCCAAATGTACGAAGATTCTCCCTCAATTTCTATACAAGACCTTAAATAACAGTCCATAACTCTTGTTCTGGTGTATCCTCGCCTCTTCCGCATACATATTGGCTATCTTGTGTTTCCCTATCTTCTGTAGGTATATCTTAAAATTTCCATGTCTCATAAGTATTCTAATGTACTCCTTGTTGGAATTATCCACTTCCAATTTTATGCACATGTTACCTCTGGAACATACTGATCTGTCGTCCTTTTATGGTTGTATCTCACCGAGTTTGCCGGGTTAATGTGTCCTGCGAGCTTTCTTGTCATCTTTCCCTAACCTTTCTTCATCTAATTGTACCCTTCCCTTGTTTTAGTATTCTTCTGAATTTTATCTTCTGCACACATAAATCTAATGGCATCACCCCAGCTATTACATTCAACGCTTCCGTCGATACAGTATTGTAACTTCCTGTTACGTTGATTAAGCATTTTCCTTCAATAGATCGCAATTTCTTTCCAAATTGTTGGATTAGAACTTTTTCGGCCCATACCTGACACCTACAAGTTATTTAAGACCGCAATGCTCCGATATAAAGTATTCTGAGATTTTTCTGGATATCCCATAATTAATTTTTCCAACCCGCATCATGCTGTATAAAACTATTAACATACGTTGTCGTATATGTGCAAGATGATCTATAAATGTCAACTTTTGATCGATTATGATACATTTAGGTAACGTTGTGTTCTTACTATTTGCATATTATTCTTTAGTTTCACTATAAAACCTCATCTATTTTGCCTGTTGTGTCCAATCCACTGTATCTTCGTTTTTGCCCCTGATATCTGTATACCTCTTCTTGCACATATTTCTACACACATATCTAACGTCTCTTTCTGTATCTTTTCTCCTGAATCTCCTCCTATCAACATCAAATCGTCCGCATAAGCAATATAATTTATCTCCTTTTTATCTAAGTAACATACTACACTATATTCCAGTAAAGTGTCCCGCTGGATTTATCATGGGGACATCCCATTGTCAGTTCTTGTAGTACTCTCTCTCCACCTATCTCAAATAATAAATATATAACTGTGAAGTAGGATTGCATTATGTGAATTAGATATTCTGGTGTTTCCTTTTAGTGCACTGTATCTATTATATCACACCATTTGGCATGGTCAAATGCGCATTCTATGTCCAAATACCTATAGGTGGTCTAGACTGTGTCGCGGCGACAGAACGTCTCCTGTGTGAGAGGGACGATACATTGTTGCGTCATACAAACATCGCCGGATCGCGGCGGTCAGCGATCGCGTCCTGTGTGCCAGAGGCAGTAAGGTCTAATATTGAAAATTCGCGTCAAATAAAGTAGTTCCCACGTTCGAAAAAAGTGAAATTAGATCTGAGTCAGGAGAAGAATCAAACTATCTTTCGTCGTCTCAATAAAATCATCGTCACTTGAAATGCCAAACGATAACAAAATTTTCAGATATTGACGAACTGGATTTCCTTGCATTGCTCAATTCTGGGAACTTTCTGATGTTTCCAGAAAGCGCATTCGGGTGTTGGTTCAAAACGGATCATTTTTCAATATTGTGTGGTTAAAAAATGAGCTCTCTTATCTATATTCTTTTGTTTTGAATTTCCCAACAAAAGAGTGCATGAATTGGGTGTACACTAACGTGCCATTTCGTTCAATTAAGTTCTTTTGGAAATGATGGAACCGTGTGATTTGATTTTGACAAGTTTATCAGTGAAAAGGTCATTTTCAGCTCTCAGCGAAACACTCAGGGATAGAATAGACTCAGTGGATTGACTTTGATTGGGATTGTTTGAGGGTACAATCGTTTAAGATGGTCGTTGAATGGTGTGAGTTTGACAGATTTTTAAAACTGCATAAGCGCTTCACATAATGATGCAAGGTTGTATACCAGGGAACTAAGCTCTGATGAAGGCAACGTACAAAGTCGAGGTGTTGGCGTAGTTGATGTAAATAGAACTGCGTATAAGCAAGAATGTGAATTATCATCATATCTGAGAACATCCCATTCACTAAAAGTTTTTCTATTCTCGAATAGTTATAAAAACGTGTTGAATAATAGACTTCATATACAAACTATAGCGGTACATTACATCATGTTCGACAAAAATTGAAAAACAAACTGCACTCCAGGGACTAAACTGCTCTGGGATATATTTCAAAGGAATTCATGTTAATCTGAAAGTCCAGATAAGAATACGCTTGAATTTTCATTATCATCAGCACGTAGAATAATAACAGTAAGCGCTAAATGATACTGAAAAAAGCATTACCATCTCCAGTTAAACTGCTCCAACAATACTTACCAGCAATCATATTTACATTGTTTACTTTTAATTCAGAAGGCGGATCTTTGCGAAGAACTTTTATGGAAAAATTCCCTTTGCCTAAATATATTAACCGACCAGATGGACCACGGACATCAATCGTATCCCCAATCTTCATGCTTTCCAAATGTTGGCTCATTTTTCCTCCTTCGGGAAATTTTGGATGAGCGTTTTTGAAATAAACCTAAAGCAAAAGAAGTACATGAAGGACTCTAAAAAACAATATGGAATAAAATATTGAAATACTAACATACTTTTATTACAAGATCTACATAACCTCTGTCTTCATCACTAGAGACCGGTGTGTAAGATCGAATAATTATCTGACCATCAATTTTTGCTGAAAGATGAATATGTTGTCCGGTAGGTAAACCTAGAAAATATTTTCATTGAAGAAAAGAAACAACTTTTGTTTCAAGTACAGGGAAAGAGAAGTACTTACCTAAGATATGATTTTCAGAAGGCAATCCAAAGCGGAACCTTCTGGTATCTGGACTAATTATTTCCTTTTCAATCAAAGGAAGAGCATATTTTTGAGTGGGATCTTTAAGACTAATCTCAGTCCGTGGTGGTGTAGGTACCGAGTCCTTCCTCTTCTTAGACAGCAATAGTTTCATTAAAATTGCAGTTGATACAGCAGCAGCTATCCCAACAGCTACGGAGAAAGACTAAAAGAGAAAATTAACACTGTTTTAGGAAAAATTACATCTCAGTAATAATAATAATTTATTATAGTCGCTTATTTTATAATTTAACGCTTAACTGTAAATGTTATATAAACTATGGATAGTTGAAGGAAAGTAGTGCATTTGAGAATAAATGTGATTTTAGTTTTTCTAGTGAATGTTTCACTAAAAACAATAATTAAACATCTTTATTAAAAACAATTTTATTAAAACACACATATGTATATGTGTGTGTTATGAAATAGTAATTTTTTATTGAAAATCGAAATTCAAACTCTAAACCGTTGCCAAATACAGCGTGGGCGGACGGTTCCCACAGCACACGCGGCACTCTGTTAGAGGGTGGGGTGGCGGCATTTTAGAAAGGCCACTAATGTTCCGAAGAGAAAGGGAACCAAATCTTAAAACGTATTCTAAAAAAAGGAAGGGAACCTGCCATTAGCGGCGCGGCGCCCGGCACCTCAAAGAGAATTTTGGAACGTGCGTAAAATAAATATTTAGCTTTAGAAACATTTGGCAGAAGGCGTGATAAATTGAGACAAGATATTTTCGCGTACCACGGCTAGACTAGCAGCCCGCACAGGCGTGACCGGGACAATATAAAATAACTCTAAGAAATAACTAAGGCGCGTCACGTGAGCGCTTCAAGGACATCCCTTTTCAATGATTTTAGTAAACAAAATTGTAAAATTCTACAAAGGATGGAAGGAACAAGGACTCACTGCGGAACACATGTTCCGAAGGCGCAGCGCCGGATCCTGGGAAAGGTGGCACTTCTCAAAGCTAATTACAACGGCCCTAAGGAGTTCCGAGATGCGCTAGTCATTCGCCGAACTCCAGATTCTTTGAGTCTGCGAAAAGGGTACAACAATGGACCAGGGCGTGGGAAAGGTATCCATAGGGCAGGGGAGGAAGGGTGTTATTGTGTAAAACCAAGCAATGGGACACATACGTCATGACCATTTTTGCCTATTCGAGGACGTTCGCGTGAAATGAAACGAAGGCAAGGATTGGCCATTTAAAATTCACGTGACACGGCGGGAGGCACGACGATTGTTAATCAGTTTTTCTGAGTTGATATGATTATTCCGAGCTGGAGAATATGCTGAATTTATATCCCGAGTAGACTCCGAGATTATGAGATTTTGTTTCTAAGTTCGTGTTGGAACTTGTAGAAGCTCAACGTATTTCGGAAATGGAGTTCATCCCGTGTTGTCGAGTGGTGAACGGATATCTAGCAATTTACCGCCAGACGAATTGACTTGCATTTTTGGGGAGAGATTCTCCGTAGTGAGTGTTGGGTGTGAACCGAGGTTCGCGATTCGTGACACGAGATCAAGACCCTGAATTAGGCTGGGAATCCTAAGAAGGGACAGACGGCGTCTATGGATGGAGTGGTGACGGCGGAGGAGACAACCTTTATGGAGGGAGGTCCTAGCTGCCGCAGACACCTACACCTGGGTCACTAAACTGAACGTCTGCTCCTGGCGACCTTGCACTTTGGTAGAAGGTGGCCTACCTGTCAATCATGTCGAGAAATAAGGTAACATTAATTACAGGTAGCATCCAGTCGACACCAGGCAAGCGAGTCGATTTGACTAATTAAAAGCGTGTGCGCCAATGACAAAGAACTAACGGTGGAAATAAACCCTCATGAACTTGAACTAACTCATTATTATTGTTGATTGTAAAAAAGTAAATTTAGGAGATGGATAGTGGGGGACTATTGAATGAACCCGCCTCATTGTGCGTGTAACATTTATATAACGTAAGATATTTGGGGGTAAGTTTTGGGAAGTGTATCATCATGCATATAATAATAGAAGGGATGATCATTTATGTAAAATGATTGTATGTGTTAATAAATTCAATTTTATTTTCTGCTACGCGTAGTTCTACTACCAAACGTGTGTTCTTCTGAAAAGAATTGGGCACATACCCCCCAACCAAGTTCCTTATCCTTCGAGTTACTTGGTAATTGATTAATTGTTAATGATAATTAAGTATTATATATATACACAAACACACACACAGATATATATATATATATAGTATATATATTATATATATACACAAACACACACACAGATATATATATATATATATATATATATATATATATATATATATATATATATAT
>NNCF01126215.1:304389-322304 GCA_002313205.1 Laupala kohalensis | reverse complement strand
TATATATATATATATACACATACATACATACTGAGACCGTGGATTGAATTAGCTAATAATTAAAACACGTTCTCAAAATTTAATAAAGAATCACTATTTAGAAATCGTAGCTAGCAGAAGGGAACTCAGAGGGTGGTCTGGAGCAAGCATGGGAAAGTATAGACGGCTCTTTAGAAATCACAGTAACATCACAGGCTCTTTAGAAATATAAGTATACAAAGAAAAACAAAAACATAAAACCCATTATTTGTAAAGATTCAAAGAAGCAGCGTCGAAACCACATGCCGCGGGACAGACAATTTTGAACCTGCAACATTAGAAAAAGGAATCTTTAGAAATACGAACCTCAAAATTCATTTTAACAGAGTTCAGAAAGAGCGGATGTAAGGGAATATTATTTTCCCAAAGCAATATGGAGTTGAACATTTGACGAGAGCGAAAAGGGCGGGGCGATAGAAGGTTGTCAAAGAAGGGTCTAGAAGTCTAAGTACTCGCGTCGAAAAAAGGCAAAGAAGTAGGTAGCAGCACATGTCTCTAGGGACGCTAGTTGGCAAAGGACGGAGGGTTTCGAAACAGAAAATTTTAGGGATGGTCTCGCCGAAAATACGCAAGTGCTAAATTCAAAAGAAGTAATAAAAATTTAAGTTCAAGAAGGATGCCGATGCTCGGAACATGTTTCAACTGGGTGACCAGCTCTAGAACGCTGTAAAATAATAAAACTGGGAATCTGAGGATCTTGCCGCGGACGCAGCTGCGCAGAGAAACTATCACAAAGGGTATTGTCTGTAAGGAACAAACTGGTCGATCGATTCTTCGTGTGTAGCTACCGAAGTATGGAAAGAAAGAAAAACTGAAACCATCAATCGAAAGTCACCAAGAGCGGAGCCAAGTATAACCAGTGGTTAAACAAAATATCAACTAACTTCTTTTTCGGGAATATCCAATGAAATTGTAGAGGGAAGAAAACCAACAGGCGTACATTGGAGGGAAGAAATCGTAGGAAAGTGAACATCACGTGACGATATTTTTTTTATAAAAAGAGGGGCACGAAAGCACTCGTGAGCAGACAGTAGAAAATTTTATCAGACAGTAGAAAGTTTTATTCATACTGTGAAACTGTATTTTTGTTAAAATTGCTATGATACAACGCCAGTGTTGAATAAGTGCGGCAAATTTCATTAAGGTTCGGAGAATTAAGGAACAAACAGTGCAGACAATGAACAATGTTAGTAAATGAATCAGTGCGTACAAAGTGCTAAAATTAATTATGACTAATTAGCACGAGACAGTAAAAGTATA
Source organism: Laupala kohalensis (assembly GCA_002313205.1). Classification (NCBI taxonomy): domain Eukaryota; kingdom Metazoa; phylum Arthropoda; class Insecta; order Orthoptera; family Trigonidiidae; genus Laupala; species Laupala kohalensis. The sequence goes on along the minus strand of NNCF01126215.1, from coordinate 321,005 downwards.
CCCGAAGTTCGCCTTAAGAGCAGTTCGAAATCGTGTGCTACAAAAGAACAGCAAATAACTCGTACCGCTAGAAAAATTCGACCAGTGAGTTAATGGATTCTAACAAATCAAGTAAATCTTCATTTCAGAGTAAAGTTAGCCGCAAATAGTCACTTATGTAAAATTGTGAGCCCAGAGAAGGCATCGTTTTTGCACAACGTAGTATAACGTGATTCACAGCGTTGTAAGCACGAAGGCATGCTAAATGCAATTAGACAGGTTCCTTGTGTGTTCTTCTTATAGTCGTAGATGAAAGAAATAATTTCAACCAGGAATACCTAGAAAGAGAGAGAATTTGTGCAGGTGATTTTAACTTTCGCTTTACTTGAACGCAAAGGCTACTTCATTTGAAGGTTAAAGTATACTTTTGAAAAATATTCTAAAACTGTTCCAACTATTTTATTTTTCTTAAATATACTGTATTCATAATGTAATTATTATATGTTTAATCCGCATTATCGGTAAAGTTTGGTATAGATGCAGTGAAATAATTTCCACTCACATGGCATACTTTTTCGTTTACCGATGAAGAGAATCCAAAGAGTGTGTTTGTAGATATGTCATTTTAATGTTATTTTTAAAGGAGAATAGAAGATAGTGTGCATCTCATGTGTCTCATTGTATTTGAAATCTTCCACCCACACGAACATCCTTAGTCGCGAATTCACATCCAATGATGGTGTATCCAGTGACGGTGAAGAGAAAGAGAGAGAGGGAGAGGAAGAAAGAGAGAAATAGGAACAAAGAAGGAAAACAAGAATCTGTTGTTGTATTTCACAATTTCATTTGAATAAATTAATGAAAGAGATTTCAGTTTTAGTTATATTTGTTGTAATCTAAAACACGTTTTTTGTAATATTAATCTCGGATCACGATTTTATATGCTGCACGATTACAACCAGTGTTATATTGTAGATCATTGTATTATTAGAACATGTAATTTATTAGTTCCTTGAGTGGTTTAATGTGATTTATAACACGAGAAATAAAATTTTGTGTTATTAATTCATATTTTATACAAAAGTTTTCTATATTTATTTAATTTCTTTTGACATATATGAAAAAATAAAAGAATCACAAATTATGTGAAATTACGTTAGACAATACACGTGAAGAGAGAGGGAAAGAAAGAAAGATAGAGAGAAAAAGTAAAACAACGATAGAGAAAAGTGAGAGAAAGAAAGAGTGAAAGAAAGAAAGAAATAGGAAGATAAATAAAGAAAAGAACCTATGGTATTAATATGAGTTAATACATTTCAATTTGATTGGAATAAATAAAAGGGATTTGTTTTTTTTTATTTATTCATATCTGAAACGAGGTTTTCATATTATTGATCTCTGATTTTTTTTTTAGGTTGCACGATTACTACCAAATTGTTATATCGTGGATAAATGTCACTAGAAGATGTAATTTATTTGTTCCTTAAGTAGTTTTATATTATTTATAACTCGAGAATTAAACTTTTGTGTTATTAGTTCATATTTGAGACAAACGTTTTCTATATATATTTAATTCCTTTTCACATATATGAAAAACTTAAGAGAATCGCAAATTATGTGAAATTACTTTCGACAATACACATCACTTGTAGGCAATGAGATTTGATTTCTTTACTTCACTGTATAAATATAAGAAATTATAGGAATATTTATAAGTAATTTGTGATTCGAATTATACCAATTCCATACGATATCTTGCAATTATATTCAAATTCTGTTAAAAACTATATTTTATCACAGTATTACGCAAACGTTTTTTACAAAAACTCTAATATCGTTTACATTGCCTATGAAGACCTTGCGAGACAACGAATCTCGAGATGTCGTTTAAATATAGAGAATGGTAAAGTTTATTGAAGTCAAGAATATACAGAATATTTTTGTTATAGAAGTCCAAAATGTGTATAATAAATACAAAAACAAAATATTTCTTTAATAGCGGTGTAATTAAACATTTTATCTCGTTACGATTTACCCGCCGCTCGATGTCTTCCAAATATAGGCGCCGTTTCAAATAGACCTACAATTGGTCGAACGAAACTTCCCCTCTCGAAGTGAAAGTAAGAGGAGAGATCCGTTGCAAACCTAACAGATCCAAAACTGGTCAGAGCGTGGGACTTAGAAAAATAAATGGGCCCTTTTATGTTATCAGTAGTGTACAAAAGTGTAGATTGTATTCGAAATTTTGTTAAGGCCTAGTAAATTATAAATTATTAATTACATGTCATCAGGCCGAGTGAAAAGTGTGATGTGAGTGAAAGTGGTAAGAGCTTTAAGAACATATGAATCCTTCATAAAAAGACATTGGTGAGTAACCGAAACAAATGATTAAAAAAGAAAGATCATTTTTGTAGCGCAGTAGGCGAAGTAATGTGTAGTTTCAATCATTAACCAGTGTCCTAGTGTGTAGATAAATCTATAATTATAATAATCAATAAAGTAGGTTTGATGTCATTTGAACGCCACATTGCTGTTTTTATTGTGAGTTGTTCCAATAGGAGTGTGTATTCAGTTCTCTGCCCTGTGATTCAATAAAATAAATTTGATTTATTTCATTCCAAATTTTGAGATTTTTTAATTAATTATAAAAAATTAATAATAACGAAGTAGCATTAATAAAAGACACTATAAGTCTCAATACACATATTTTACGTAAGGAAAATTCATTACATAAAATCTGCAAGATGTTTATTTAAAAAAATGTGCGCAGACCTAGTTAAATTTAAAAACTAAAATAACAAAAATATGACTTAATACTAAAATTACAAATATAATACATGTTTATACAATACATTAATAGATACTTATCATTTTTTCTATGAATTGGAGATCAATTAGTTTTTGTTTATTAATTCTCAACCAGTCTTTTAATTTTCTTTTGATGTATTTTTGTACCATGATCCATTGTGTTTAGACTTGTATCAAAATGTTAAAAAAATTTATTGCCATGATTTTAAAGATTTGTTTATTTTTGGTAGAATTAATTTATTTCTTGTATTTTTATTGGATCCTTTAAATTTTGTTGTCAAGTTGAGATAGTTTCGAAGAATCGCCTCCAGAATAAAACATTCTTAGTGATATAAAGGTGATTTTATGGTTTTTAATTTTTTGCCAATCATTTTTACAAGTTTAAACTGAACTCTAGCAAACATGAAAAAGTATTATTATATGCTCCTCCCCAAGCAGCGATGCCATAAGTTCCAATGCTATGAAAAAAAGCACGATATATGGTCATGAGTGAACAGACATTCATAAATTTCGACATTTTGTATATTAGATAAATGAAGTGCTTTAATTTTTTAATTATGCTTTCAACATGGATATTCCACTTTAGTCTATCTATTAACAAGCCTAAATATTTTTAATTTCAACTCTGTAAATATTGGTTATTAATACATACATTTATAATATTCGGTGCACTATCAAGATTACATCCAAAAGTTAAATAGACTGTTTCTGTACATTAAGTGATAGTTCATTTAATCTTAGCCATTCGTATACAATATTTAGATATCTATTCATTTTAACTCTCGCTAATTCCCAAGATGCAGCAGCAACTAATATGACTGTGTCGTCAGCATAAGAAGATAAGAGTTTTCTGGTAATACATTTAAAAGATCATAAATATATATTACGAATAAAAACGGACCTAGTATAGTTCCTTGTAAAACACCAGTAGTTACATTTATTGTATTACAGTAAGAATCATTAACCTTCATTTTATGTAATCTATTCGTTAGATAGCTTTTAAAAAAGTCTTTAGCAGGACATCTTACTCCATATCTTTCTTATTTACTTAATAATATCTTATGATTGACTGTATCAAAGGTTTTAGCGAGATCCAAAAATGTACGTATTACTATTATATTTTCCTTAATCCCATTAATTACACACCACTGGAAAATTAAAAATAGAACACAGAGAATTCGTGGACCCACCAGAAGGAAATTTTATTGACACATTCTCGAGAAAGTATACAAAAAAACGATCACACCGATAGTGCCATACGCATATCGGTATAGTCGATAGGGCGTGCGAAATGTCTGAGCTAATACCCTGCATACCCTCCTTTTGCAACAATTCAAGCTGCAATTCTCCCATGGAGGAGATCGTATAGGTGACGTATTCTTGCGGGATGGCCTGCAATGCAATTTGTACCTGATGCCTCATTTGGGACCGATTTCCTGCCGGTCATGAAGAACAAGCAATATGACTGTCAATGGCACCAAGGCAGAAGCGACTCTCATCACTGAACACAACAAGTCACCATTCGTCCTTCCTTAAACGCCTATCGCGACATCACTGGAGACGAACTGCACTATGTTGGGGCGTGAGCGGAAGATGCCCTAACAGCACGCACGATCGTAGCCCTGCTTCACGGAGACGGTTCCAAATGGTTCTCGCTGACACCCCCCGAGCAACAGTGCCCCTCATTTATTGTGAAGTAACGGTGCGGTCCGATACGGCACTTCGTAAGATGCGACGGTCTTGGCGTGCATCTGTGCGTCGTAGCTATCCGGACCCATGTTGACGGGCACGTGCATCTTCTGCTGACCACTGGCGACAACATCGATGCAATATGGAGACCTCTCGCCCCACGTGTTGCGTAATTGTGCGCTTTGACCACCCAGCCTCATGAACACCTACTACACGCCCCCGCTCACACTCCGCCAATTGCACAACCGGTACATGTTTACGCTGTCGCGGCATGCTAATAATGTTTGTTATTTTTGTGGGGCTTTAGGGTTCGTCAAGGGCAAGATCATTAGAGCCATTGAAGGTGGGGAAAAATGCAGGTTCGCACCATAGAGAAGAGCAGTAAAAACCCTTCTCCGTGTGTGGGACTCGCGTGTGGTAAATCTCGACCACACCCACTAAAAACCCTCCTGAATTAACAGTTGTCGAACGCACATCATAAAAAGGAAAAAAAATTAAAAAATTAAAATTTTCAATTAACGGAAAGGAAGAACAAAAGGAAAGACAGGAAAGAGGAATAAGGAATGCAAATTTAAACCCTCCCGAGAGCTTGTGGAAAGAGCCCCGATCTACTCATAAAATTACATAGTTTATTAACATCATCCGTTTCATTTCCGAGAATTGTTGGTAAATCTGCAACCAGACCACTTTGTCTCCGTATTCTCGGGTATTTTCTGCAATGTTAGTAGGTGACGCACTGTCAGAGAAGAGCTACACTCCTTACAATGGGTTCATCATCAAGTAGTAAGAGATACCGATTAGTGAGAGGAAAATGTCCTACGCGAAGGCGGGTTAGCAAGACCTCGTCGGGCCTGGCTGACCTACTGGAACTGCTCCATGACTTAACAGAGGATTTAATAAGTCGGAGCTTATTCCCTTCAACAGTGAACCACTCATTGTTCAATTCACTCAGAATCCTTGTCTTGATGGAATTTAGGAGAGGAATTTTGGAATCGTAAAGAAATACACGCGATCCTTGAGGCATGCTGCCTTTGCGGAAACGTCTGCTTTCTCATTTCCTCTGATACCCACGTGTCCGGGAATCCAGGAAAACATGTTCTTTCCATCACTTCGGAGCGAGAAAAGCACATACTGGATGTTCTGAATCTGCTTATCAGGTGGATACATAGTCTGGATTGCTTGAAGGGCACTTAGAGAATCAGAACAAATCAGGAAATTTTATCCGCGGGAGCACTTTGTTCATCGCAGTGCTCTCAATATAGCGTACCACTCCGCGGTGTAAACGCTGCACAAGTCGCCAAGGCGGTAGCCACATGTCTTACGGGGGAACACCACGGTTCAACCGACACCATCAGCCTGCTTCGACCCGTCTGTAAACACAGGAATATGGACCCGGTGTTTGTCGAGGATTAAGTGGAAGTATACCCTCAACATCGCGGATAGTGTTCTTTTCATGATGAAGATCGAAATTAATCTTCGGCTTGTGCAAAGCCCAAGGAGGAGTGTTACTGAAACCTTGATTTAAGACATTAGGAGTGCGTGAATTCGTGGTTTCCTTAATTTGTTTACAGCGATATCCAAAAGGTTTGGTTGCTCTCTGCCTGTCGTTGTAGAAGCGAATGGAAGGGGAATAACAATGAAAAACCGCGTTGTGTACCAGATTGTCGGGTAAAGTTAGCACGAGGCAAAAGTGTCGTAGCATGAGGAGTTGCGGCCGGAGGTAAAGAGATGGTTCTCCACTCTCGGCATACAAACTCGGAATGGGACTAGTACGGTAGGCTCCCGTAATTAGTCGGATTCCTGCATGGTAGACACTATAAAACTTCTTTAAATAGCTTGTACGAGCAGAGCTATTTAAAGCGATAACCGAGATCTTACACGGCGATAACCGAGATTTTACAAATGCTCCATAAAAATGGAGCAAAGAGGAGCGATCAGAGCCCCATTCCCTGCTATTCAGGCACTTCAATAGATTCAGAGACTTTAATGTTCTCGCTCTTAGGTCTGTAAGATGTTCAATCCAATTCAGCCTCTGATCAAAGATTAGACCTAAGAATTTTACCGAACGTTAGAATTTTAGAACGTTGCTCCCCAGGGCGAGATGAGATTCTGCCAGAAGGCTTTGTTTCGTACTGAAAAGAACACAGCGTGTTTTTTCAGCAGAGGAACGATAGCCAGTCGTCTTTGACAAGTGGTATAATCTATTGAGAACAAGTTGGATTTGTCGCTCCACATCTGTGACACCGTGATGAAAAAAGATAGCATAGAGTCGACAATAGAAAGTGTAGGACACGATTCTTTACAATGGATGTTATACTGTTTATGGCCACAGCAAATAAGGTTTCACCAGGATTGAGCCGTGAGGAACACTGTTCTCTTGAAGAAGCAGATCCGAGGTGTGTCTTCCAATTCTGTAGCGGAAGTAACGCTGATCCAAAAAGGATTGTAACATGAGAGGAAGATGTCCTCTAAATGCCCAGCCATAGAGTTGTTTTAAAATGCCAAAATGCCAAGTAGCATCATAAGCCTTCCGATGTCAAGGAATGTTCTGACGACATGTTGACTTCGGACGAAAGCACCTTGAATTGCAGTTTCCAGGAGTAGTAAGTTGTCCAGGGTGAAATGGAACTTCCTTAAGCCACACTGAGATCGACTAAGCAAGATATGCCTTTTAAGATATCAGACGAGACGTTGATTGATAATTCTCTCCAGAATGTTACCGACGCAACTTGTGAAGGCAATGGTTCGATAACTACTAATGGCCGTTTTGTCCTTTCCTGGTTTTAGTAAAGCGATAAGCGTTTCTTCTTTCCAGGAATTAAGAAATTCTCCATCGGACCATGAGAGATTATAGATTTCCAGGAGGTATTCTTTTGATTCGAGACTGAATTATCTGAGCATTTTATAATAAATTGAATCAGGGCCAGGAGCAGTGTCGTGGACTGTCGCTAGAGCTGACCCAAGTTCCCACATTAAGAGGGCAGTGTTATACGGTTCACAGTTTGAGGAACAAAAGCCAAAGAAGGTGCTCTCTGATATTTCCATTATCCTCGCGAAATTAGGATTGCAGTTTGCTGTAGATATTAGGTGAGCAAAGTATTCAGCCATCACTGTTGTCATTTTTCTGATGTTAGAAAGAATCTGACCCTGGTAATTGTGTCCAGATATTGAGACTCGAGAACACCTTCCAGATATCTTTCGGATTGGCTCCCTTACTTTAGTGGACGATGTTCTCTTAATGGTATTTTGAAACTCTTTCCAGGAGGAGGATGTGGATTCTTTGATAGTTCTGCGCGCTTTTGCTCTAGCAATCCGATATGTGGCGAGGTTTTCCGGAGACGGACTAGCCTTAAATTTCAGCAATGCTCTTGGCCTCGCCCGAATGGCGGACCGACATGAGGTCTTTGCGGAAACAGATTTTTTTCGAATGGATTCTTCGGCGGTCTGATGAATCACCTGAGTCAGATGGTCGACCCTCTGTTGGAGACTTCCCGTTTTTTCTGAAGACAGCCAGAGAACGGTACAGTCTCCAGTTAGCCTTTCTGATAATCCAATTCTGTGGCTTGCATTCGGGAACAGTCGCACGTTTTTGCAAGGACAAACAGATAGTATGATGGTCGCTGTCGTATAGATCATCTTCCACATTGCATTCGAAGATATCAGCAACTTCAGGAGAGCAAACAGATCTGGAGCAGTCGCTGACCCCGTGGCAAACACAAAATGCGTCAAGATTCAGCGGATTAGCCTCGGATCCCTGCTTTCTCTTCGTCTATTTGGTACTTGGTGAGGCACGTGGCACAATGCTGGTCTACTTCTCTGAAGTAGATGGACGTGAAGGGAGTTTTTGGCTTCAGGGGATTAGCTTGAACTTTTTTCTTATCGCATTTGCACTGGCATGTGCAAGACGATGTCGTGAAATTGGTCTGGACAGAAACGCTCTACTTTATTACAGGAGTCTTCGCTGCGGTGGAGTAACTGGTAGAAAATACAGGGTCCTGAATTTCTTCTGCGTGTCATTGTACGGGATCTTCTCCGTACTCTTTATTTCCTGTATTTTCTTTTCTTCCAGAAAGGCGACGCACTCCCTGATCCGCACCGGGTGGCTGCCTGTGCAATTAATGCACTTAGCAGGACCCGGATATGAAATGCCGGGTTCGTGTGTCTCCTTTCCGCATGTATCACGGCCCTTACAGGTTGTCGTGGTAAGGACCTAGCACTTGAAACAGCGCAGAGGATTTGGAATGAAGGATCGCGCCGGCAGGTTAAGTCATCCAGGATTAAGAGTTTTGGGTAGTTTCGGACAATCAAAGGTGGCGACGAAGGGTTTGGTCTTCTGCAGAACACAATTAACGTTCCTCGTGATTTGACTGACCTCAACTACGTGGTAAGCGTCCCAGTCTGCACAAGCTCTTCTGTTGCCATATCCACGATGTTCCTGCAAGATACTACGCCTTTGCTACGATTAAGTGCAGTATGGAGTTCGCACTTGACAGGGAACTCTCCCAACTGTTGACAATTTAAAAGGGTTAAAGCCTGTGTGTTGGAGTTGGTTTCGAACAACATACAACCATTCCTTAATCGTTAGATTTCTTTCAGTGAACCAGATACCTTGAAGTGCTTTAAAAATATAAAAAGGTAAAGCTTTTTCTAATGTTCCTTCCTTTCGTCTTTATCATAAAAACATTCTGGTGTTGAATGCTCTTCAACTTTTCCTTTTTTATCTTCTGAAGCGGGAGGACTGTGTACCCTCGGTCGCTTCGAAGTCACTTGGTGGAACACTCACCATGCGGCACACACACTCCGCAAGGCGGGAAAACCGAAACATCTGTCATTATGTCCCACGAGTTCGGAGGAAAATATGCCTTGTGACGTGGAGCCCCAGCATCACGCCACTAAATCTTATACAACTGAGATACGGCAGCTGCCCCAGAGGATGTCCGCCAACGAGCGTTTATCCTCAACACCCATTCACCTCATCGGCGCGTAACACCTTGAGGTTGTTTTTTATTGATGTTTAATCCTTCCTCGCGACCCGGTCGATGAAGGCAAGATCTCCGCCCTTTGCAACACGCAACTTTCCACCATCACGCCTGTGGTGGTCGCTGAAGCATGCCCAAAGTTTATAGCGTCCGAGGACTAGTGGCGCAGTACCAGTCCCTGCTCGGGGTCGTAGGGTGGCCAAATCCATACTCAGTCGAAACTGAGCTCACTCAAACTCCGTCGATTGCACAAACGGAGCACGTTTACGTTCTCGCGGCATGCTAATAATGTTGCAGATAGACTGGCTCTGAAGGTCAACAACTGCTGCGAAGCTTACAACATTCCACAGCTGATAACACGATTCCTGGTATGTCCGTAGCGTTGCGCTTTTGATCATCTCATTACCTCTCGTAGGGTCCAGTGCAACTTTGGTATTTCTCAGTTATTGTCTTCATGGTGTTCTTCTTTCATTTTTCAGGAGTGTATTATTTGTTACAAAAAATAGAGCGTCTTTTGTACCAATATTCTTCCTACTAAGTTTACTGTTTTTGTTTCCATAACGTTTTGCTACCTCGTCCACATGTATTGACTTTATTTTGTTCAAATTTATATTTAGCATATTTGATTGCCTAAGTTCTTTCCCTGACCACCTACATAGAAAGGATGGATTTGACAAGCGGGATAAAACAGCAGCATTTGACACTGTGGCGAGAAGGTGGAACACTCACCATGCGGCACACAAACTACTAAATATCATAAAATGTCCTGATACAGTTGTTCTAGTAAGTTTTCTACTAACAAACAGGCAACTACAAGTAATCTTCGGTGACATGAAAAGCTAAAAAAGAAAGCTAAACAATGGCCTCCCTCAAGGATCCGTCCTATTCCCTGTGTTGTTTAATGCTTATACATCTGACATACCCGAAACTGTGAGCAGAAAATATGCATATGCGGACGACCTAGCTCTTGCCACACAAGATAAAAATCAAATCAACCTGGGAAACACACAAACTGAAGAATTGAAGATATTAGGAGATTATTTCAAAAATTGGACACTGACACCCAGCACAACCAAAACAGAAACTTCCTGCTTCCACTTAAATAATAGACTGACACACTACTATCAGAATAACTCTTGATGATGTCACTGTCTCATTCAACCTGAAACCTAAATACCTTGGAATAACGCTTGATAGAACCCTAAGTTTCATTTAACTAAATTGGCCTCAAAACTCGGTACTCGAAACAACGTACTACACAAACTGGCTGCAAAATCATGGGGAGCCAAAACCGATACCCTTCGCATCACAGCACTCAGTCTTGTCATCTCAGCAGGTGAATACTGCGCCGCGACTTGGCTGTATAGTTCGCACACCAAGAAAATTGACAAGTATTTAACGACACAATGAGAATAATCTCTGGCTGCATCAAACCTACCCCATTATATTTCCTGCTCTCAGCAACATAGAACCTCCAACCGTGCGCCACCAAAGACCCCTTCTGAGAACTATGTCTGTTATAAATGCTAATCAGGACTTATTCATACATGCGGACCTGTCGGGAGACTATGGACGCCGTAAATCCCGCGGACCAGCTGCCGTGGAAGCGGGATACGTCACTGAGGATCCTGCGGAGGAACGGAAGAGGGATTGGAGGCAGCACGCGCCCTCTGAGTACCACTCACTCGTGAGCATGGGAACTTTGCCGGAAGGCTCCCATCTTCCTCGAAGCATGTGGGTCGCACTGAATCGAGTGCGAACGCTCAGAGGTAGGTGCGGCGACTCACTCCATAGGTGGGGCATGCGTGAGACTCCGCTGTGAGACTGTGGTGAGGTAAAACAGACTATGACCCACATCATCTCTGATTGACTTTGCTAGTGCTACGACGGAGGCTGTGGGATGGCTTAATGATTTAGACATTAAATTCTAATATGCAATTTGTGATATGCCATCATATGTCCACTGTATTTTTACGCGCGTTTTGTGTTTTTCATGAAAGTTGATGTATTTTGTTTTATTATGAAAGCAGCCATACGGTAAATAAAAAAACCTTAGCTAATATTTTCTCATATTGTTAATAGTTTGATTTTAGTATCTCATTCTCTTGATTCGCCTTCCACATATTATACAGCATTTCTTTTGTATTACATGATCTAATTATACCCCTTGAATACCAGCTTTTGCGTGCCTTATTCTTGTCTTTACACTTACTTTTTTTATTTTTAGCATTTGCAACTATTTTTTAAATCATGTCGATAAGTTGGTTGGTAGCAGTGTCCGGATCCTGAATATTTCATGTCAAGGCTGTTTTTGTGCAAGTTTATTTAGTTTATTATAATTTATTTTCTTTGTGGTACATGTACTGTTATCTACATTCATTTCAATAGCCATTATAAGCGGAAAAAGATCACAGAAAACGCGATTAATTTTATATGCGTTACACGTAAGTTTAGCCTTGGCAAATATATTATCAATACACGTCCCTGCATTTGTGTTCCTGTCATTTGGTCTGGTAACTTTCTGAAATAATGGTACATAATCAAATTCAAGAAAATTAAACAAATTTTTTTGACCATTTTCATCCATATTTCTACCAATATTAAAGTCCCCCATAATATCGTGATTTTTGACATTTTGATATAAGTTTTAATGTTTTCTAAAAAAAATTATTTCTCATAATTATGGTATTTGTATACTCCTGTGATTTTTATCCTTTAATTGTTATAAGTTGCTATACAGCTTATGACTTTCAGATTTTCCGAAGATTGAATCTCCATTTTACATTGTAAGTCACTTTTAACAAACATGACAACTCAATCAGCCCTATTTATTTTACTGTTATTGTAGTAAGTCTTATAACCATCCAAAACTAAAGAGTCCAAACATGGCAATAACCATGATTCAGAAAATACAATTACCTGCGATTTGTTATCCAATTTGTCAATGAAAATCTCAAGCTAATTTATGTTTGTATTTAAACTTCTAATGTTCACATTAAGTATAACATATTTTTGGCTTTTGAGTACATGATTGACAGATTGGAAGTCAGCAAACTCATGTTCGGTAGCGAAGAAATCTTCTGGTAGAACTTCCTGTTCTACAATATCAGCGATGACAGAGACTTCATAGTCAATTTTAGAACTCATTAATGTTTTTCTTACCTTGTAGGTTTCATAATTCTCATAATTGTTGGCTTCATGATTGATATTCCTGTTCATTTTATATTTGTTGTTTGCAATTAAACAGTTACAGCATCTCTTCGATTGTTTGTTTCGACAGGTTTTACTCTCATGTTCACCAGCACAATCCACACAATTTGGTTTGTTGCTACACTTTTTTGCACTGTGACAAATCTAGAATACTTACCGCACCTGTTCATGTTCAATTCTTCAAAAACAGAGCAACGTTGCCAGTCCTCATAGATTTTACCAGTTGACATAATGTAATAATATTCCGGATCAAGCTGTACATAAAGAGTTATATGTGGAATTTTTGTGTGAACTATCACTATCTGCATTGTCACGTTCTCTATTTTTCTTATTTTGGATTTGCTGTATGAATGTAGCATTTAGAAACTTGTCTGTATTTTCTGCAAAATTCAATTCTTTATGGTTTGCTCAAGCTCTTCGGTTTCATAGTTTTTTTGCTATCCCAACTATTATTATTCTAGGTTTCTCCAAATTTTATATTGTAGCTTCATATTCTGATTCTAGAGAACTGTTTATCTTATTTATTAATTTTTCTGTTCCATGTGTGTTGCTACACAAAATCTTGATTTTTTCCTTCGTTAAGTTTATTCACTTTGATTATGTACATTAATAGATTCAAAATTTAGCTTATTCTCAATGCCCGTTTTTGTTTGATCCATTTTAGGTGTAATTATTAATGGTGTTGAAGTGTTAGAAATTCTAGTGTACTTACATTGTAGGTTATTCAATGCTGCTTGTGCGTAATTCATGTTTCTACTGTTTTTGACTTCCTCCACGTTTTTACACTTTATTTTGAGCTCCTCATTTAGTTCTTTGTAAACCTCGCATTTTTTTTTGTTTCATTATTTACACACTCTAAACATTTGATTTCGTAAAGAAGTCTACAGAGTTCTTGAGAGAGCAGTTGGTTCTCATTTTCGAGCACCGCATTGTCAGTTTTTGCAGTTGCGAGTTTCATATATTGTACGCTTGTTGTAACAAATGCGTATTTTTTGTTAATTTATTCTGGTTTTTCATTTTTCTTATATCTGCTTGGAGATTAGGTATTTTTTCTTTGAGTTTGACCAATTCTACTTTCTCTTTGTAAGAGGTTATGTCTGCTTCATGCTTTTTACAAATTGCCATTATACTAGACAGAATACCGACCCTTATTTGTTTGTATAAAATCACTTCTGTGTTACACACTCTCACACACTAGACAGAGAACAATCCCGACTGTTTGTGAAGGGTAACATTTTAAATTAATGTCAGGTGGCGCGGGATCCACCTTACCTTGGCATCATGATGACTATTAATTACATCGCTGTAGTTGCTTCTAATCCACCATAATCCAATGACGTTCCACAGGACGAAACAAAAGCACAATTCAATATAACTCTTGGACGGACGGAGGCTAGCAGCCGCGGGACCACGAACCGCGCGATTTAACAGAAATAAATTTTAGAATAAAACATGACGGTGCTTATATATTATTTATATCATATTAACATTATATATTTTATTAAAAACAAAATTAATTAAAAACAATTTTCTTTTTAAAATGTATGAAAAGAATGATAGAAAATGGTTTTTGATGATGAATGAGGATGAAGTCGGGGGAAAAGATCCATCTTCGCTTACGTTATCGCTTTCTGTTAGATATATGACAACTATTTTTAGAAATATGGTTCACCTCAATGAGTCCGCGACGTGTCTACTTTCAAATAACTTAAATTATCGAAAAATGATTTAAAATAGGCGTGATACAAAACTTTAATTTCAGAAAGAAAAATATCTTCAAATTAACTGGATTCTTTGTTTTGTGCTTTTGACAAAGATGAAAACTATCTTAAATCGCAAAATTTGGACGAATAATTTTGATCAGTGACAGCATGGGGGCGGGGAGTGAAGCGTCGAGGAGGCTCTCGCTCCATGCGGCACTTAGAAAGGGCGGCGAATTTAGGAAACAAAATCTGTGTGCAAGGGGATCGCAAAAAGTCCATGCGTCAATACTCTTGCACCCGTTGGATATTAAAATATCGTGTGTATCTAGAGCGCCCGGTTAACCAACTTCAATATAGCAATAATTTTTGAGCTATTACTTTATGTAAATTTTGTTCTTGTATTTTGCTTCATTGTAAACTTTGCAGCTTAATAAATTTTTAGGGTAAACGATATTTTTACACCCTTCGGCAATGGATATTTTTATAATAAATGGAGTTATTTTCATTCTGCAAAAAGTACACTAGTTTACAACTGTGACAAATGGCAGTTTAGTGTTAAACGATAACTTAAATACCCGAATAAGTGCATTAACAATTTAATCTATTCCATTTGTTCATAAAATTACAATAAAGTGAAAAGTGCAGCAAGGTGTGCTTCTGATTATATTTCCCCATACCTGAAATAAATAAACCAGAACGTGGCAAACATCTCTAAAATAAATGCAGAATGGTTCTGGATAATACGAGGGGGAGTGAACAGAAAATCTTAAAATTGTATTATAAAATCGAAAGTGGGCGCCAGTGGCACGTAAGTTGGTTCGTTTGTTTTAAATGTGCTGGATGTCACCTAGGTTGCAGGACAGTGCAGATACGCACACACCGGCGCAGGAATAGTATAAAGATGGCTGCCCCTCTAGCAACGTGCACTCGAGACGAACAGCGTTCGGTGATTATATTTCTTCAATGTGAAGGTGTGAAACCTAAAGACATTTATCGCAGAATGATAGTCCAGTATGGAGATGCCTGTTTGTCACAGCATCAAGTGTATGAATGATGTCGGAAGTTCGCGAATGGTGTGGCGTCCGTAGCCGGTGCTTAGCGTATCGTGTTGTGACTCCCGAAACCACAGCAGTTGAAGCCATCGAAATGGAAAACCGCCTACTGACATTGGATGACATTGGGACAGCTGTACACATTACTCATGGTTCAGCACATCACATTATGCATGATGTGCTCAGGTCTCATAACGTGTCAGCACGATGCGTGGTCCGGCAGCTCACTCCGGAATTGATGCAGCGCTGTGTTGATGCGAGTACAGAACGTCTGCAGCGTCTTGAACGCGACGGTGATGCCTTCCTTGGACGAATCGTCACCGGAGGCGAAACCATCTTCCAAAAGAGTTTTTTGTACGGGAATTCAGGCACTTCGCAAGCGTTGGCAGACATACATTGAGCGTGGGGAGGGGAGGGGGGAATTATGTCGAATAATAATATAGGTTCCTCGCATGTTTTCACAATAAATACAAATTGAAAAAAAATTGAGGTTTTCATGTGACTGTCACTCGTAGAAAACATCTTAAAATATTTTATTGCTCCATTCAAAAATTTGTTACTTAATAATCTTAATAAAACAGTACACGATATTTTTACATCGTTCGGCGACGGATATTTTTTGAGAAAAATGAAGTAATTTTCGTTGTAAAGGAACTAGTAGTCTCAAACTGCGACAAATAGAATAGTTGCAAGAAGAAAAATCAGTATTTTTGTACTAACAATTTAATCCACAGCACTATTATTTTCGCTCACATAAATGAGAAAGCATAATCTGCATCTGTCCAATACTCATAAAATTACAAAGTTATTCTGCAATGTCAATTTTTCAAGCAATAGTAATACGGCCACATTATTGCTTTTCTTTTACGTCTCTAACAAACGTTTTTAATCCTTTAATGTCTCTCCAATAATTATTAATAAAGATTTACTTTAATTTTCTGTGAAATGAACGATAATTATTCTCAGAAATCTCTTTCGATTCTCTGAAAAGCACGATTCTCGGGAATGTTCTGGTTCATTCCATACATAATACCACTACAGCGGAAAAACAATGAGCAACCAAATTTTCAATAGATATGTTTCTGACCATTCATCCTCAGTCTCAAATACATTGACCTACAATACAGCAATATATATATATATATATATATATATATATATATATATATATATATATATATATATATATATATATA
>NNCF01126215.1:291318-303040 GCA_002313205.1 Laupala kohalensis | reverse complement strand
GTAGACGGGACCGAAATTCGAACTCGGGACTTTGAGGTCAACGCGCTCATGCGCTAACCAACTGCGCCATCCAGTTCTCCTCCCGGACTAGTCTTCCATTAACATATGAGACCCTCGCCAGAAGGAAACTCCATTAGCAAGACTGAAGAGCGACGTGGGTTGAGTGGCTAAAAAGAATGGAAGAGAATCAGGGATTGACTGTCGAGTCGGGTGGTCCACGTGTTCGCAATAAAAGAAGATAGACGGACGACACAAAATAATGGAATGGGGGAGACGTCTGCGTAAAAGATATTTCGGAGTTTGGATTGAAAGGAGGTGCCAGTAACAAGGACTGACGGGTTAAAAATAAAGCGTTGTTACGAGAATGAAGGGAAATGAAATTGGCTTTCCAAAATTAAATATATTGCCCTGTGAAAAGATGTGGGTTACGAATCTGGGAAGTGGTATAGAGGGAACTTGGATGGAAAAATACTTGAGTTCGGAGACAAGTGGACACAACACTAACAAACGTCGCTATTCCTCCTAAATGAAAATACGTCACAGCATGCCAAATCAATCAGAGGCAAGTCATGTGATGATAAGGTTGTCATTTTATTGGTTGCATAGGTTAGCTGACGTCGTCGGAGGAGCCATTTCCTAAATTTTTGGGGTCCCGAAGTGGGGATGTGATTACTTAAACGAAGAGCAACGACGCTCCATAATTACATCATATCAAAGCAGATCTTACTTAAATTTGAATCACTTACTGGACCAGAGATTCTTACAGTTTTTACTGACTTACTTACAGATTGATATACTTAAAAAATATTCATTCTCTTTTGATTAATTAATTTCATCTAACTCTTTAGTCAGAGTGTGACTGAATGCTCCTGGTTGAGATTCCGATCGTTTCATTTTATACTATGAATACGCCGTGATCAATTTGATCAACTACGAGTTTTTCAGTAGGCCGGTTTGCAACGAACCATTTAAACTGCAGTAATTTGATTTTAATTAGTTCGGCGCCAATGACGTCCGTCTCGTTGTGAAAGCATTCATTAAGTGAACGATGAACTATTTGATTAAGCGGTATATGGCAACAGATTATACTAGAGCTATTACTCCGTGATTTCCTCGGCACGTTATGCTGGGTGATGACGTGAGTGACATCTCACATTCGACGCTGTGGTGAACAATCGACAGCGGCCGTAGCGCGCGTAAGAAGGACGTCTGGGGATGGAGCTGAATGGAAGCGGGAACCTGAAGGCGACAGTGCATGTTAATGACTATGCGAGTCCACAGCGTTTTGTAGCTGGAGGTCATGCTTTCTGGCAATAAGGTAAATGCATGAATTGATGCGTGCAGTACGCTGTCAGCATTATCAAATGCTACTGATTCATGACGACTTGTGTGTGATAAGTCAAAGATATTTGCGTTGCAAAATAATTGTCATAATTAATTATGTTAATGATAAACGGCCCTAGGTAAGTGGGTTTTGTGTGTAAAATGTTTAGACTGCATGATGATCAGTAACCTGAACTTTCGGTAAAATAGTTTGTAGCTTAAAGTGATCAAAAGAAAGCATATATTGTGTTTTCTTGAATGGTATTGAGATTTTTGCATTTTGGGGGAACGTTTATTATGGAAATGTGTATTATATTTTGGAGGGCAGTGTTTTACGAGTATAATGAAGTGTCATTTCTGAAAATAAATAATTAAACCATGTTTCACATGTTGTGTTTTCTTTATGAAGCATTTGTGTATGTTTCACGAAAATAAAATCGGCCGAACCCCGACTTTTATTTAATGTGTTCAGGGGCAATTCAAACATTTCAGTGTAAGCTGGCTGAGAGGGCTTAGTAAGTAGTGTTCTTATTATCATGAAGACCCCTAATTAAATTTATATTACAATTGACGCACCAACGTGGGATTTAGCAATCTTCTCTCAAACTCTTTGTTACCTTATATATATATATATATATATATATATATATATATATATATATATATATTTGAATAATTTAATAATTATTAGCAGGTATTAGCCTTGTTCGGGCATTTCAAATACGAGCGACGGAGCGGGGGTGGAGAGCCTCCTCATCTACTAAATTTAAAAGTCCACCTTGAGCAGTGCGACGAAGAAACTACTCACATCTGGCGAGTGGCAGTGCTCCAACGCCGCAACAAGCTGGGACCTGCTGGAAAAAGATTGTACTGCGGTATAGAAATCTCAGGCAAGCGGGGATGTGGGAAGGCGACCCACCCCGTTAGTATAACTGAGAAACGTTAAAAGGACACGTAGGCGGAAGGAGCAAGTGGCGACTTGTTTAAGAAAAAAGCGTTGCAAAAGAGCGGTTAAAGATAGTTTGAGAATACTCAAAATCCGCAATCAGAACCGAGGCACGGGAGGGGGGAACAATCGTACTATTGGAAGCTTTCGTCACGTGGAATTCAAAATTTTAAGACTTGGGAAGTGGAATAAGAGGTGTAGGAAGGGATGAAACCCATTTAAGGAATGGAAAATAAAGATTCTACACACATTTCAGTACATGAGATTTTTTCGCGAACATTTTCATTACTACTATGAGAAGAGTATTTCGAGGCTTTTGCCCCATTATTATTTCGATTATTTTCGAGATTTTCACCAGTATTTCACTTTCTCGAGGATGCTTCGCGCGTCTCGAGACTTGTCGATTTTTCTTGGGAGCACCGAACTAGTCTAGTAGATTGTTCGTTTGCTGAGATATTTGATTAGTTAAAAATATCCGATGAGATTCCGGAGTGCGGTATTGTTCGGAGCGAAGCCGTTAGTTCGGCTAATATTTTTGGCGAGATTTTCCGCGAAACCGAGGCTAGGGTTGCGCTATGCCTCAGGGCACCTGGGCCGCACTGCTGAACGAGAGGAGTCACCACCAGGGGAGCCGTCGCTGGTGACGTCACTTTCAAGAGGCCTTCCCGAGATCAGAGCGTGGCCGGCGTTGCGAGGTCAACTCACCACGATTTGGTCTCATTGGTCATTTAATGAGGTATTTGCATGACGGTTGGTGGCGTCCAACCCAAGTCGTAATGCGCTTGTGCGAGAAGACTAGTGCGGAATTTGTTGTAAAGAGAGGCCTAGAACTGTGGACTTGATTATTACGAAGAGGGGCCAATTATCACAAGAGAACTCCGTCTATTATCTCTTTTGTGTGTCATAAATGAAAGTCTTTTTTTGAGAAGAGAGAGTTCATGTAAATTCAGTGTTTTATTTTGTTGAAGGAGAAATTTTAAAATGTTTATGTTAGAATTTAAATGTTTAAAATTCCTGATTGTTGTGTTGAAGCCGATTTCGGCGATAATGTCTGAGTGTTCATGTTGACGTTGGTAGGGAGTGACGTGTGCTTTTTGGGGGACTGCATGAGGGTTTTATTACTTTTGTACATGATTGTGTGATTAAACTTAATAAGTTAATTTGTCACAAAGCGATTTCCTACAAGTGAAACCCTAGTATGGTTTTTCCTTAGGTAAAAAAAAGATGAACCCAATTACTAGTGGCACCCTGAGATAGAGATAGCCGAGGCGACTAACTATTCATCATTATAAACAATTAAATTTCAATTCTGCCACTATATATGTGCGTGTTGAATTTTCGACTAAATAAATTAATATAAAATTAAAATAAATATAAAGTAAAAACGTTTCGACGTTTAATACAATGTCTTCCTCAGAGCATCATTCTCTTACACTACCGTCTTGCTCATCGTCACCTCTCAATTACCGAACACTACTACTGAAGTGTTCAGTAATAGGGAGAGGTGAGGATGAGCAAGATAATAGTGTAAGAGAATGATGCCCTGAGGAAGACGTCCCACGCAGAAATCGGCGACGTTGAGCCGACTTTCGACGTAGAGCCGAAGAACGACGTCGAACAAACGACACGGTCCCGACGTAGTTTTTTCCCGGATTTTGGAGTCGAGATAACGTCGTTATGCGACGGCGAGACGTCGATAATAAACTACGTTGGTTCGGCGTCGATATCGCGTCGAAGATCGACGTTGAGATGACTCCGTTATACGACGTTAAGACGACTCCGTTATAAAAAATAATAATAATACTTATTATTATAGCGCATGGATATCCACTCCCGTTAATTGTGGCCCCTTTCTCTTTGGATGGTCGGAACCACATTCGCAATTTCAATGTTCCGTTTTTCACAGCCATCTGGTAGTGGAAGCTGGAACTCCACTTTGGTGCATTATTCGGCAAGAATTAAATTTGCTTTTTTATGCAACCATTAATCTTTTACTTGTTTACGGAGAATACTATTTTACGTGTTTACTATTCATGGTATAAATAGTAAGGCAGAGCAATACAAGAGTATAAACACTTAGCATTTATCCCCTTGTTCTAGTAGCTCAGTGCTAGCGTGCTCGCCATAAGTTGGAAACGGCACTGGATTGAATCACGCCGTAGTCGGACTTGGAAGACAGAGGTTGTAAAGCAACGTTCTTGTAGGAAGGTGTGTTACATGTCATAAAATATGATTTAAGACGATGAATAATATCCATAAAAGTTATACTAAAAATGATAATTCAACATTTTCAAGAAAGTCGTGTGGCGACGTTGTTTTGGCGTCGTTATCCGGCGTCGAATAAGCATTATTCTCCCACTTTGAAACGACGTTACATGCGTACGCGTTGGCAACGTCTTCACGACGATGTTTTTCGACGTCACCACGACTTTGATGACGTCATGAGTCAAAATATCTACGTGGGGTTGTATTAAACGTCGAAACGTAGGCAGAAATTCGTCTTTTAATTTTTAGACTCCCTGAGAGTTGGTGGTTTAAATATAATTCTAAGGTCGAGTATACTACTGAATATATATATAAATAAGAGTCTCGGGTGGTGTGTTTGTTTGTATGTCCTATACACAAATCTAGTTTTAATTCGAGCATGAAGAAAATTTGCACACTTGAGCTTCAAAACTGTGAGAAGCGCTCTGTACTTGATATTTAGAACATCCGCCCCATCCATTTTAATTACTTTTTAATTTTCTTTCTTTTCAGTATATCTCCCAAACTTAAACATAATTCAGTTTTGATTTTCGTACCTCAACTTAATTTTCGTACCTCAACAATGTTAATTTAAATATTTAGAAACAGGATTATGGATTTCTCGGGGATAGAATCGTCTTCACGTTCGTGCGTCTGTTATAACACCAATTGTTGTTTTTCTCAATCGCAATATTTTAATTATTGTTGAAAAAAGATTGGATCGGTTTGGGAATCTTTTTTGTTTACTTATTGAAACCAGCATTACTTCCCTAGAGTTCGTGCGGGAACCAAAGGATTCCGAAGTCTTGACTATGTGCGTTCTGTGTAAGAAGTATTTTCATTCGTCCTGGATTTTAAAATAATTTGTAATTACACACATACAAGTATACAATACTGAAATCCCTGAGTACTTAAGTACGTTTTCTTCGTGGTATTTAGTTTTTGAAATTAACAAAAGTGAAAATTTAATATTACGAAAGTAGAAAAATATGGGAACTAACATATTAATCTAGATTATAATACAAGAACTTTGGATATATTCAAATTATCAAGTTTGGACACAAAAAAACAAACAAAGATGGCGGACGTGAGTGGTGTTTCAGAGCAACCACCACCATTATTTTAGAACAAAAACCCCGACACTCGTTAAGACTTAGACCGCCTCAGATTGTCGTTTGATATTAAAATCGTTTGGTAGCACTTACACATACCTTACAGGTGAGCCAACGCTATGGAATCAAGAAAGAAACAACTGTGAAATGAATTTTATTGAAAGTAGATTAAAAAATTAAGACTTCTTGGATGATTTACGCAATGTATTTCATTAATAGGAATCTTAATTTTCTGTTACTCTACAAAGGAAAAAAAGAGTATTTTAAGAACAGGCTCTCCTAGAGGTATTAAGTCACGTTTGGTGGTACTCAATGCAAAGTATAAGATGAAAATATCACCAAATCGAGTAATATACGACATAGGGTGAATCAATTGTGTAGGTTTGCAGTTTTCCCGAATTTGGAAAATTTTTATATGACAGCTAGACTATAACGCCTGTCAAAATGAAACTGGACATCTTATTCAGTCGCTCTCTCAGTTATACTTTGTGCTGTGCTAAGTTTTGGTGGGTTTTTAATTTCGCTGTAAAAGTGCTTTCTTGTTTTATTGTGTATTCTTCGTGCTCTCCGAATCAATCGTTATTCTGATTATTCTATTTTTGCGTTACAATTATATTCATTCATATTTAAAATCTATTTGGAAGTAAATTTAACCTTTTTAATATTTCAAATGTCAAATTGCATTGAGTGCTCTGCTCCTGTTCAAACGAGAACAAAGATCGCCCATTGAGACTGTAAAAACGTGTCATGGTACTTGCGTTAATATGACAAAAGCGGATATTGAGTGTTTGACAAAAGAAAATAAGATTTGGCGATGTCCTGCCTGTTCTAAAATGAGAAGGAAGAACATGGCGGCAGTTTCTGTAGCAGAAGAAGGGACGGCAAGACTTTTTAGAAGTAATATTCATGTTACAAGAGGCAAGGGAAAACAGGAAGATATTGGAAACACAATTTAATGCATCTTTCGAATTTTCTCACGGGAAAAAAGAGGATCAGAGGAAATTGATTGAAGAAAAATTGCAAAAGTTAAATGAGTGTTTAAAACGTAATTGAAAATTTGTCTCACGAAAACTTGCAATTAAGGGAAAAAATAAGTCAATCGGAAGCCAAATTTGAAGACGTGGGGCAGTACACGAGAGCAAATGCAGTTGAAAGTTTTGGAGTTCCAGAGGAAAACTGAGAGGATGTGTATGAGAGAGTGAGAAAAGTGGGTGTTTCCTTGGACATGAATATAAGTAGAGAACAAAATGACATTTGCCACCAACTTGGATAACCACGTGACGGTCAGCGGTCTGCAGGGATAATTGTCAAGTTCTTGAGGAGAGAAGACAAACTGAAAATGATCGCCAAGAGAAAAAGGAAGAGGTATCTCTCAACTCAACACTTGGGATATCAGCAGCCTGCAGTTCCTGTGTACGTGATGGAAATCTGAGCCCCGAGCGTAGGAAACTTTTCTCGGCAGCGCGGGAGGCGAAAAGGGCAAACAACACTTATCTATGGACTTTTGAAGAATCCTCGTTAGGAAAGACCAGGGAACAGCCGTAATACGCATCTCTAAAAGTGTCGATTCAAAAAATTTGTGTTAGTTTCTAATTTGATGTTTTTTGTCTGTTATTCCAATATTTCTATATTAAAAGCATTATTAAGAAATTACAGTAAGTTAAAGATAGTTAGTAATGATTCTTTTATAGAGTTCAATAGTGTGTGTGAAGGTTTAAACAAATTCTGTATTTTTCACCAAAATGTGTCCAGTTGAAGGAAATTTTTTGATACGTTTGTCATATTATTCATTAAAAAGCGCCCAGAAATTATAATATTTACAGAAATTTGGATTTCAAAATCCAAATTCGGTTTATTTATTTTAGAAAATTATAATCAATTCGCAACCTACAATGAAACCTATAGAGCAGGTGGAGTTGTAGTATTCGTGTCGAAACAATATGTAGCCAGGACCAGCCAGGACAGCGGCCGATGCAATCAAGACAACATTTAATCTTGACCGTAACACTGCTCTTTGTTATTGCGGTCTATCGATTCCACTCTTTTCCTATATCAACATTTCTCATCCAGCCAAACCACCCCCGCTTGGCTAGAGGAGATCCCTCGGGTCCCGTACCCAATCCTAGCCCCCA
Source organism: Laupala kohalensis (assembly GCA_002313205.1). Lineage (NCBI taxonomy): Eukaryota > Metazoa > Arthropoda > Insecta > Orthoptera > Trigonidiidae > Laupala > Laupala kohalensis. The sequence goes on along the minus strand of NNCF01126215.1, from coordinate 295,283 downwards.
ATGGACAACGGATCGGAAGGGGGGAAGGGGGGAAATGATCCGCAAGGGGCATCGGCCGCTACTCGTCGGGGAAACCCAGGCTAACAGAGAAACCAGTCTACCACGAATAGACAATCCCGCAAGGGGACTCGACGGACCCGCCGTAGAGAGGGGAACCTTTCTAATAGCCGGGGTGCACTGAGTTCCACCGCCTTGTGTGCACTGCTAGAGGGACACGTACCCTGACCAGATCCTAGATACCGCTGGGCAAATGAAACGGATGTCTCTGATAGATAGGCGATGGAGGCAAACGTAGTGCGCCTCGGGCCGTTACCCAACGAACGCTCGAGGATTCGCCTTGGATCCCGTAACATGGGAAGAGGGCTTGCCCTCGGCACAGTTAGGTGTGTGGAGGGTAAGCCCATAATTGGGCCTACCAGGATCGAGCAAGCAGCTGTTCTGTGGACCACTGGACAAACAGACGAGCCCCAGCGCACCCCTTACCCAACCTCGGACTCACCACCAGGGCAACGGATCGGACGCTGGATCATTTCACAAAGTGGTCGAGATCCGGTCGTGATCTCGGATGTCACTCAGCACATTAAACCCAGTAAGCAGGGTAGGGGTGAAAGCCCTCAAAAAGGTGCCCCGCACTCTTTTCTCGCCCCTTAATTGGGTTGGGCTCTGCCGGGCGGAGGTTTCCCAACCCGTGGTCACGGGTAGGAAGCTTTGGCTTCCGATCGGTGAGCACGATTGCTGCTCGGTTACTGCTAGCGCATATAGCAGTAGGGAGGCGACAGCTAGACGTCTCCTCTTCTACCAGTGCGCCTACTGGTAGGTCTGATCCTTCGGGAAAGGGTCACTGGGTCGGCAGTCTCCGACTCCCCTCCTGTAACCCATTCTGTGCGGGTAGGGGACCCGGAACGCAAGTAGCACCAACAGGTTGCTAAGGTATTCGGGTCCGTGAGATAAATTATGAGGGTGTTCCCGGGCTCATGTATCGGTCCCGGGATGTCACAGTGGACCTCAACCACGACAATCAACACTTCTGAACAAATTAAATGACTTATTTAATTCTAGAGAAAGAAACTTATTATTTACACGCGATGTTAATCTTTGTATTTTAGAACAATCTCATATAGTAGACGACTATCAAGTGCTAATGAATAGCAATGGTTTGGTTGAACGACTTGGCGACCAGAGGAAATCGATGCTTAGATTATATAAAATATGTGTGTGCGAGATCTAGAGACAATTTTTTGTATGAATCACATGTTTTAGAAACTGGTAGAAGTGACCATGAAGTTATTTTTTGTAATTTATTGTTTGATAAATAAGAAAATGCAAATCAATCTAATAATGAGAATGAAACTAAAAAAAGATTGATTATAAGTTATTTGTGCATTTATTAAGTAAGGAGGAGTGGAAAACTTTTGTCTAGTGTTAATGCGTCAGATGCTTTTGATAATTTGTCGTTACAGATATTATTAAAAAATCTACTTTTATCCAATCTAAGAAATCAAATTTTAAAATTCTCGCTCACCCAACCGTACCATCTCCTACTCAAAAGCTCCGGAGCCCAGCAAAAATGCCGCCTTTATTGTAAGCGAACTACTTTTTGAAATGGCTTCAGAATTTGTCCGCACGTAATACATCATAGAGAATGGCGCGCACTCTTGCGCAGTCAGCAGCTATCACGCCAAAACTACTTTTTCCCCCAATACAATAATATTTTACAATAAAATTTACAATAAAATACAATAAATACCCTAAATACAATAAAATTTTACAAACAAAGGTTGTTCGAAAATTAACTTTTCTTATTTTCAACAGGCTTTAGGCATGTTTAGTAGTACGTAAAAGAAACATATCAATAAGTAGTTAAGCGTTAATTACTTAAAACTAGCTGATTACCTGGCGTTGCCCGGAATTCTTTTTACTTTTTACACCAACGAACACACTTGGTCGAATTTTCGCTTCCGAGGCAAGTCACAACGGCGCCACTACGGATGCACCATTTCAATAAAACGCTTTTAAAATTTATACCAAGCTTCTAAATTTTATGATTTAAAGATGTTTTTAGTCTTTGTTACAGGTACCAAACAAAAAAAACAAACAAAAAGAATTTGATTGATTGTTTCCTTCCTAATTATGCTATTAAATTTACGTATTTTAACACTCGTATTTTTAATAACGTTTTTTCAATAATTTAGGTAAACCTTTGTAGATATATGCTTTCGCGTACTTTTTTGTACAACTATTTGAGGCGAACAATATTGCCGTTCATAGTTATCACCTATCTCCAACCGTTTAGGCGGTGTAAGCGAATATACCTCTCTTTTTTCGATTTCATCGACATTTATGGTCAAAATCATTTTCTACATTTCTTTTCACGCATTTTAAAAATATAAGTTGGCCTATATTCATCCTGGCCATCTTAACTATATCCTTGCTAAATTTCATCACCATCGGTTCAGTGGCTTAATCGTGATTAAGTAACAAACAAAGAGACACGCTTTCGCGTTACCCATTTATAAATTAGTACTAAGTAGTATGAAAGTATATGAATTATACATGCTGTAAGTTTAACTTCAAAATTATCTCAGTTTCATCTAATTACAACAATACTTTATTAAGTTACACGTAAGTTTCTTACATTTATATCATTTAATTGCAGCACCTTCAATCATCAAAATTATGTATACATTCATCTACAATTAATACATTTTATTTCATTAATTATTTACTAAGAACTGAATTTTCTAGAAAATTCAAAGTATAATTGTATTACTCCGCTTCTATCTATCAAATGCTTGGGATCATAAAAGTAGCAACTTTTTGAAAATTTTCCTGAAAATAAATATTGCAAGCCAATTTTCACATAATTAAAAATAGACTGTTGCTAATGGACCTTGTAGCACGTCTAAATAATTAATTTGCTCGTTGCAATAATTGTAAAACTACAAAATAGTGGTTTTCTGAGTTCTTGGCAATAACGAATAAACGAATTTTAACTTACGAAGTCTCATTTTACCAGTTATACTAGCAAAAAAATCCGACCCTGCCCGCAATTTGAAAAGAAACCTACACCAATCATTACTGGACTTAGAATGTTTTAAATAATCAAAAAGAAAACACAGAGGGTATCCTACAGAGGGTATAAAAACCTCGCAGGTCTGGATTTATAGCTCATTTTGCCCGCCGAGGTGAGCGCACGTCAGGCATCTCCATATTTCGCGTTGATCTTCGCCTGTTACCAGGTTATTCCTCTATCACGCAGAGTATCCTTGATATTGCCGTGGCCTCCCTCTCGGTTCTTCATAGTAGTTCTCCCAGACCGTTCTGGGGTAGCGCATTACTGCCATTCGCATTACATATCTGAACCATCAAAGTTGTCTCTAGACAATCCAGAGGGGTTATTCTGTAACTTTGCGATTTCCGATACGATCGAGTCGTAGAAGTTGAATCCGATAGAAAGGTATTCCGAGTAAACGGCTAGGAGCTATTCCGTAAACCTCACGGAAGCACCTTCGGCCTGACTCGGACTTTTCCGATCGCAGTTGAGGGATGTTGTCACTTAGTAATGACTCCACCAATCAGGGAAAAACAACTGTCAGCTGTTGCGCGTGGTAGAACGAACCCACTCACCGGCAGCCACGCCGCTCTAATTATCGCTTCCGAGGCAACACACCATGGCGGCGGCGCGGCTACTCAGTTTTTCTTACATGCTTGTAAAATCTAAACTACTCGTCCTAATTTTATGATTTAAATACTTTTTCTAATCTTCGTTAAATGCATAATACAAATAACCCATTAAAATTGTTGATGATTGTTTTTTTCATTCTTAAATTACTCTCTTATATTGAAGTATTTTAACGTCCATTTTTCATAACTTCTTTTCGATAATTTAGGTAGATAGACATGCTGTCGCGGATTTTTTGTAGAAGTCGTTGAGGTGAATAATATTGTCTTTCATATCTATCGCT
>NNCF01126215.1:249746-289365 GCA_002313205.1 Laupala kohalensis | reverse complement strand
TCTTTACAGCAGACGTTATGCTGTTTATGGCCACTGCAAATAAGGTCACACTCAAGACTGAGTCCTGAGGAACACCTTTCTCTTGAAGAAGGAGATCCGAGGTGTCTCTTCCAATTCTATAGCGGAAGGAACGTTGATCCAAAAAGGACATGAGCATCAGAGGAAGACGTCCTCTAAATCCCCAGGCATAGAGTTGTTGTAAAATGCCATGACGCCAAGTAGTATCGTAAGCCTTCTCGATGTCAAAGAATATTCCGATGAGATGTTGTCTTCGGACGAAAGCATCTTGAATTGCTGATTCCAGGAGAAGTTGTCCAGGGTGGAATGGAACTTCCTAAAACCGCACTGAGATCGACTCAGCAAATCATGCCGTTCAAGATACCAGACGAGACGTCGGTTGATAATTCTCTCCAGAGTTTTACCAACACAACTCGTCAAGGCAATGCTTCGATAACTACTAATGTTCGTTTTGTCCTTACCTGGTTTTAATAAAGGGATAAGCGTTGCTTCCTTCCAGGAATTAGGGAATACTCCCTCGGACCAAGAAAGATTAAAGATATCCAGAAGGTATTCTTTCGACTCGAGACTGAGTTGTCTCAGCATTTCATAATGAATTGAATCAGGGCCAGGAGCAGTGTTGTGGACTGTCGCTAGAGCTGACTCAAGTTCCCACATAGAGAAGGAAGAGTTGTAGGGTTCCCAGTTGGTGGAACGAAAGTCAAATGATGTGCTCTCTGCTGTTTCCCTTTTTCTCGCGAAATCAGGATCGCAGTTTGCTGTAGATGTTAGGTCAGCAAAATATTCAGCCATTGCTGTTGCCATTTCTCTGTTGTTGGTGAGAACCCGACCCTGATAATTGAGTCCAGATATTGGGACTCGAGAATACCTTCCAGATATCTTTCGGATTGACTCCCATACTTTAGTGGACGATGTTGTTCTCTTAATGGTGCTTAGAAACTCTTTCCAGGAGGTGGATCTGGATTCTTTGATAGTTCTGCGCGCTTTTGCTCTAGCAATCCGATATGAGTCGAGGTTTTCCGGAGATGGACTTGCCTTAAATCTCCGCAATGCTCTTCGTTTTGCCCGAATGGCGGAGCGACATGCGTCATTCCACCAGGGGACGTGAGGTCTTCGCGGAAAAATGGATGTTTTCGGAATGGATTCATCAGCGGCATGGTGAATCACCTGGGTCAGATGGTCGACCCTGTCTTGGGCACTACCCGTTTCTCTGAAGACAGAGAGGGAACGGTACTGTGTCCAATTAGCCTTACTGAGAATCCATTTCTGTGGCTTGCTTTCGGGAATAGTCGCACGTTCCCGCAACGACAACCAGATAGGATGATGGTCGCTACCATGCAGATCATCTTCTACCTTCCATTGAAAGACATCAGCAACTTCAGGAGAGCAAACTGACAGGTCTATAGCAGTCCATGAACCCGTGCCTAAAGTAAAGTGGGTCATCTCCCCGGTGTTTAATAGACATAAATCTTCTTCCTCAAAGAGGCAATTCAGCAGACGGCCCCTGGGGCAATCGCTCGACGAGCCCCACAGTACACTGTGGGCGTTGAAATCTCCAAGGAGGAGGAATGGTCGAGGGAGCTGCTGAATTAAATCTCTGAGGGAGATCTCCGAAAAATCTCGTGTCGGAGGAAGATAGATAGAACACACGGTCATAGATGGTTCACTATGAATTCTGACTGCTATAGCCTGGATGTGAGTTTGTAGGAGAACAGGCGAGCAGAGGATAGTGTTTCTAACAAACACGGCAACTCCTCCTCTTGCTCGATCTCCCGTGGTGTCGTCATATCTGAAGCTGCTGTATCCTCGCAGAGAGGGTGAATGTTCTGGTGAAAGGTGTGTCTCTTGCAGGCAGATACATATCGGATTACGACGCGCTAAGAGTTGTAACTCTTCACGTTGCGTTCTATAGCCATTAAGGTTCCACTGAAGTATGGAAGCCATTAGTGTTTCGATCCTCCGGGGTCAGGTTCGTGAATGTGTATTTCCGCGTCACCATCGGAAATTACACATTCAGACTCGGAGGAAGAAAGCACAGAGACGTTCTTTTTACGTCTCTGCGATTTCTTGGAAGGTGTTTTAGATATTTTTAGAGATTCAACAAGGTTCACGGTTTTAGCCGTAGAAACATGTTTTGTCTTTGTCTGTGGCTTTGTAGTTATAGTTACGGTGGTAGGTTTAATGCTACATGACGTTTTTCTTGGATTAGGTTTCTTTGTAGGCACTGTTGTTGGTGGTTGTGCCTTAACTGGAACGACTGAGGAATCTTCCTTTCCGCATTTGCACTGACATGTGCACGACGTTGTCGTAGACACGTCAGTGAAATCGGCCTGAACAGATACGTTCTTCATCTGTTTTGGAGTCTTGGCTGCGGTGGAGTAACTGGTAGAAAATACAGGGTGTAGTGCCCTGTATTTCTTCCGCGCTTCACCGTACGGGATCTTCTCCGTAGTTTTTATTTCCTGCACTTGTTTTTCTTCGAGAAAGGCGACACACACCCTGCTCCATACCGGGTGACTGCCTGTGTTATTAATGCACTTTGCAGGCCCCGGGCATGAGACGCCGGGTTCGTGTGCCTCCTTTCCGCACTCTCCAGACGTGTCACGTCCCTTACACGATGTCGTCGTGTGTCCAAACCTCTGACACTTGAAACAGCGCAGAGGATTTGGAATAAAGGGACGGATCGGCAGGTTCAGCCATCCAGCNGCATGGAGTTCGCACTTCACAGGGAACTCGCCAAGCATACTACAATCAAGTAATTTCAATGCTTGTTTGCTTGTCTTTGTTTCAAACAACATTGTTCCATTTCTTAATCTTTTTATATTTTTTAACGTACCAGCGAGACCTTCTAGGCCTTTAAATATATAAAAATATATAAAAAAATAATATAAATAAAATATTAAATTTTTTACCATATTCACAATCACGTCCAACGACTGACTAAGTTGGAGGGATCCCGACTGGGAAATAGTTTTCCGATGCTATTCATCGGAAGCAAGGAGAAACAAGGCAAGAAAGAAGCGTTCGGAAACATAGAGAATACAGTTTTGTGCTCCCCGCTCAGAAAGTGACGTCACAACCTGCGTCAAACCCCTTCGCGATAGAGTTGGGAGTTACAGAATCGCCCCTTTGTTCTCCGGGGGGATCACATTCAACGTAGACGTAATGGTCTGGTTCCTCACCATATCCCGTCTCGTCTTTTGGTCCGTATCATTGATATTGCCTTTCGTAGGAAGTGCATCTGCGCTGCTTGCAGTTTGCCACAGAGATTTGTGGTCAGTGGCCATATCTCTGAACAGTGTGTTAATATGAGTGATACACGGTCATCTTCGTCTTCTTACTTCTTTTCCGCTTCCCAGTGAACCCTTTGGCCATGGCGTGAAAGCGTCGACCTGTTGCACCTATCCGATGGTTCATCGATCGTTCCAGTAGAGGAAATGGTTGCTCCTAGGTATTCAAAACAGCCGAACCTGTTCCGGAACGGTCTGTATCAGTTGTACCGCCCTGGAATAAAAAGGATCACGAAACTATTCTAACCGCGCGTTTCGAAGTTTGGAGCTGTTAGGTTTGCAACTCCACGCCGCTGCGACGGGTCGTACGTCACTTTAGTTCGACCAATCGGAGACAAACTTGAAATTGCTTCCATATTTGGCGGACCAATAGAAAATTAGTACAGGCGAACATACCCGTATTAAATCGTAACGAGAGAAAATGTTTTATTACGTTGCTATTAAACAAATATTTCGTTCATTTTTATTATACACATCTTGGACTCCCATAATATTCTTTATATTCTTCACGAATATAAATTTTATTATTCCCTATATTTATATGACATCTCAAGTATCATTGTCTCACAACGCCGTCCTAGGGAATATAAAACAAATTAAACTTCTCCGCAAACAAATTTGCTTCTTACTATAAAACCGATATTGTTAAATTACAGAATGTTAATATCATCGGAAGACATTGTATGAATTTCGTAAGATACGCATTCAGGAATTACTATAAATGTTCTACTCTGAATTTTATTGAGTGGCATACAGACCTCAGAGCTCATTGGCATCAATTCATGTGCGTTGTTTATTGTAATTTCAAATGATATTCAGGTCTTTTATTTGAAGGGAATTTTTAGATGTCAATCGAAAATCAAAAATTATTGAAAACAATTTGACATAACATGAAAAACACGAAATATTAATTCTAATGATATCTTCAATAATTTAAAACAACTTAAAATAAACAAAAAAATAACGTGTTAAAAAATTTATTGATACAAGATACGTTTGGCTGTAATCGTGTAACATGTAAAACAATATGCTCAGAGAGTAACATTGCTAAAAGGTTTATTTTTAGTTCTCAGAAAATATAACAAAAAGAATGTATCACATTTATTTACTTCCAGATACAATTGAATTGTGTTCGTACACATTACCTAAGATTAACAGACAATAAAACTTCGCAATTCTATTATGATAGCTAAATATTTTTCAATACGAGAGAAAATTTCCAGAATGTATTATAGAATAAAAATTAATATTGCATACAATTGAGTATCTTACATTCTTCCAGATATTCATTTCATTATTTTCTCTAGTTTCTTTTGCTACTAACGATATACCGAAGAATTTATTGGTTTCAAAAGCAGGGGACAAACAAGGTAATTCAGAAGCAGCCTTTTTATCACTTGTTACGAACCAACATGATTGTTCATATTTGTGAAGATAAACATATTGAATAGACATTTAACATGATTTTTAAAGTACGGATAAAAGAAAAGCAGATGACCGATTACACACAAGAAATTAAATATAAAGTTATTGTAATAGGTTCCAGCATTCCAGATTCAGGGTTATTTTGTAAGAAAATGTTATTTTAACGAACAACAAACGAGGAGAAAGAAAGCAGATAACAAAAACCACATATTTTAAACAAAAAAACTGATAATTATTAAATACAACCTATATATTCATAAAAAATAATTCAAATACAATATTTAGACCTATTTAACTTATAAAACCCTGCTCTCAAACTCATGAATGTTACTAAATGTAGCCTAGATCTGAGCAAACACAATTAAACATCACTTTTATTTAAACTTCAGAATATTTCTCTGTTGGATTTATGCTGGTCATCGAAGATGAAACTCGTTATTTAGTAGGAATTCATATTCTATTTGGATACAGCTTAGTAGGATTTCATATTATATGACCTGAAATAATACCACTTTAGAAAAACATCAATCGAGAAGACAAACATTTTGGAGAGCGACCGCAATGGCAAATTTATTATCAGCAATCCATTTCATTCTTTTACTACGCGTGCAGATGAAGTACACTAGAATAATGGTAATATCGTTATTGAAAGCACAATATATTTTTCACTTCATAAAATGTTAAAATCAGAAGATCTTGCTTACACGCATTCACGGTGGCCTGAAAATCCAATATTTTCGATGTTTTTGATTTGTTGTCATCTTTACGTATTTTCTGGTCTCAAAAATATTGTTTTTTTTTTCTCCGACAAGATCACTTTCCAGCATATTTTTCTTTCGTCTTGTTATTTTTGTTTTTTTAATACAGGAAGAAGAAATCATACCTACGGAAAAAGCAACAAAACCACAAAAATAAATATATCGAGTTACCAAAATACTTTTGTGGTTTTAGATTTATTATACGCTTCCGACGTTAATTTTTATGGATAGGTTGTTTTTTCCTTATGACTACTTTTTCTTGTAGGTTTAGTTACAGACCCTAGATATATGTAACTATGGCCTTGAAGTCTTACTAAAATTCGAAACGTTGAAAGTCCGACAAATATTTGCGTGAAGAAACATGGAAAGATGTTCACAATTGCCAAAACACCGACGACAAATTCAATGTATTTATATCAATATTCCTAAAACATTACAACTCTAGTTTTCCCATAAAACGCAAGTTAATTAACACAAAGAAATACAATAGATGGATCACTCAAGGGATAAGAATTTCTTCAAAAAACAAACGCCGTTTATATTATCTTTCAAAACGCTATAACCAACCACCCGAATTCCATAATTATTTTTGTAAATATAAGACTATTCTCCGAAAAGTAGTCTATGCAGCTAAAGTTATGGAAAACGACAGGCATATACTAAAATCGAACAACCGGATGAAAGCCATGTGGAATATTGTTAACAATTACACGTCAACTTCTGAAAATCGCGAAGAAAATGTTTCTTTACTAAACGATGGCAAGATCGTGTCAAATCCTCAGGACATCGCAAGTTTGTTTAATTCTCACTTCTCAGAAGTTGGTAAAATAACGAACTCAATATATCCAAATCAATGTCCTCCAATTATTACCACCCACATACCCAATTCTATGTTCACTTCCGAAACTAACGCCAGTGAAGTCATGGGAATCATCAGCTCCTTAAAAAACAAATTTTCACGAGGCATAGATGATATACCTGAGTTTATTGTTAAATCTTCGTCCCACGCTATATTAAATCCACTCGTAAATATTTTTAATAGTTCTTTATCGGAAGGGGTGTTTCCCAATATATTTAAGAGAGCTAAAGTGAAACCTTTACACAAGAAAGGAAACAAACTTAATATTGGAAATTACCGACCAATATCTCTACTACCCACTTTCTCAAAAATCCTAGAAAAATTGTTCTATAAGCGTCTTCTAGATTTTTTATCAAAATATAACATTCTCTCTGACGATCAACACGGTTTTAGGAAATCCTTTTCCACTACAAGCGCCATATTTTCCTTCTTAAACGATGTTACCACATCTCTAGACAGTGGAGAAAATCCTCAGGGTGTTTTTCTTGACTTATCCAAAGCATTCGATGTCATCGATCACGGAATTCTCCTTACCAAATTGCATTCTTTAGGCATTCGTGGACTTCCACATCAATGGCTAACTTCTTATTTAAAAGATAGATATCAACAAGTAGAAATATCCTATACTAAAAATAAAATACTTGAGCGTTGTCTTTCAGAAACAAAGCCACTTACTTGCGGAGTACCCCAAGGATCAATTCTCGGCCCTATACTCTTTTTATTGTATGTGAACGACATGTCATCATCCACATCAGATTGCAAAATGGTTCTTTTTGCTGATGACACTAATTTACTATGTAAACACGCCAATGCTCAAAAAGTTTTGTCTAACCTTTCGACTTGGTTCCATGCAAATCGTCTCATTGTAAACACTGACAAAACAGTGTCTATGTCATTTCACAATAGTATCACAAAATCTTTACCCCAGGTTTCTCTTTCTTTAAACGGAACACAATTAAAAACTGTTACAAATACAAAATTCTTAGGTCTCCATATTCAAGACAACCTCAAATGGAATTGTCACATTGACAATCTTAATTCCCAATTAAGCAAATTGTGTTACGCATTCCGAATCTTAGTTAACGCAGTTAGTCCACGTATTTCCCGTTGCGTATATTTTGCAAACGTTTACTCCCATTTACGTTACGGCATTACCTTCTGGGGTAATTCCGGTCAGAGTATTCAAACTTTCAGAATTCAGAAGAGGATAGTTCGGATAATTTGTAAATCTCACCCCCGAAACTCTTGTAAACCTTTATTCAAGGAATTAAATATCTTAACACTTCCCTGCATTTATATTTATGAAACGGTCGTGTTTGTTAAGACCGAATTACTGAAGTGCCACCCTTGCTTTATACGAAACAGTCTCGTTCACGAACACTATACACGCAATAGTAGTAATATTCATCGCCCTAGAGTGTCAACCACTCTTTGCCAAAAGGGACCATACCATTCGGGAATCGTTCTATATAATTCCCTGCCCAAGAATATAAAAGATATTATGAAATTGAATATCTTCAAATCCGCGGTTAAAAACTACCTCCTGCACCAGTGCTTCTACACTGTAAAAGAATTTATTGATTTTAACAAAAGTTAAATTCGTCTTGTGCTTTATCACGCCATTGCTGTAGTACTTTTTAAACAACTTATAACAATTTCAAAAACTATTTTCTTGCATGATTGTGTTGTCTTATGGCTCATATTAATTTAGTTTTATGTGTACTCAACATTGGCACGTTTGTGTACATAAATTCTGTAGCCCCATCCTGGCCCGGGTTTTTCTCCGGTTTTCCTTCGGGTAGAGGCGGATTTATCATACAGGTTCTCTAGGCTTTGTCTAGGGGCGGGTCTATTGTAACAATAAATCGTGAATTTAGTGTTATTTCAATTTTTAAGCACTATACTCAGAATAATCTATAGTTCGATAATAACTTACATGTAATTTTTTGCTTAAAATTACAAACATATTGACATTCTATTAGTATTATAACTCGCAGCTAACTTTTTATCTTATCTAGGAATTTTTGCTGAATTTTTTGAATCCGCCTCTGCCTTAGGGCCCTTGATCGGAATTGATGGGATGGTCCCTTGCTTGCTTCCGGAGAGTAAATTAGTTTTTTTTCCCTCCACGTGGTCATACGCAGTTTGTTCTGTTTTTTGACAATAAATTTATTATTAAATTTATTATTATTTGCATTTTGGTCATTACTTATAGCTTCTCAGATTGTGTGCTATCCCGGGGAATATTGGTATCTACGCTATTACAAGAAGCTACTCAAATCGAAACACAAACAGAACAATTAAAAGTTTCAATAAGTATACATTTAAATCATTAATCTACATTCTAATCAAACAATAACAAATTTGTTTATTAATCTAAAATTAATGTAAATATTGGATGATTCTAAGACAGAAAGAAATGCATGTTTATTAGTAGTTTATTATTAAGAGCTTTTTTAAAATATTTTGTTCGTTAAGAGGAACGTGCATAAAACTGTAGGTAGTGTATAAGGAATTCTAAAAATGAGCTTTTATCTTTATCATATGTTTCATTGCGTGTAAAAAGCACACTTCTCTTTTTGCATTTAGAGTTCACAATATATGTGGACTCGAAATACAAAATCAGCTACATTAAATTTTTGTTTTTCGACTTGGGAACCGAAAAATACGCATTAACAAGTGTAAAAAATAGTGTCATGTGAGACCATCCTCCAAGTGCGTACTTAACTCTTGAAGAAGCTAGATTATTTTTTAAAAAAACGAACATTTTATAAAAATTGTGTTGGGGTTTTAAATGAAGTTTATTAAATATCCATATTTCTATTCGTAGCAAGACAAACAGATACGAATGCTAATGTATTCTTACAAATACTGTTAGTTTAAACCAAATAAGTGCAAATAACCTTTTTTTTTGCATTTAACATTGTGCTCCAGAAGTACTATACGATAAATTATAGATGCAATATGATTATATTTTTCATGAAAATATTGTCTGGTGACAAATTAGACAATTTAAAGCATATCAATTTCCCACTCAATATCTTTATTAAAAAGTAGTGTGCCTTTACGATTTAATTAAGCACGATTTAATTTATGTTTCTTATGGTCTGGAATGTCCTCAGTAGTACAGAAAATAATAGAGTATCGTGATTTTAAGAATTTAGACCAGTGCAAATTTCTCAATAAAGGATTAAATATATCATGGCATGACATTTACAACGACGCGTCTCTGGACAACAAAGTAAAGCTTTTTGCTGGCCAATTAATTAACCACATTGACAAACACATACCCATTAAGAAAGCCCGTGTAACTCGGCCCCCAGCACCTTGGTTAACATTCGAAATCAAACAGTTAATGAAGGATCTCTATGCAGCGTTTGTAGAGTCCCGGAAAACAAAAGAGGAAAAAGACATAAAATTATACAAAAGCTTAAGAAATATTTTTACGCAAAAAAATTGAAATGAGAAAATTAAATATTATCATAATGCATTAGGTGCAATCCGGGATAGTAAATCACTCTGAAAAACTCTTAGAAGTATTGGATTGGATAAGACATCCACTTCATTCGATATCTGTATACCTTTAGATACTTTAAATACTTATTTCGTAGGTCAAACATGGTGCATCAATGAATCTTTAAAGCTAGGAGTGTTAAAGTCTTTCCAAAACTATGAGAATTACTCAGAAAATCATTTCTATTTTACGTCTGTCACTCAAGCAGAGGTATGGAAGATCATAATGAGTTTAAAATCAAACGCCTCGGGCTCATAAATTAAACGCTAGATTGTTAAAATTATGTAGTTACTTCTGTGTTTCACCTATTACGGATATTATTAATTATTCATTCTCCAGTGGTAGCTTCCCTACCGCGTGGAAAACAGCCTTGGTGCACCCTCTCCCCAAAACATCGCATCCCTCAAAACCAAATGAGTATCGACCAATTAGTATTCTCCCCACTGTCGAAAATATTAGAAAAAGTGGTTCGAAATCAAGAGGAGAGCTACCTCAATCACAAAATATTATTAATGAATGACAATCCGGTTTCCGTTCAGGTAGAAGTACAGGAACCGCCTTGTTGAATGTTATAGAAGTTGCTCGAAATTCAATTGACGTGGGAAACGTAACTATTCTTGTCCTTCTCGATTTTAGCAAGGCATTTGATTCAGTTGATCACGATATTTTGCTTGCAAAAATGAAGACTTTATGTTTCGGATGGCCTTCAATAAAATGGTTTTCAGAATATTTAACAGGACGAAAACAAACTGTAGTATCTGGAAATAACACATCTTCTCTTCAAACGGTGCATGGGTTGCGCAAGAAAGTGTCCTCGGTTCCTTGCGTTTTTAATTTACGTTAATGACGACAACAAATCTCTTAAGCATAACAAATTTCAAATGTACGCCGACGATCTTCATATTTATATTAGTCGCAAACCGTCTAACATAACTTCAATTGCGCAAAAACTTAACGAAGATCTCACCTCACTCAGCATGTGGTCAAAATCTATCGGCTTCTCTTAAATCCATCTAAATCATAATGCTTCTTGCTTGGTTCAAAGAAAACCCTCAGTAAACTTTCAAATTGCACTCTACCCAATATATCAGTTAATAAGACTTCTCTCGTTTGCTGCAGTCACGTGAAAAATCTAGGAATTTATATTGAAAGCTCGCTAAGTTGAGAAACCCAAATACACGAAACATGTAAAAACGTTTACTCCACCATCCACTCTATAAAACGGCTACGTGATCTTATTAGGTTTGTCATGCCGCACTTTGATTACTGCGACTTTCTTTTCACTGACTTGTCGGAAAAAATGAAACGTAAATTACAAGTAGCTCAGAACTCGTGTATTCGTTTCATTTTTGATCTCAGGAAGTATGACCATATGACAGAATTTTAAAAAAATCCAGGACACACTCACTCGAACGCTGCGTTGCCTATCTCTTCTTTATAAAATAATAAAAAATGGACATTTGACAGTTTTAGTAAAACGTTAAAAAAATTTGAAACTGGGTCGCATGCGAGTCTCACATCTCCTCTCTATTCCTCTGTATGGCACAACTCTTTATAGTAAATCCTTCACAGTACACACAATACGTTCTTGGAGCAAACTTCCTGCTCAACTAAAATCTCCATCAACTTTCTCTTCCTTCAGGCGACGTCTTACAGAGTGGATGGAAAACAATGCCCTTTAGTATTCCCACATTCTCTGTCTATTATTTCTCCTTCATTTGTATGCTTTCTTTCTTTCCTTATATTCCTTTTATCATTTCTCTTCTTTACTTTTACATTATCTCTTTTTCATTCTTTCAGTACTCTAGCTTCACATGATCTTATGTAATATATAATTTGTAAATAGTGTAATATGTACCTTACAGTATCTAGTAAGGTATAATCATATTATAATATGTAATTAGTAAATATAGTAATTATGTAATAATTGTTGTAATATCCTTGTTGTAATCACTATATTTTTTTCTATTTGTATATTCATAATTATATTGTACTGTTACTGCTGCTTTTAACCCATGTTCGGCACTAAGCCGCCATCCTGATTGAGGTTTTGCTGGGTTTACTCAACCGCTTAAGGTTTTCCCGGGATGGTCTCTAGTATTGCTTCCCAGTTTTAAATGTAAATACGACCCTCCCAATTTTCATTTTGTATTTAAAATGTATGCCTGTACCTGTGAAATCCAGAACTGGAAAATATCGATCCACAATCAACTGCTTCCCAACAGAATACTAATCTCAATGAGGTCACCTCAGAGGTATGCAGGTCTCGCAAGTTGAATGTCAATGGTAGAGTGCCAATCTTTGTTGAAATGAGAGAAATATTGAGTTGAAGATGATATATTGAATGTCGAGGCTTTGCATAGTTCGTCAGATATACAAAATATTCATCTTCGTGTGTCTACAATATTGGTATTGGGTGTCCATTTCTGTGATCGATAGTGTGAAAAATAATTAGTTTTAGTTTTTCTGAACCCGTAAAAGAAATATGAAAGCCATATATTATCGGAATTTTTAAGAATAAGGAAATGGAGGTTATCTTGCGACGAGAAACGAGTAGGATGGCAAGCTGGCTTCAGGAATTTAAACAGGGTCTGGTGTGTCAAGAGTAATAGCCATAAGGGATGACACGATGTAAACATACTTGTTAGGAACACACTCTCAGGCGAGATTTAAAATATAAAATAAATATTAAGTGTTGTTTCGTAGAACTGTGTTTGGGACAGGAGTAGTAATTTCTTAAGTGGAAGAGACGCAAAATTAGCTGTACTAAAAAATTGGAGTGTGTGGAAAAATGAAAGCCAATTATAAACAATTCTTGAAGGGAGAAGATACTAGAAATGTTAACTTTATCGCTTCGAAGGGGACGCGTTGATATATGTGGACGTACCCTAGCCACTCGCGAGACGAAATATGAATTTAGGGGAGAAAGATGTTAGAATCCTCGAGAAAGATACAACGATACTGTTTCGCAGAACTAAGAAGAAGGGAAGAATAGGCAACAATATTCATGTAGAACGGGTAGCCACTAAGGAATTTTGAGTTAGCAGCCTAGTGTTGTGAGGGAACGACCACTCAAACCAATCTTCGAGACTCGTAGTGGAAAGAGGTGTTGATGAAAGTTGCCAGACATGTCAAAATAAATTGGCGTCGTTAGAGCGCCGAGGATGAGACTTTATTATCTAAGTTAAACAAAGTGGTGAGAAAAGAAGGTTACAACTAATGGAAAGTGCCGGAGAATAAACAGATGGAAAGACGCACGGAGGAAAAGCAGGAGTATTAACAAATAAGATCATTGGCTGAGAACCGACCTACGTCACTTCGTGACAGGCCTATCAGGGATACTCTACGTGCAGAAGAAATTGATAGTCATTGGACGCCAAAAATCATTACGTCAGAGAAGGGTGAAGTCATTTTCGAAGTTTTTGGGGCTCTGGCGGGGGAGACGATTACAAAAAGACAAACACCACGGAGACCGAGCTTGTTTTGCTTCATCAGAGTTCTTCTTCGGTTTTTTCTCGTTGGTTTATAACAAGGTCGTGTATTCTGATTTTGAGATCACTCATTCGAGATGGATTGAAATCATACATCTATCATAATATTTTTGAGTTAGATATTTTTAGAGTTCGAGATTATGAGATTATTATGAACTTGTTACGAGATGAGATAACAGATAATATCAACTCTAAAAATCTTCGAGGTTGGGCAATACGTCTTGCCGATCTCCTTTAAAGTTGCTTCTGATTCAGTGATTATAATCAGATGCTCACTTATATGTTTTTAGTCATACGGCGAATAAAGAATTTGTTGAGTTCGGGTCTCGCCACCAGCGTTTGGACTCAGTTTGTGAGCTTTACGCGAACTAACTCTCATTTAGAACTGACTTTCGCGAGTGATGAACGTTTTTGGAAATGAACAGTATTAGTGGTATTCGGCCATTATTCACTATCATCAAGATGAGCGGGGCGACCAAGCGAACGACCTTTCTCCGTTCCGTGTGGGGAAGCCACACTCCGGGGTCTCCAAGGATCGAGCGAGCATCACCACCTGCAGCCATGGCGAAGGGGCAGTGGCAGCCGAGTGCAAGGCGTGACTTTCTGTAGCGGGAAGCCATTCTGTTGAACACTAAGGTAATTTGCATGACTCGCAGCGACTGGCGTGTTCAAAGTTGTGTGAACATCAAGGGAACTTCTGGTAAAGCGTGTGAAATAGCCGAAGACTTTTGGGAGGCATATTAATTTTTACGACGTAATTTTGGCCCACGATCTTAAGCCAGGTCAGGCTGGTATTGTGGTAGTCATACAAAGGTCTCTTGATCATTAAAAACTTGAACTTTAACGTCAATGAGTCAATGTTAAAATGCAGCGATCAAGAATAACAAATATTGTATTATTGAATGTCAGATCTGTGCATTTTGGGGGATTTTAAAATGGGGGTATTTTTACATTACATGCTATGCGAAGGGTTTATTTTGCAANGGTATTTTTACATTACATGCTATGCGAAGGGTTTATTTTGCAAATGTGTTATTAGTAGAAATAAATAATTAAGTCAATTTTACACAGTGTTGTTTCCTTTATTAAGGACGAGGTATATTTTACGACCAATAAAATGGGCCGAACCCTATATGCCCTGGTTGTTTTTGTCATTAGTGGGGCACAGTAAGCTGTTCTGAGGAAGCTGACTAGTGGAACCAAGTAAGTGATAACGAGCAACTGCTTTGACCCTCATTAATTAATTAATTAATGTTATAATAGACTTCGAGTTGTCCACCAATCATAATAGCTCATCTGGGTAAAAATACTTGCATATAGCAAGATAAATTATCATTGAGAATATTTACGCACACATAAGGAAATTATCAAGAATGTTCCATTAGACTTTTCAATCTTAATTTCACAAATTTTCATTTCAATTTTTCATGTGAATATACTTCTGATTTACAAAACTCCGTTAACATAGTATTGATTGAACGGTCGAGTTGCACCCCTGGTAAGTGGAATGCAAAGGTTATCCTCGCTAATAGGATCGAGTTGCTCACGCTGGTTGCTCGGTGGGTCATGGCGAGTTACGGCCATAAACCTTCCTTCATCATTATCCTCCGCCAGCACAAGTAGGGTTGGGAGACAAGGGTTACCTTTCACTGAGTCATTGCAAGACGCTCAATATGTCATTCCATTTTTTTATATTTGTTAATTTAATTATCGACCCCCAGGGCTCGACTACGATCGATAGTGGATCTCATTTAAGCAGGTCGTGACCTTAATTTTGGTTTTCCATGAATGGAATAATCCACATACAGTGTATATATGTCATGTGTATGTCATACCTCTTACTTATCCCGTATTATGGAATATCGCGAGAAAGTTTTTAATTGCTTTTCCATCATGGTGGAAAGGATTTTCATCGCGGTTGCCAATCTCCTAAAAAAATCAGATTGGACATCACTGACAGATGATTTGAGATGAAACCTAATTAAATTGATGCCAAATGTCGAAAATTTATCACAGCATCATTTCCGAACCCAGATTCCGAAAAAGTGGTTTTTGGTATAACGTCCGTCTGTGCGCAGCGATTCTGAGTAAAAGATGAATCAATTGAATTTGCATTTTGTATTTACGGTAGAATTTACTTGTCGATACATATGTTCTTTTTCTACTTTAAAACAAAGGGCAATTCACATCAAGGTCAAATGTTTCTCAAAAACAGCTCCAACGATTTTGCTTAAATTTTCGATACGAAAAGTACAATTATTATGCATTACATCCGCATGAGCGATATTTCGCTTGAAAGTTTGTTATGGACGTAGTGACCGCCATGCTAGCTGCAGAACTCAGTAATAAGTAGTCACCATGTGGTCCAATATTCTTAACCATCTTTGTAGTGACTTCATCTCCTTCTGCAGCTAACCAGAGCATTTTACAAATGACGTTTTTCTTCTGCCGTGATCTCCAGTCCTTCGATTCCACAATCTGGTGATCCTCATCTTGCAGGAGGTCACTTTCCAGTAACTAAGCAAAGTATCGAAACCACCTTTCCGTGATCTCACGTTCACTCGTTTCCCTCCTAGTCATGTGTGAATTTTAAGGGACAGTCTTTTCCAGTTCTCATGATCTTCAGGATCTTATAAAAGCGCTTCTGTTTTTCTTGCGAGGGTTTCTCCAGCAACTTTCCAAATTGTTCCCACGATTTTGTCTTGGCTGCCTTTGCCGCGAGTTTCACAGAGGTCCTCTACTCCTTGTACGATTCGTAGTCCTTTGGTCTTCTAGAGTTCAGGTATATGTGTAACTTTCTTTTCTTATACCAACCTCTTTACTCATCGGTCCACCTGCGGGTGAGTTCCCTTATTGGCGCTTGTGTACGTGAACCACACACTTCCTAAGCCGCTTTCTTCACAGAGGTCTTGAGTTATTGCAGGCTTCCTCAGTCTTGAGTCTCTTTCAATTCAGACATCAACTCTGTAATTCTATTGATGTAGGCCTCTCGAACTTCTCTTTCTCTAAGCTTGTAAGTTCTCTCCTTTGATATCATCTACTTCTTGAGTTTCATTTTTTGTGTCCAGATTCAAAGTCAGCAGATAATAATCACTCTCTACTCTCTTTACTCTTGCGTCTCACACATACTGGTTCTGCTTACTACTCATTGACATAGCTGATGATGGATTTTTGGTTCTTTTTTTTGCTCCACCCGGGGGTATTTACGTTCATCTTTATGCACGAGAATAGTGTAGGTGATGACGAGACCATTCTCTACAAACAGGTTTAGGATGCGTTTCCCATTGTTGTATCTAGTAGCCTCTCCGTTCTTCACCAGCACCTGTAGCCTATCTTTCGAGTCGTTCCGGACTCTGCCATTGAAGTCATCCATGGTGATGGCGCTCTCATCTTTCATGTTATTACGTGTTCTCTGAATAGGGTTGGAATAATTCATTCTTTATACCTGCAGCGTCGTCGTCGTAAGGTCCATCAACCGTTACCACTGAGAAAAAGGGTGTCTTCTTTTAGATCAAACATTATTCGCTCGCCGATAACTTTACTCCCCTTTATCCCTTGATGTTGTTTATCTTTTCTTTTGATACTAGGAATCTACTCTTGCTCGCCCAGTTTGTAGCACACCACAGACTAATAGAACTTCGCCTTCCAGTGTCCTTTCTTCTTAGTATGTCACCGCCAAATACTGCACTTTAGATACTGCAGGTTCGCTCCAAAAATCTTTAATCTGGGGATTGGGAGTAAGGAGGTTGTAGATAGCGAAAAACCCTGAACGATCTTTTCGTTATGAGGGCAACTCCAAATAATAAATAAGGGGTCCCGAACCAGACATTTCCCTCAGAGGTTTGCAACTAGTGAAGGGTGTAGCGAACAAGAGGGTACTCAGCTGGTGGGGTATTGCTGTTTGAGTGCTGCGGCCATGGCGTAAACCTGACTGAAAATTGTAGAGTTTATTCTTTGATAAAAATTCAGATTTTCTTATCGACTATTTTTTCGAGTATTCTAGACTGAGACGGTAGAATACTTATCGGTCGAAAATCACTAAGTAGCATTTTCAGATTTGGGAAGAGGTTAGGCGCGCGCTAGTTTCCAAGCTTGCGGGAACGTTGCTGTAGTCAGCGTGAAATTAATTATGTGTGTGATAGTGGGAAGAGCTGCTTCTAATACAAGTTTCAGCAGACGAGCATTTATATCTGCGCCACCGGCATTCGATTTATGGTTGCGAATAATTTTGAAATTTTCTACAGAATCTACAATTTTAAAGTAAAATTGATCACACAAAAATTTGTTTTCACAATCTTTTAGTGATTTTAAGGTTTTAACGTTGCGTTCAGGAGTAATTCGAGGTGCAATGTCAATAAAGTAACTATTTAAATCATCTGGGGAGACAAAAATTTCTTTGGAACTCTCAGCCCTGCCGACTCCTAAATTTCTCAAACTACGTCAAATTTTCTTGGAATCAGTGGTGGAACGAAAGAAGCTATGATAACACCTAATTTTTGCATTTCTAATAGCTTGATTTACTTTATTCCATAGTTTCTTGTATTCCACTTCATAAAAGAGTTTTACTTTTTTGAAACAGCGATATGCAGAGTCACGGGTTTTCATAAGAGCGCGAATATCATCACTTAGTCAAGGGGCGGCTGGTTTCGTTCACTTAAGAGATTTTAACCGGAGAATGCTTATCAAATATACTAGTCATAATTCCATTAAGAGTTTCCAATTTTTTCATATATTGAGTTTAGCGAATATACTAGTGGTCAAGGGGTGCGTAGACAGTCTAAAGAAAAAGCGTCAACGTCAATATTTTTGTAATCTCTATAAATGTTGGATTTCAGTTTATATTTGGGAGATTTCAGGGAATTTGATGGAAAAATCAAATCATGCTTAGATATTCCAGGTACGGGAAATTAGCACTTTGCAAGAACTTTTTGTGAATTTGAGACGATAATATGACCTATCCATGTTTCTGAGTAATTTGAGTGATGAGTAGACTCTAGCTTTAAAACCTTCAAATTTAAAGAATGAAAACTATTAAAAAAACTCTGCGCCGATGATTCATACATGTTATTAAGATTACAATTAAAATCACCCATTAATATTATATTTTGATTTTTAGTGGTATGATACGCAAGCGGAATTTCAATTTCTGATAAACTACCACAATGAGGAAGCCAGAACACAACACCGAGAAAGCACTTCATATTAATGGAAATTTCAATAAATAAATACTCGACTTTAAATGGTTCTGTTATCGAGGTTTCAATAATCTTACTATGGATATCGTCTCTTAAGTACATAGCGACTCCACCACTATTCAAGCGGTCATGCCCGATTACTCTCTTAGGCAACTCGTGATATTTTCCGACTTCGATGCTAGGTTCCGAGGGCTAGGTAGTCATTTCACTCTTCTGCTACTCTTGAGACTTCACTCTTCACTTTCTTCCAAGCGGGTGTGGCCGCTGGAGGCTGCCCCTCCAACCCACAAGGGTATTCGGACCTGAGTCCCCGTGTGCCTGAATTCTAATTATGAAAATGTTAACTAGAGAGCAAGTCGGACTGATTGATCGACGAAATATAGGACGATATCGGAAATCTGTTTTTGGAACAAGAACGCAGGGAAAGAAGTTGAATTGGTTCAAGAGATTATTAAATTTTCACTTTAGTAAATTTCAAAAATTCAATATCACTAAGAAAACTTAAAAATACGTTTTCAGTATTCTATGCTATAATGTACATAATTATGAATTATTTTAAAATCCAGACAGAATGAGCATACACTTTACAGAGAAAGAAACGAAGCGCATGGTTGAGACCTCTGAATTCCATGGTTTTATTTTTACGTTATGTACTTGAAAACAATGTTCTTCACAGCCTTTGTATAATATTGCTACTACTATTAGGTCATGTAGATTACACGTTCAGTGGATTGTCCACCTCTCACGTAACGCAATCGAATTCTGGCGGATACATTAATAAGCATCATCGTGTAGTCATGCAATTGAAGTTTCACATCTATTGATTAGCAGTCAATTTTAATAATTTTTCTGCTCTTGTAATTCATCAATCCATACTAGCCATACTTAGCTTTTTTGTTGCGATATCCCTCACAAAGAGTACTTTGAAATTTAAAATAATTTCATCTATTACTTTGACCGTTTTTCGTGCTACAGACATTCCAAGTAATTCACTTTTATTACTATAGATTAAGACATACATCTCACTAATCTTTTTGTCTTGCATCAATATCAGAGTCGTGAATAGTATATTATGGACTCTTTTCCGAAGAACCGGTAGTATTATCCTCAGTGCGAAAAAGGTTATTTTTTGCTATTCATATTCAACTTTTTTACTTCGAATTCTCCGAAAAAATATGATGTACCAAGTAAAAAGCAATTTGTCGCGCTATTAATTGAGGTAAACAGTATGTTATGAATTAGAACTTATTTAAAGAAATATACCACTCAAGGACGAATAGAAAATAATCAAAACCCATAGAATTCCTTCTCAGCTTATAACATTCTTA
Organism: Laupala kohalensis; assembly: GCA_002313205.1. Classification (NCBI taxonomy): domain Eukaryota; kingdom Metazoa; phylum Arthropoda; class Insecta; order Orthoptera; family Trigonidiidae; genus Laupala; species Laupala kohalensis. The sequence continues at coordinate 269,487 of NNCF01126215.1, read as the reverse complement.
AGCTAACAACTTACAAAAAAAAGTTTTACTTCAATTTTTTTTTATACGAAGACGAAGAAGATGTAATATTTCTAGTTTCTGCAACTCTTTTCAATACTTCACTCTTCGTGACGTGCACAGTATCTTCCTCTCCTCTCCGAAACCTCTAAAATAGCGCTGATGCATCTCTGGACTCCCGAACACAAACGGTAATTTTTAAATCATCGCGGCTGTGTTTAATGTCCATCTTCCGTGTACCCTACACGTGGAGAAGATTCACGCATAACAACTCGCCATTTTCCCCTGACCAAATTTTGTCTCATATCTTCTCCATGTGTAGGGTACACGGAAGAAATATATGCATAACGTTATGTGACATAGTTAACAAAAAATGTGAGGATAAATAATTAAACTTTCAACTAATTAACGTACAGTACGTATCGGAATATCTTCTCTTCAAAACGTTGAATCAAAAAAAGAGTTAATTATTGCAAGAAAATAAAACATTGGTCTTTGAAATAATTAATTAACGGATTTAAGCATACAACACCTCATTTCTTGTGACCTATAACTTGCTCATATAACTTTTCTGTCCGGGATCAATATCAGTCACTATACAAAAAAAAGGGTGAAAAATCGCAAATTTCGCAATTTGAGGCTTATTGCAAAAACACTGACCACCTCTAAGATTCCTAAAAAAGTGGGGATCTTATATATTCCTTTTTTATTGGGGCATTACGAGACGCCAACATCGAGGTCATTAGAGCCCTTTCGATATTCCTATTTTACTCGATATTACTCCCTACTTTTTTAAATTTTTCGGACTTTTATCATTGGGAAAATTCCCCGTTGCCCGGTCTATCACTGGCTCGCTAACTGCCTGCCAGTGAATCGTGGTGGCCCCAACAAACGTCACCTGAATTACAAAGCTTTCGTACTGATATGACAAAGTAATATGGCGAACGCAGTAGGCTCTTCATGTCAAGCATTATGATGAGAAATGCGTGTTGCTTAATGTCTTATAGACATGTGTTAGTGTTGTGTTCTTAAATTTCATAATTATCAGATTATACATTTAAAAGTAGAATGTGGTTTTTAATTGCCGTGTGTCTTGGTGTAATGGAAATGGGTCTAGGGTATGCGTTATTTCCTTTCCATAATATCATAAATTGATGCGAAAATGCCCATTAAAACTAAGGCACAGTGTACAAACGAGCTGTAAGACCGTCCATTCTCTGTGGATCCAAGTGATGGCCGGTAAGGAAATGTGATGAACAAAATGCATGTCATGGAAATGAAAATGTTGTGATGGGCAGGCGGGGTTACGAAACTCGATAAAATCCGAAACTAATACATCAGAGGGACATTCAAAGTTGCTGAAATACATGATAAAATATAAGAAAATGGTATGCGCTGACATGGAGAGAAACGCAATGCACCGAATGACCCGAAGATCATATGACCAGACATGATAGCTATAGACGAAGGTAAACTATGCAGGGGACGCCCACCGACCACCTGGATGCGAACAGTTTTTAAAGATATGTTGACGTTGGACCTAACGAAAAAGTATCAGGAGGGCCGACCCCAAAAAGGGAGAGGCCAGGAAATAGATTGATCATATCATAAATTGAGCCAGAAATGCAGCAATAAGATGGGAAGCAAATATTCTAAGGTAGGCAAAATATGTTTATAATTCAGTTTTCATTTTAACATGCTACATGACTTGTAAAATCGAGTTCATTCTTGATATTTAATATACTTATAAATTATTTTTTGTGTGAAAGATTTTCTATTATAAGTTCTATTTTTACACATCTGTGATCTTCATTTTCATCCCAGTGATATAGAAAAGAAAACAAGTTCATAAAAAAAAAACTAACGAAATAATTGCATCTTCTTTTAAGATTATACGTCTTTGAGGAGCTATTCCTAAGACAGTTTAATTATCAAGAAAAGGAAATATCATCCGTATTAAAGTCATATGTGTTTAGTGAATAAAAAAAAAATTACAAGGAAAATTTACCATTATTTCAAATACATGATTGTTTGGAGTTATAGGTAAATTTAGAGTTGGAACTTCAAAAAATTAAATACTGTGTTTGTGTAAATGAAAATGTGTTATCATAAGCATTTTACCAATCGAGACAAGTGTGAATCGGTGTGAATTAGTTAAACATTTTAAAGAAGTTGATTTCTGAAATGCTTCTTGATTATTTAAATGACTGTGGGACTATATTAACTGTAGATACTGAAGAAACATGTTTGTGAGTGTTTCCTAGAGAGGCAGTAAAATCCTGTTAAGGTATTATGTGCGTCAGAGTGACGAGGCTTAAGTACCCCCCAAAATGTTTTAAATGATTGTTTGAACCTTTCTATATCCAGTGGTGATGAACTTTCATACCCTTACGGCATAAAATTTTGAATTATTTCACTTTCAATTACAATGGGTTTATATGGAGAAACTTTCATGGATTTATGATTTTTTTAATATTCTGGCAAAAGTACCGGCTTAACATAGCGAAAAAAAAAACTACTAAAACATAGAGAATGGAAATAGGAACGCAATGACGGTAAGATTTTCATACCTTAGGGGGCATTTACAAGAATAATTCACCAAAAACTGTGGAAAATACAGTTAGAACGGAAAAGGCAGCCGCATCACTGAAGACAATGCGACCCTTGTCAAAGAAGTCAAACGACAGCCTAAATTAATTATAAAGTTTTAAAATCACAAAATAACTGTCGTCATCCAATAAAAAAAACTAGAATAAATTATTAATTAATAAGAACTAGTTTGGTGAATATTTTCGTGAATAGTTGGCAACTTGATTTCAGTCAACGCGGAAATAATACCTTAAAAATTTTTGTGAAACAGGATACAATTTATGACAAAACCAATGTTGCAAGGAAACTAAAAAAGTTCAGAGTGTACGTTTTTATGATAGTACAATAGTCATATGAATATTGAAGTCCAGATTATTTAAGGTGATTGCTATATACTTCGTTAATGTAATTATGTTGGTGTAACATTTATTCATGTGTATCAATGGTATTTAATTGCTGAATTTAATGTTATATTTAATTTTATTAGTTATAATCAATAACAAATGAATCTATGACAATTAAGTCCCTTCGTTTTTGACAGCAAGACTGATCGACAATTAAAAAGGGCAAGTTTGCCCCCACGACGATAATGGTTCAGTCGCCTTGCCAATGGGTCAAAGAGACGCATATTTCGGTACAAAAGCCTAATTGTTGCAAATTAAGACCAAACTTGGACCAAACACTGCACTTGTCATCGTCACTTGTACTTTGCTTGGACTTAGAAATGGCGCCTACGCAGTTTCTCTCAGACATCAGCGATGGCGCTCGCTGCGCATACCAAACGATAGCCCGAAATTTCGAAAGGTAGAAGCCAAGGATACTGTCATTTCCGTTCTTATTGAGATATTTCTCGACAAATTACATGAATTCAAGCTTTTATTTTAATTCTTTCTAGTTTCCGTAAATGTAATTTAAAGAATGTTATTAAATGAATAATAACAAGACACCAACATTTTAAAAATTAACCCAGAAATGCTAATCTTAATATTTTAATGTGATTAATTTTAGTTTGCGATTAAAACTAATTTTAGTTTGCGATTATTATTAAGTCAACAGTCACTGAGTGATCTTTGCGTTGAAGGCCTACATACGGGAAAATATAAAACCAACACTAAGGCTTTGTAATTTTAGGTGGCGTTGCCTCAACTCGTGCGAATAACTGCGTCTAGACCACGACAATGGCTGGCTAACTAGCTGCCACAGTACACAATCTTATTGACAATTCGTACAAATAATCGCGCCACGGTGCAGTCACTATCAGCACAACTCTTGAAAATAGTGAGCCCACGCTGTGAGCGCACTATTCGCAAAAGTTGTGCCAATGTCGTCACCACTTAGTGGGTTCGCTATTTCCACAACTTGTGCAAACAACATCAGGCAAAAGATAATGAAACAGTATGTTGACAGCTTATTAATAATTTCGGAATCAGAAGAGTCAATAAAATTTGTGATTCATATCACTGGATATTTCTTTTCCTTATAACCCAACACTACTATAATTAGCATTATCTACAAAAAATAAAACCTTAAAATTTAAACATGGAATACAAATTAATTAATGCAATTTGATAGGATATTGACCTTAAGATCTGTTCTTATTTGTTATTATTAACATAAATATGTTTAAAAAACACATTCACAGGCACTTTACACATTTAACATAATACATTTCATACACATTCAATTTAAGAAAATACTGATAGTACTCATGTCTGTAATGTACATAGTGCTGAAAGTCAGCAGCAAGAAGTAATGCACCAGGAGGAGGGAGGTATATGGGAGATCAATCACCCCCCGCCTCCAAAATTAAAAGAAATTTGTCCTTTTTGTGTTTCTCCTAATTATCGTATGAGCATACTTACGCAAACTTACTTTAGCATACCCTAAATATATAATATACAGACATATATATATATATATATATATATATATATATATATATATATATATATACACACACNACACACACACATACATACATACATACATAATATGTGAGTGATATCCCCAACCCATAATAAAATCCTGAGTATGTCCTGGTAGTAAGTCACACACAGAATTGCTTTGTTAGAGAATGGGTGTTGGTTTTGTTCTATGTTCAAAGAGCAATATCTTCTAGTAATTGACTATCCAAAATATAAAAGCTCAAACATATTTTAGCTTTCTAAGCAGTAACGATAGCAGAATAATAATTCTATTTTAGCTTTAACGAATAATTACAACTAATTTTGGCAACTAGGCTATAAGTCATGCAGTGCAGGTACCATACAGAAGGTAAAATACATCATGACCAAGAGAACAAAAAAGTGGAATCATTAAATGACAAGAAAATTTATCTGAAAATATAATGAATTGCAATAATAAAATAACATCTCAAATTAAAGAGAAAAAAAACACTAGTTATTGAGACAATGCTCAATGCAAAAACAAAGAATTATACAACTATTAACAAGTCAGTAAAAGTTAAAAATCAATGAAGATGAATAATATTCAGTTTCTCTATTAACATCAACTATTTGGGTGAAATAGCTGTTAATGATCCACAACTTGGGGAAACAATTGCAATAAACATAAAACAAAAAATGTAACATTACCCCAAACAAATTGTTAAGCATGAAGTGGAAAATAGATTATTAATGAAAATAAATAGTATGAAAATGGGCAAAAACAATTACAGGGAAGAAAGCACAAGATCAAATTTGATAGTAACACATTACCCATTCCTTAGAGAGCACCATATTGCCTCAGCCTTGAGATTCTGGTGGTTCAGATGTAACACTGACGGAAAGTCAAAATCAAAATCTTTCAGTTTTACAACAAACCAGTATGTTTCTTTCGAGAAAAGGACTCGCGTCCTATGGTTTGTTACACAGACATTTTTCTCCAATTCATCGTTTTAATACATCCCGACGACGAATGATCACGAGCACAAATTTACTTGACAATGTAGTAAACCAATAGCAACGAAGAAAATACTTTGGAGGCTGCTATTCATATACTAAGATCATAAGGGTATACTTCACTTTGCTCATTCCATGCACGCATTTGTTCACGAGTAAAAATACTTGCAGTTCAACGTAATGTTTTACAAATCAGAGCAACACTTGTCAGTTGGTTGTAAACGATTAGACAGAAGCCAATTTCTAATACTTAATAGTAATGATATAAGTAGAATTGTTCATTTATGATTATCAATGAATCATCAATTTTCTTAATTTCAATATTAATCATAGGTTTTGTAATTCCCCGGCTTGCGGCATCATCAGACATCATGCGCGCAAGTCCTGAGGGTTCGTTCCGAAATACGTACCGATGTATCTGATGTATCCGACATGGTATTTCATATGTCAATTAATAATTATCTGCCACAACCTAAGCGCTAAGGTACTACGATCAACTACAACGAGTAGGACTTTCAACTTCATAAAGCTTTGCAAGGTTATCATTTACAGCGTTATCGTGTCAGTTTTTCGTTTGTTAAAATAAAAAATCTTTTGGTATTGGTCTCTATTTTACTTAGACTACACTAAACAATCGTGTTTTTAAAGTACAATTATTAATAAAATAAATCGGTGGAGTAATAAAAGAAACAAGGTATCAGAAGTGACATTACTTATTTTAAAATCCCGAATGTTAAACAGACTTTGGCGTGCGGGTATTTCTGATGGTTATGTTGGCATATCTTGTATCTAATCAGACAACTTGAAGTGATGTGATAGCAATCTGTGTTCATTTGATTATTGAATTAATCTTGAATTTAATGTAAATTTTATTTCCTTAAGTTCGTAGAAATGGACGTAGTTGTTAGTGATAATAAGGTACATGTCAGCATGGATATTTCCTTAATTGGTAAATACATATTTACCGGTCCCATTTGTAACTGCATTACTATCACTATTACTAAAATCTGTATTAAAGCTCAATAAGGATAATGAATTAAATATCAAGAGAGATTATGCTTCAAAGTTCCTTTCAAAAACTTTGATATTCCGTCTAGTGTAACAGCGGTTATTATGATTAGAGTACAGAGAGTTGAGAGTACATGAGACCTTAAAGAGGAACAGGTATGCTGGGAATGAGGAAGAGGGCAAAAGGAATCAAATTATTTTCGTGTGGGGTATTAATTTACAATGAGTGCATGATTTTTATAAATGCGAAAATTATTTTTTTCTCATATATATTTGATTAAACCGTTGGAAACTGGGATGTATGTTGTTATAAAAAATAAGTAGGAATCATTTTTATGTATATTATAAATATAAGACAATATTTCTACATTTGGTGAGAAACTTATGAGGTACAATGCTTAACTGTAACATAAGAAATAGAAGGAGTGCAAAAGATTTTAAAGAAAAATTATTTTGTTATGTCAAGGAGGCTGATGACAAAGTTTAAATGTGTTTGAGAACTCTGCATGTCGTTTTTGTTATACTTGTGTCAGTTGTGACTTGTAAATGTAGTCAAAGTGGAAAAGTTTTATTGAATTGAAAAGTGTGTAATGTATAATAACAAGCCATTTGTCATATTGTTATATAAATAATAAAGAAGTAATCATATTTGAAAACTTTAGTTCCTTTGTTTGTTGTTTCAGAGTGTGGAAGAGTTAACCCCCGAAGAGAAATGGAGGTAATTTTTAAATTGTCTCTTAATTGTAAGAATTTTCGTTAATATAGTGTAGGTACACATTTGTTTCATGTTCTTTATCATGGCATCAATTTTTTAGATGATTCATTTTCTTCTGATGTGCTAGTTAAGTGTTGTATATGAATATACATGGAATTGCTATTGTAGTTTGGGATATTGAGTGTCAAAACAAAGGCTAAGTTATTTTTTCTTTTCTATGAAAGAATGATAACTATAATAATGTTTAATGCATTTCATTATTATTAAAAAAATCACCTTATGTTCTATGCTTGTTAAGTTTTATGTATATATTAGTCTTTTGAAGTTATTTCACTTACATTATGTACTTCATTAAGCTGTCTTCTTGTTTCTTTTTATGATCAATGACTATGCTTACTTTTGTGTTTTTGAATTCTATGGTTTTGGTTTGGTATTATTTCTTTTATAACTCGTTACATTCATAAGCTTACTTGGTAATGAATAAATAAATAAATTTATTGTCAAAAACTGCTTATGACCACGTGGAGGACAATAAACTAATTTACTCTTCGGAAGCAAACAAGGGACTATCCCATCAATTCCGATCAAGGGCCCTAAGGCAGAGGCAGATTCAAAAATTCAAAAATGATTCAGTTAGTTTAAAAAAATTGATGAAGGGTTTTAATTGGGTTTCATAATTGGTGATATATTTCTTTGTGAAAAATTTGGTTTATAATTGTATTTATAGTTTTCTTCTTCTTTAATTTACAGACTAGAACATATGAAATTACATGAGCAACACAGAGGGCATGATGCAATGCATGCTGAAATGGTCCTTATACTTCTAGTCACATTAGTTGTAGCTCAAATTGTTTTAGTGGAATGGAAGAAACGCCACTTCAAGTCATACCAGGTTTGTATTAAAATACTTGATGATAGATTATAAGGCATTGCTTGATCTGTACATTTTGTCATTTTAACATACTTCCTATCACTTTTGTACAAATGGTCTTTATTTTTGACTATTTGACATTTTTCTTCCTTTTTCATGCTATGAATTTTATCCAAATCTGAATCATTTTTTTATTCTAATTGAAGTTTTCACACCATCTTCAGATCAAACACATTGGAGTTATAAGGGAAAAAATTAATCAGACTGGGAATGCATGAATCAACTCTGTCAATAGTAGTGATAACCAATAAACTATCTACCAATAGAAAATACAATCAAACAAATATTTTGGGGGTTTGTAAATGCACTTCTTTCTGCATCACCCTTGAGGTTGTGTGCTGGGTGCGATTTTATTACATGGTATCCCATGTAGACCTAATCCAACTTTGTGGAAAGTTGTTTTTGGGCACTCTGGGACAAATTCCGTTAACATATTCTCATACTGCTCTATTTTATTTGAGAATTATAAGTAGTATGTTGATGTTATTTTTTTAACATGTTACATATAGTAATTTTCCTCTATAATCGTACTTTGCATACCAAAGTATTCTGACATTTATTTGTCTCCAATGATTCTTGGATCCTTTCATAAGAACTTTGGTTCTTGATAAATCATCTCTTTCTCACATGTATTGTCTAACAGGTGACATAGTCCTATTCCATTTGGTATGCTTGCTGGTCTGTATTTGATTACACCTGTCAGCATGTAATGATTTTCTTTTATTGTTAGGTGTGTTACTAAATCTTAAAAAATGCTACCTGTATTCGATTTGAAGTATGTATGATATGCATCTTCGAAATATGTATGATATCCATACATAAGTAGTTTCCAAATTTTTTGTTCAAATGTTGATCATAGTTTCTACAATTTTAGCATTATTTTAGCATCTGAAATTTTTAAAATACACATCTAGTTCTTCTTCCAAATGTAATTGTACTTACAAACTATATTGACTTTGAGGAGTGGTATAATTGTCATATTCGTTTCTGAGAATGACCTTGTAGGGAGCAATGAAATGTTTCAGTAGTACTTTGGTATCTTTTATTAATGTGGAAAATGAACTTGATACATTGTCTGTGCTGTTTATAAATCTGTTCAGACTTGGATACATGTTGGAAGATATATTGTGAAATAAATAAATANTATTTATTTATTTATTTATTTATTCTACTCTGAAAATAAATGGGATGATGAAACCAGTAAAGAAAAAAATTGATTACTACAATAATCAAATAGTTAAATTATATTTTATATATATAGAGAGAGTAGAAAAATATGTTAAGTTGCTTTTCACATGAGGAATAAAAAAAATTCTACTCTGAAAGTAAATTGGTTGATGAAACCAGTAAAGAAAAAAATTGATTACTACAAATAGTTAAATTTTTTACTACTATATCCCCATAACAATGAGAAAAAATAAATCTAACACTAAAAACTTCAAAATTGATAGAGAAAGGCATGTTCTGAAACCTGGTAAGGTTGATGTAATAGTTGAAGAAATTAAAAAACAGAAAAGTTGCCTTGTTCTTACAATTTCAAGCGTCATTCTGTAAATACTAGCCACTGTTATGTTGATTTTAAGAAATTCAACTGTACCATCAAAATCATGTATTGCAACAAATGTGAACCAATTACACTTACTGTAGAATCTGTAGGTAAATATAAATAAATAAATCAATTTGTTGTCAAAAAAGCCGTACAAACTGAGTATGAACACGTGGAGGACAATAAACTAATTTACTCTCTGGAAGCAAGCAAGGGACCATCCCAACAATTCTGATAAAGGACCCTAAGGCAGAGGTGGATTGAAAAAATTCAGTAAAAACTCCTAGATAAGATAAAAAGTTAGTTACGAGTTATTAGACTAACAGGATATCAACATGTTTGTAATTTAACACAAACAATTTATTTTACATGTACGAATTACTATTGAACTATAGATTATTCTGAGTATAGTGTTTACAAATCATAAAAATTAAAATAACACAATTCACGATTTCTTCTTTCAATAAACGTGCCCCTACACAAAAGCCTAGAGAACCTGTATAAGCAATCCGCCTCTACCTGAAGGAAAACTGGAGCAAAACCCGTACCAGGATGGGGTTACAGAATTAATGTATACAACCGTGCCAAAGTTAAGTACACACAAAACTAAATTAATATGAGCCATAAGACAACACAATCACGCAAGAAACTAGATTTTGAAATATATTTGAAAGTTATTTGTATAGGTACTACAGCAATGGTGTGATAAAGTACAAGATGGATTTAACTTTTATTAAAATCAATAAATTATTTTACATTGTAGAAGCACTGGTGCAGGAGGTAGTTCTTAACTGCGGATTTGAAGAGATTCAATTTCATAATATCTTTTAAATTTTTGGGCAGGGAATTATATAGAACGATTCCCAAATGATATGATCATTTTTGGCGAAGAGTGGTTGACACTCTAGAGCGATGAATATTATTATTATTATTATTATTATTATTATTATTATTATTATTATTATTATTATTATTATTATTATTTTGTGGGGCTTTAGGGCTCGTCAACATCGAGGTCATTAGAACCCAGTGTATATTATTACTATTGCAAGTATTGTGTTTGTGAACAAGACTTTTGTATGAAGCAAGGGTGGCACTTCAGTAATTCGGTCTTAACAAACACAACCGTTTCATTAATATAAATGCACTGAAGTGTTAAGATATTTAATTGCTTAAATAAAAGTTTACAAGAGTTTCGGAGGTGAGATTTACAAATTATCCAAACTATCCTCTTCTGAATTCTGAAAGTTTGAATGCTCTGACTGGAATTACCCCAGAAGATAGTGCTGTAATGTAAAAGGGAGTAAACGTTTGCAAAATATACACAACAGGAAATACGTGGACTAACTAAGTTAACTAAGATTTGGAATGCGTAATACAATTTGCTTAATTGGGAATTAATATTGTCAAAGTGACAATTCCATTTGAGGTTGTCTTGAATATGGAAACCTAATAAATTCATAACAGGTTTTAATTGCGTTCCGTTTGAAGAATGAGAAACCTGGGGTAAATATTTTGTGATACTGTTGTGAAATGACATAGACACTGTTTTGTCAGTGTTGACAATGAGACGATTTGCATGGAACCAAGTCAAAAGGATGACATGTCGTTCACATTCAATACAAAGAGTATATGGCCTAGAAGTGAACCTTGGGGTACTCCGCAAGTAAAGTGGCTTTGTTTCTGAAGGACAATGCTGAAGTACTTTATTTTTAGTATGGGATATTTCGACCTGTTGATATATATCTTTTAAATAAGAAGTTATCCATTGATGTGGAAGTCCAGGGATACCTAAAGAATGCAATTTGGAAAGGAGAATTTCGAGATCGATGACATCGAATGGTTTGGATAAGTCAAGAAAAACACCCTGAGGATTTTCTCCATGATGAAGAGAAGTGGTAACATCATTTAAGAAAGAAAATATGACGGTGGTGGTGGAAAAGGATTTCTGAAATCCGTGTTGTTTGTCAGAGAGAAAGTTAGTTTTTTGATAAAAAATCTAGAAGATGCTTATAGAACAATTTTTCTAAGATTTTTGAGAAAGTGTATAGTAGGGATATTGGTCGATAATTTCCAACATTAAGTTTCTTTCCTTTCTTGTGTAAAGGTTTCACTTTAACTCTCTTAAATATGTTAGGAAACACCCCTTCCGATAAAGAAGTATTAAAAATATTTATGAGTGGATTTAATACAACGTGGGATGAATATAAGGTAGTAGAATAATATCTCATTTGAAGAAAAGAAGTTAAGCTAGCCCAAAGCAAATTGAAATTGAAGAAGAATTGAAGTACAGAAATCTTACAAAATTTACAAGGAACATTATTAATAATAATATACCTTTTGGAGGTCCTGAACCACCTTTTCTTTATAAAGAATCAGTTCTGCACAAAGGATAGCATGAAGGTAATTTTGAGAAACTTGGCCTCAAACCTCAAGATAAATTATTTCATGCATTGACCAAATTGAAAAGCTCTGTGCAATTTAATAAATTTATTAACCCTGCGTTAGTGTGGCAATATTGTTTTTGTTTTCCGAAATTTTTAATTGTAAAAAAGGAAAAGATAATTATAAGAAAATGTTGCATTCCATTGTTACAGGAATATTTATTTTTACACAAAAACATTATTTGAATTGTTATTTCATGCTCCTCATCTCATTGATTTGATATGTAGATGTTATATATGTTATTTATTGAAATTTTATTTTAATTATGACATTAATTATCTTTTTGGAGAATTGTCTCTGTTGTGTATTCTCTTTGATGAGGCTGTTAGGAGAGACTTCATCAAAGATTTCTCAATTTATCAGTATAAAATGTTTATAATTTTTCAGTTACTGTTATCTCACATTTATTCTTTTATCTCATGTTTTACTTGCTGTTTTGTTTTATTATTTGTTTTATGCCACCTGCAAACAGATACTTAAACGTCCATGCATGGTATGAATGATGTATGACAGCCAATTGTGCTTTGTGACATTATGTACTATTTTGGTATTATAAATTAACAAATAAATGGACCTCAAGCATACGTTTTAATAGAGGTGTTTTCTAATTTAATTAAAGTAACTACTTGGATTTCTAACTTTCTAATTTAATTAAAGTAACTACTTTTATATATATTGTGGCAGAACGAAACTTGATTTCAAAAAAATAATATAATATTTAATTTTGGGCGCCTCGGCTATCTCATCTCAGGGTTCCACAATGACTACTGGGTTCGATTTTTTTACGAAGGAAAGGACCATGCAATGGTTCCACTTAAGGAAAACACTAACAAATAAATCCATTAATTTAATTACCGTTTAAACACTACAACACCCCACATGTTGGTTTCCCCCAAAAGACAAAAACACAAATGGAAATCAAACATTCATATTACACTAACGCCAAAGTGACGTCATTCCCACCAAAAAGACACACTAAATTACACTGGCTTTAACCATAACATTTACTAATTAGCAATTTCATCTACTTTTCTCATACCAATAACAATTCACTGAATTTAACTCCAGTCCGATCTGGTCAACAATTAAACCTACTTTTCTTTCACACAAAGGTCTTACACTGACTTTAATCCTAATCCTATTTAATTAACAATTTAATTGAACTTTTTCTTAATCATAACAATTCACTGAATTTACATGGCATAATTCAATTAACAAATGAGTTCAGTCTTGGCACTGATTTAGTCCAGAGTTCATGCTCTTTTTATCACTGATGCCAATTACTCTGTGACGCGCAAGCGCAATACGATGTTGGTTTAAACATTCGCCAACAATCGCACAATACCTCTCAAGATGACACACGAGGCAGGCCGTAAAGTAAAGCCCTCGCAGAAGTCAGCACGGCTCCAATTCTCAGGCATCTGCTAACAGCGTCGATCATCGGCGACTACCCCAAAAGTAGCCGTATTCGTCTTCTGTGTAATCGGCTCCCCCGAACACAGCGTCAGTATTTACAATGCCCGTTCGAATAACCACTCGAAAATAGTTTGTCTGGTTGGGATCGAGGTTAACTTATTTACTCGTCCCGATCAACAATTAAGTCTCGAACGCAAAATAAACATCTGACGACACATGAGCTATAAAAAAAAACTCTGAGCAGTAATGAGCTATCTGAGCGACATCTGACACAGGTGAACGCGATCTGAAACACAAGTCTGAGTGATCTCTGACGAACATCTATCAGACTGTGCGAGAAAAAATATCAGCGATCTCCGACGAAGCATCTATGAGCGATCTCCGACGACTCATAAGTGAGCGTGCGAGAAAAAACTCGAGTGATCTCCGACGAACACAAGTGAGTATCTGCGAAACATAAGTGNAAACACAAGTCTGAGTGATCTCCGACGAACATCTATCAGACTGTGCGAGAAAAAATATCAGCGATCTCCGACGAAGCATCTATGAGCGATCTCCGACGACTCATAAGTGAGCGTGCGAGAAAAAACTCGAGTGATCTCCGACGAACACAAGTGAGTATCTGCGAAACATAAGTGAGCGTGCGAGAAAATACTTGAGTGAGCTATCTAAAACACATCAGTGAGCTATCTAAGCGACACGAGTGAGCGATCTCCGACGAACATAAGTGAGCTATCTGCGAAACATAAGTGAGTATCTGTGAAACATGAGTGAGTATCTGCGAAGCATAAGTGAGTATCTGCGAAACATGAGTGAGACTGAAATTTTGTTTGCCATTCCTTAAATGGGCTTTATCCCTCCTCTTGCCTACTCTCCTTCCAAAAAATCTTCAAAATTTTGAATCCCACGTGATCGAAACTTCCAATGCCAAAACGATTCCCCCTTCTTACGCCTCGACTCTGATTGGGAAATTTTTAAAGGGCTTCTAACGTTTTCTTGCAACGACGTTTTACTTTCAACGATCTTTCAAACAAGCTGTCTCTTGTTTCGACCTTTCGCACATCTGGGTTTATTTGGTCGGGTTGGGTCGCCTCCCCCATCCCCTCGCTAACTTGCAATTTCTAAAAAGTCATAAATTTGTCTTGACGCCAAAAGAAGCCGACAGAGAACTGCGCCACACTCGATGCGACCGTAGCCCTTCGTCAATCTCCAACGGCCGTCCTTTTAAATTTCTTCAACTCTCTCTCTTTTAAATTTCATTCTTTCCGGACAAGGATGATTTTATTAACAATTAATTACTGAATTATTCAAATCTCACAAAATATATATATATATATAAAGAATGCACATTGCATGGCTTTAACTATTTTAAGAATATAACGTTACGAGTCCTTATCGTAGACTAATCCAATTTTTCAATATCATTCAAGATATAAAATTATTGAAAAAAGCAACTTTTTGAGGAAATTTTTGAAAGATTCATTTTTTTGTACGTGTTGCATGTACAACACTGGTAGGAAAAGGCTGCTTGATTTAAGGTTAAATCTCATTGAATGGATATTAGATTTCAAATGAATTCAAACTATACTTCAATGTGAAATAATTATAAAAATACATTTTAAATGAGTACTATTACATTACGCTATGTATTTGTTATTGCGAAAAAAAAAGAATAAAAGTGCTGTTGCAAGCGACATTGTCAAAGGTGCGTTGGCTGTTGATCCTCTCAAATTGTCATCTTGTATCCTGTAATTCATTTATTTACAAATAGTCTTATAATTCCTTACAAGATTCGGTTTTCTTCTCAATTCCTTCGGGCCCTGTGAAGGGAAGACACCTGTGAAAATTGACAAAATTTGTTGAAAAATTTTTGCTTTTCACCATTATAAATACAATTACACGTTGTATATTTATGTCCAGGAGTCTGATTCGTCTGTGATGCATTTAAATGCCCAAACCAATGGTTTAAATGTCCACACGCAGTGTGTGCCACACCTCCTATTTTCACACTATGTGTTCTTTCCTAAATAATAATTAATGGAATAATATTTCAATTTCATGGCGTTTTTGAAGGAATTTTTTGTACCATCTCTGAAGAACATATGAGTGCTTGAAATCAGTGTGGGAAACCTAATGTATTGTCACCAGTGAGCTAGTTCCTGTATGCAGCATTTTTGTGTCAGGTTACGTATAATAGTGTTGTTGTAAGTGTTTCTTTAGCATATTCTCAGTTATATTTTGTGGCCTTTATTTTTATTTCGCTATTTTCAGTTTTTCTTCAGTTTCTTTCACTATAAGTGTAAATTATTAGTAAGTAAAAACATTTTAGGTTAGGTCATTGCTTTCCAAGTTAATTTGATAGGGTACTTGTTTTGTTATTATATTTATTTTATACTATTCAAAGACCAATTTAAATGTGAATAGAATAAAGCCTAACAAACCTGGAAGAAAAAGGCATGGCAACAATTCTTAAGATGGCAAGAAAAATATTGAAAATAAATTTACTTCTGTTGAACAAGAACAACAACTGTTACTTGCACCATGGGTGGAGAAGAGCCTCATGTATCAGAAAATTAGTTTTTGCAGCAACCTAGAGTATTTGAAACATCCCTTGTGTCATAATTTGTTAAATATGATTTTGAAACTTTTACAGTAGTTTGATAGATATATAAAGTATAAAACTTACTTATTAAGAGTGTCCAGACTAATTTTGTTTTCCTTCTGCGATAAAGTTAACTTTTAAGTAGTCAAAAAATTCTTCATTATTGTTAGTCAAAGAGTAATAATAAAAAAAACCCACACTGATATTAAAATTAATATAAATACCCTCTCTTCTTATAAGGCTAAAGAAGACGTGGTTACGAAATGAACGTGGTCTGCAATATTTTTGACATGAACATTTTTTAACGTTGCAAAATACCCCCCCCCCCAAAAAAAAAAAAACTATTATGCATAGCGCAAAATAAATTTGAACAAATTGTTACCTTCAATCAATTTGTTATGTGGTAAAATCTTGAAATAAAAAAAAAAAAATGGGAAATACAATTTTCACAGGTGCCTGCCCCGAAGGGTAGACTCAAAAAATCGAGAAAACATTGACGTTACTGGGATTCGTTACAATTCTGAAATATCCTTTAATGTCATTACTGAATATTCGGTTTATATTTCTCTGGCAAATTTATATGTTTACAATACAAGAAGAGAACCTGAAACGAGGGGAGGAAACATAAATGATTAATAATTAGGTCATCATCAGTCACGTAGAAAATTTTCGACTTTTGTGTGTTTATTTTCATTATATATAAATATAATATATTTAAAACTTAATAATTTATAGAAGATACTAGTGTCGCTTTATTTTCAAGAGCTTCGTTGTTTATATTACGCTTAAGTTTTACAGATAACGAAAAAATAGAAAATAAAACAAATCTCACTCGCATATTTGAAGAATCTTTTGACTTTCGCCTTCCTCAGTCATAATGTGATTATCTACGTGACTTACGAAGGCGAATACTGAAAAAGTTTTCGTGGAGGTTTTCAACCTACCAATATCGTTAAGTTCAAGTTGAGACCACATAGGGGCACGGTATCCTTAGAGCTCAGAGGGTGGGAAGGGTGAGACGTAAAAATAACGTACAAAGACCTATATTAGAGTAGTCCATTGTATTCTGAGATGAATAATCTATTTTCAATGATATTATGTACCCTTCAGACCACATGAGTGCACTACACCCTAGAGGTGGGGGTTGGAAAGAGCGTGATATGAAAAATTATCGAAAATGTCCGGCAAGAAAAGATATTCGAAAAATTCACACCTACGGAACTGAAATGTGGTGAAATGGGAAATGGATGTTTTCTAATACCTTTTTCTCAATCACATAAGTGAAAATAAGGGACTGAGGATACACACCAATACTAGCAAACTTCCCATGTTAGTGGATAACATAGACAGTTGATATCAATGGGAATGTGAGAAAGGATAAAGTTGCAAACATATTACAAATTACACGTGAGCAAAGCCGCGGGGACTCAAGCTAGTCTTCATATAAAAGCCAAACACCACTGACAGACTAATTGACTGACACTGACCAATCAGGAACTGCGAAGCTTACAAACTTGAAATTTGGCAGGTAGATTCCTTTTAGCGTGTAATACCTCAGCTGAGAGAGAATTTTACGAAACTCCTTCCTAAAGAGGGTGAAATGGGGGTTGAAAAGTTTTATGTATTTATCCCATCGTAACTGTAGTGTCTGTCGTTGAGAGGGAGAAGCACGCCCCGATGATTCGTAAGTTCGCAATTAGACCAAGTTGGCGATATTAAATCCCTAGCATCCCTAGGTAGGAGTTGGAACGGGTGACATAAAAATTATCAAAAACGTCGTATATTGGTGTTTAATATTTCAATTTGCAGTCGCAGAACAAAAGTCACACTCTTAATGTTGCTTAAGTCCACGATCACCTCCTATGAGGGAGTATACTCCGTTTCGTTAGGAAGAAATGAAAAAGATCGAAAATAACTGATATTAGTGTTGATATCATAGTTTTCAGACTGTTGAAATTGGTGGTAATATTCTAGAAGACACCTAAGTCCAAACATCCTGTATACACTCCTTGCACCCCAAGGGAAGAAGATTATATGTACAAATTATCGAAAGATATCAGTGACGAGTTCACATTTTTCAGCATTGCTGAGTTGATTGTAACATGCTGTAATCGTGTAAGGCTATATTTAGCCCCCATGGGAAACAAGGTACTCTTAGCACCCCCTGTATAAAGGATGGGAATATAAAAATAATCGAAAGTTACTGATATTAGTATGGACATCAAAGGTTTAGAGGTAGCTGAGATTGTTAGTGACATTTCCGATGCGATAAATCCATGACCAGCCCCATACATCCCAGCACCTAAGGGAAGGGTATGATTTATTTATCGAAAATGATAGATATCAGTGACGAGTTCGGAGTTTTAGGTGTCTGTGAGATGGTGTCATCCCTTATACCGTTAGCCTCAATTCCATCCCAATGGAGAATAAGACATCCCTTGCCACCCCGAGGGGAGAGTGGAAAGGAGATGACACGAAAAATAATTGACAAGGGCTGATTTGCATCGGATCCATGGTTTTCAGGGTACTGAGATTTATTCTTATATTACTAATGCCGTTAAGTTAGAGGTTTAAACCACAAAGGGAAGGGCGAGGCGTAAAATTAATTAAAAATGACCTATATTAGACTGCAAACTGGTTTACGGGATTTCCGAGATGAATAATCGCACTCCCGAAGACGGTATGCAACCATTCAAGACACATGAGATGCACGATACTCCTACATGTGGAGATGGGGAAGAACGTGAAATGAAAACTTACGGAAAATAACCGATATTAGTTTCAGCCATTTATTATGCTGCTGACTTTGGCGCGCAGTGTATATTTCTTCTTTTAACTTTAAGTATTTTTGTTCTAGGGGACTGAGCAACTCTGACATTTAGTCAATATGATCATATTTTCTAGTAAATTTTTGATGAACAAGTACTTATTTCTACTTAATTAGATTAGGATGTTTTCATTTATTTTCATTATTGAGTCTTCCCTGCACAGATGAAAAATTGACAGCACAGGGACACATCATCAAATAATGGACTTCCAAGCCCAGATGAATAATAATGCGCATAAGTATTACAAAGCGAGCCGTTCTTCCATGTGACAATGTCGCACTCAGTTGTCAGCGGTAGGGCATTATATGACCCCATAGACCAACTCGCTGTACTAAATATTATTTTCGAAGGTTGAGGTGGCGGATTTGCTTGAAGCACCGGCCGAACGCTTCGAAATGGATGGCTGTCGCCCGCCCATGACATTGGAGATTGTCACCGACTATTTCCCCCAACCTCCGATGCTGCGTTTTTGGTGTGAGGGAATATTGGCTTGCGAAGGGACACCGCGGCTAACGTTGTAAGATTGTCTCAACCTCGAGTGCAAAAATAATTTTGAAAAACGTATATGCTTTATTGATGCTATGGCATTTGATTCCTGATATTAAAAACGTTTATATATATCAATTCTCGACAGAATCCCACCTTAAGTTTGTGAGATAGCCAATTTAAACTAACAATAATTGCTTCTATAATAATTTTGGAAAATGAATTTTCAAGAGATCGACAGCTATGCCATTCGATTTCTGATATTACAAGATATATAT
>NNCF01126215.1:111759-233379 GCA_002313205.1 Laupala kohalensis | reverse complement strand
GCATGCCGTTGGTTCAGAGATGCCATATCTTAAAACTCTTTTAAAATCTAAACTATTTATACAAATTGTACGATTAAAAGATAATTTTTATCTTAGTTAAATGCATAAAACAAAAACCCATTAAATTTGATGAGGATTGTTTTTTTTCTTTTTAAATTACTCGCTGAAATAGAAGTATTTCTACACTTCTATTTTTCATAACATTTTTTTCGATAATTTAGGTTAACCTTAGTAGATAGACATGTGCTGTCGTGGACGTTTTTGTAGAACTCTTTGTGGCAAACGGTATTGCTATTCGTAGTTGTCACTATCTTTAACCGTTTAGACAGCGTAAGTGTATATGGGTGATTTTTCACATCTTTTTCATCGTTTATCTTTAACATCCATTTTCTATCTTTCTTTTCAGACATTTAAAAAATAAGTTATCCTGGAAATCTAAACTATCTCCTTGCAAAATTTCATCACAATCGGTTTTATGGTTTAAAAGTGATTAAGTAACAAATAGACAAATACGCTTACGCATTTATACACTACTGGAAAATGAAAAAAGAATACCATGAATTCGTGAACCCATCAGGAGGAAATTTTGTTGGTACATTCTCGAGAACTTATACAACAAAAGCTCACACCGACAGAACCGTACGCATATGAGTATAGTTAACAGGGTATGCGAAATGTCAGCTAGTTTCTGTATACCCTCCTTTTGCAGCTATTCAGGCTGCAATTCTCCCATGGATACGATCGTAGAGGAGACGAATGTAGTCTTGCGGAATGGCGTGCCATGCAATTCGTACTTGACTGATTTGGGACAGATTTCTTCCCGGTCTTGCAGAGCGCACAATATGACGTTTCATCCTTTCCGAATCATGCTCAATGGGGGACATCTGGGGATGGTGCTGGCCAGAGTTGTTGACGTACACCTTGGAGCACGTTAGGTGGCACGAGCTGTCTCTTTGAGCGTGGAGATTAATGTTTAATGAACACCGGAGAGGTGATCCACTCTTGAATTGTCTCGGAGTTATGGATTGCTATAGACCTGTCAATTTGCTTTCCTGAAGTTATCTTACTATAAGATGATCTGCACGGTAGAGACCATCACCCTATCTGGTTTTCCTTGCAGGATCATGCGATTGTTCCCGATGCAAACCTCAGAAATAGATTCTCAGGAAGGCTAACTGGACACTGTACCATTGTTTGACTGTCTTCAGAGAAACGGGAGTGTCAACCATCTGACCTAGGTGATTCATCACGCCGCTGAAGAATCCATTCCAAAAACATCTATCCTCGCCGCATGTCGAATTGCTAAAGCAAAAACGCGCAAAACCTTCAAGAAATCCAGATTCACCTCATGGAAAGTGTTTGTAAATACCATTAAAAGAACTTCGTCCAGTACAGTGTGGGAATCAATCCGAAATATATCTGGCAGGAAGTTTCGAGTCCCAATATCCGGACCCAATTATCAGGGTCAGGTTCTCACTAAACACAGTGAAATGGCAACCGTGATGGCTGAATACTTTGCTTTCCTAACATCTATAGCCAGCTGCGATCCTGATTTCGCAAGGAAGAGGGAAATAGCAAAGAGCACGTTCTTTTACTTCCGTTCCAGCAATTGGAAACCCTACAATTCTTCCTTTTCTATGTGGGAACTTGAGTCAACTAGCGACAGCTTACGTGACTGCTCCTGGCTCAGATTTCATTTACTGTGAGATGCTAAGACAACTCAGTCTAGAATCGAAAGAATATCTTCTGGATATCTTTAATCTTTCATGGTCTGAGGGAGTATTCCCGAATTCTTTGAAGGAAGCGGCGCATATCCCTGTACTAAAAACCCGGAAAAGACAACTATCAGTAGTTATCGAAGTATCGCGTTGACGAACTGCGTCGGTAAAACTCTGGAGAGAATTATCAACCGACGACTAGTCTGGTATCTTGTAAGACATAACCTTCTTAGTCAATGTCAGCGTGGTTTCAGGAAGTTCCATTCCACCCTGGACAACCTACTTCTCGAAACAGCAATTCAAGATGCTTTCGTCCGAAGACTTATCGTCGATATATTCTTTGACATCGATAAGGCTTATGATACTACTTGGCGTCATGGCATCTTGCAACAACGATATGCCTGGGGTTTTAGAGGTTTCTTTCTCTGATGTTACTGTCTTTTTTGGATCAGCGTTCTTTCCGATACAGAATTGGTGGAGAGACCTCGTATGTCCTTCAAGAAAGGTGTCCCTCAGGGCACAGTATGACTATTTTGCAGTGGCTATTAACAGCATAACGTATGCTGTAAACAATCCTGTCCAACATTTTCTTTTTGTCGATGACTTTGCCATTATTTGCTCATCGCAGAGTGTCACAGGTACGGAGCGACAAATCCAACTCGTCCCCAATAGATTGTACCAATGATCAAAGACGACTGGCTTTCGCTTTTCCGCTAAAAAACACGCTGTGTTCTTTTCAGTAGGAGACCAAGCCACCTGGCCCTGGGGGACGACGTTCTAAAATTCTATCCTCCAGTTTAATTCTTAAGTCTAATCTTTGATCAGACACTTAACTGAATTGAACATCTTACAGACCTAAGTGCGAGAACATTAAAGTCTCTGAATCTATTGAACTGCTTGAGTAGCAGGGAATGGGATTCTGATCGCTCCTCCTTACTCCAATTTTATCAAGCATTTGTGAGATCGCGGATCGATTATTGTTGCGTTGTATATAGCTCTGCTCGTGCAAGCTATTTAAAGAAGGTAGTGTCCTTTATGCAGGATTCCGACTAGTCACTGGAGCCTACCGCACTAGTCCCATTCCGAGTTTGTACGCCGAGAATGGCGAACCATCTCTACCTCCGGCGGCAACTATTCATTTGACGACACTTTTGCCATATGCTTACTATTCCCGACAATCTGGTATACAACGCAGTATTTCGTCCTTCTTATTCCATTCGTTTTTACAGCAACATACTGAGAGTAACCAAACCATTTGGATATCGCTCCAACCAAATTTTGGAAACGTGGAATATACGCACATCTAAATTCTTAAATCAAGATTAATTTCGTTCTTCTGCATCATGACGAGAAGAACAAAACTATTAAGAACACGTAGCATAGTGTAACCAAATGTTTTACGTTGAAACAGGACAACGGAGAGAATTAGGACACTAGGAAGAAAGAAGAGGACCAATTTAACGGAAGTGATAAAGCATGAGGATACACATACTGTTAGAATTGTATTATATTTTACATTAGTACACACAACAACTGTCGCAAACATTAAGATATTAACCCTAGTACTACGAGCGCGGTTGTTGATACACAGAGGTGTTTTGTATGTAATTTTTGGAGTTTGTTTGTTTGTAGGTGCATGTTGAGGTGATGAACTTAGAGAGCATTGGTTTTTGTTTATGTTGTAGAGGTGTTCAAATAGTATAGAATTTTTGATAGTATTCTTATCCGCCCCTTAACTATATTTTGAACACTTCAAAGTCTACTCCCGCAACCCATTTACCTCACCCCCATATTTTTGGTTGTTTCAAATATTCTGAAACTTTTCAGAAGTATGTAATTTTGTCCGAGGAACTCGGAAAGATGTCCCACAGCTGCGTGAAATACTCAGCGAACCACCCTGACAATTCAACCCTTTAATTTTTGTTTCAATTTACATCATTTTCAGTTGATGTCATAGAGCATTTGAATTTACATCATTTTCAGTTGATGTCATAGAGCATTTGAAGTAATCGGGTGTAAGCAACATACAGATATCAATATCTGTCTGTTCTTTGGGAATTCTCGCCTCACTTCGTGTGAGTGCCCTCCGGGCGAATCTGTGGCCCCCAAAATGTGGGTAGCTCCTGTCTGGCAGTGTACCCACCCTCTGTGGAGAAGAATGTGTCATATTAAAAATGACCTGCCTTGTAGTCACTCATATCGAAGGGGTCTTCTTCCCAATTCACCTCTTCTCCCTAAGAGTTATCGGGGAAATATTTTGCTTCCTATTGAGAGAGACTTCTTAGGTGTAGTTGAGCAACAAAATTTAAGTCAGTTTTTCGGACAAATAACCTTTCTTTGTAACAGAACGAACAAAATAACTAAAAAAAATTACTAAATACGCCCTTTGCCTCCAGCGAACGGATATGGATGGATTCGAGACATGCCGCAAGACCGGCACATTGTCGTGCTCTGACCCCGACGAAGAACTTTCCTACCACCAGCACGAGCTGGAGGTGGTCAATACAAGTCATACAGGACTACTTAACACAGGACTATTTATGGGGTGGATTATTATACATACGCTAGAATCGCGACTTTTTAACTTCTGCGCATTTTAACTATTTTTCATTTACAAATGGCTGTGCAATGTTTTTGCTACTTTTTTATATCAGTGTAAACGTTTTCCTCTTATTACACATTCAGAAATGACTGAGAATATGACCCTTTTGTATTGTTTTTTAGGCCATTACTCTTCTTTCTTTTCGGACAAGAAGAAGTACGATTCATTTTTGTTCTCAATTAAGAATTGAATGCGCGCAATCCTTTATAATGTTAACGTGTAATTCTTTTTCAAGATGCAATTATGAAGAAAATGCTGACCGAAACTTTAGTTTACACAAGTGAAAATTAGTTGCTAGTACACATTTTTCTTTCTCTTGTATCGAGTATAATCCGTATATAATTGGTCTAATGGCAGTTGAATGCTTGAATGCAAAAGAAGCAAAATGTTAACTCATTTTAATATAAATACATTTTATTATTATGCTGATGAAAGGATCATAAAAACTATTTAAGTGTATGTAGTATTGTTATCGTAATGATGATTTATACTATCATTGTGTATTGTGTTTTCATTTCTGATGCAGTTTATTTCACTCCTGGGAATGTGGATTATACCGCTTTTCCTGTGCCTGAGGAATCAATGGTGGAGATTCATATTTTTCTGGCTTTTATTTTCCTGTGTTACGAGTTTCATTGTAAGAAAAGCCGTACAAAAACCAATTGAAGGCACTACACCAAGGTATACTAAATTCTTTATTTCTTTCCTGTTTTTTCTCTTTTGTGTGCGTTCTTCACATTTTCTTAAACTTTTGTAATAAAACGAGCACGTGTCTTGTCCGTGCATTCGGTCACATCCAGCTTCCCATGCATTCAGCGCCACTCACGTACAACCCGCGCAACATACGTACGACAGACGTTGGATATGGAGTCTCTGCACACACTGACAGTCCGTGAGTGCACATCAACTCAGCTCACCCTCGCACACAGACACGTGTTTGGAGGCTTTTGTACGCGCACACCCGATTGTGCAAGTGCGCCTGCTCTGTCTTACTATTGCTATTTTCTGTAACACTCGGTTGGGTTCGTACCGATTCGGGACGACTGAAGTGAAGTCTCTCTTCGACGCGAAGCTTAAGGAGACTAGAGTGAAATTCGAAATCCAAGATAAAAGCTTCAAACTTGGTAATTGTTGCTAAATACCACCCCTGTGTCTCAACAAAATTTGAGACCCGGTTACTGCACTAAATTTAGAGATACGAGTCGTAGTATCTCATATAACTGTGGAAATTGTGCTCAATCAGGGACACTTACCGAGTAAAATATGCAAGTTTGAAATATCGACCTTGAAGTGAGAAAATCTGCTCAGAGTATTTCTGAGGGTACATAGATTATTTTTAAATAACAAAATTATATTGTTACCAGCATTTTTTAAAGAAAAAAGATAAGAGTGAAACACTCTCTACTTGCAACCTGGCAATGCCGCTCCTCTAATCGCGCGCATTCAAATTCTCTGACTTCTCCAAGAGATCCGTAACCTACCTCGTCCGTGCGGGGTTGGAGCACGACTTAAGAATTCTGAAGAATAGTACAATACAATGTCATGATTGACCTTAATTATTTAGCATGAGAGAACATACATGACACATAAGGCAACACATTATCCTTCGGTCGTGTATTCGGCATGACTAGAGGTTAGGCAAACCCATTGCGTATTCGCGTGCATATTCTTGGCAGTATATGTTACTGTAAATGTTATATTACTAGAATGTGATTGCAGGGTCCAACATGAACATTCATTGATGTGTTGGATATATTAGTTATTAAACAATTAACATTTCCTTCCGTTTTTAGAGATATTTTGAATACTACGTTTTTGCCCGAAAATTGACGTGAAAATCCTCTTGGTGGTTAATAAAAAGTAAACTAAACTGTTTAAGGGCTGCTCCCCTGCCAAGCCATCTACAGCAAAACTCCTTATTGCTAGATTAAAATGATTCACCGCGTCGACCATCGTACGCGGAGTTCACTCGGTGACACTTAATTTTCAAGCAGAATATGGTTTTTGCTGCACTGTATAATTCATTGCAATAAAAGTATGCAGAAGAATACCTGATTTTTTGTTTGTATATACTGTCGTGAATACTTTTTAAATGAAAGTATGTATTCCTCTGATCTGTCTCTAGTAATTATTCTAAACTATTTTGCTCTGAGTTGTTGGTATATTAATACCAACGTTTCCAATGTCTATGTTAATGATATAAATTATATCTAGAACTTGTGCTGTGCCATTGCGCTGTGCAATATTAATTTAATAATTACCAATTAATGAAACACCTGTTTCACTTTCTTGCATTATTTGTACGCTCCTTAATTTGTCGAGGCTGGATATCAATGTCCTTTGAAAAAATACGAATGATATGAAATGTGAAATTTCGAGTCCTATGTTACATTCATTCCATGCTAATTGGTAATTAAATACTAAAAAAACTTCAACACACGTACGAAATGAAACTAAGAATCGATACCAATTCTCAATAAACACTCAAAATTATTACATTGGGAATTGATTATTTATTCATTCAGTTGGAATGCTCAAGGCCAACTGCATTCAAGAAGTAAACAGTAGGACACCTGCATGCAAAAGATACAATGCACACAAACAACTACTAGTAATTATACGTATAGAAAAGAGAAAAATATACCTACAATATTTCGCTGAGTGTCTTTGCAGTGAACATAAAATACAGATACATACCTCAGCACATCAG
This sequence comes from Laupala kohalensis, assembly GCA_002313205.1. Classification (NCBI taxonomy): domain Eukaryota; kingdom Metazoa; phylum Arthropoda; class Insecta; order Orthoptera; family Trigonidiidae; genus Laupala; species Laupala kohalensis. The sequence goes on along the minus strand of NNCF01126215.1, from coordinate 226,349 downwards.
TCACATAACTTACACGACACATAAATGAATAAAAGCTATTTTAACGAAGAGCACTACGGTCACGTAGTGCAACTAATTTTTACACTTAAGATGCACTTTCAAATTATTGGTATACATGTGGGAGCTCGCTTTCAGCACGCTAACGCCGTTCGTTTTGCACGCTCAGAGCGCTCAGAACGTTGTCGTGACATCAGCGCTGGCGCTCGGACTACGTCATCACCAACGCTCACTGGCGAGGTAGGGCGCGGGACGCTGAGAACGCCTTGAGCGCTTACAATTCGCTCCCCAAACATGACTGTTTACCTGTCACCATAGCAACGCCAACAAAATGGCAACCTCCTGTGACAGTTCGCAGTAAAATACAGTAGGATTGTTATTCGTAATTAAAATTACAAGAACTCCGTAAACAAAATCAAAATATCTTCACATATATCTTAAATGAATAAGCGTTAAATATACAATATTATGTATGGTGATAAAAATAGTAAAATTATTTTCATTTAAGGATAGACATGAGCAACTTCTTTATACAGATGTCTTTCAGAATAATTTTGATAATTACTTATTTTAGAACTTCATTTTGATATATCTTTCTTTTTTCTTTCTTTCTTTTATTAGGATTAATATCCCTTGATCTATTTAGTCTACTCGTAAACTCTTTAATGCTTCACTTAACATTAAGAATAAACATAAATAAATAAGCTTTGTCAAAAAAGCAGTTACAAACTGCTTATGATCACGTGGAGGACAATAAACTAATTTACTCTCCGGAAGCAAGCAAGGCACCATCCCATCAATTCCAGTCAAGGGCCTTAAGGCAGAGGCGGATTCAAAAATTTAAGCAAAAGAAATCGGCCTCTACCCGAAGGAAAACCGGAGCAAAACCCGGGCCAGGATCGGGCTACAGAATTAATGTACATAACCGTGCCAAAGTTGAGTACTAATAAAACTAAATTAATATGAGCCATAAGACAACACAATCATGCAAGAAAATAGTTTTTGAAAATGTTTTAAGTTATTTTAAAAGTACTACAGCAATGGCATGATAAAGTACAAGACGGAGTTAACTTTTATTAAAATCAATAAATTCTTTTACAGTGTAGAAGCACTGGTGCAGGAGGTAGTTTTTAACAGCAGATTTGAAGAGATTCTATTTCATAATGTCTTTTATATTTTTGGGCAGGGAACGATTATATAGAACGATTCCCGAATGATATGGTCCTTTTTGGCAAAGCGCGGTTGACACTCGGAGGATGCATATTATTTCTATTGCGTGTTCGTGAACAAAACTGTTTTGTATGAAACAAGGATGATGCTTCATTAATTCAGTCTTAGCAAACACGACAATTTCATAAATATACATACAGGGAAGTGTTAAAATATTTAATTCCTTGAATAAAAGTTTACAAGAGATTCGGGTGGGGGGAGATTTTATCCGAACAATCCTCTTTGGAACTCTGAAAGTTTGGACGCTCTGCCCGGAATTGCCCCAGATGACGCCGTATCGTAAATGGTTGTAAATATTTGCAAAATATACATTACGGGAAATATGTGGACTAACAGTATTAACTAAGATTCGTAATGTGTAACACAATTTACTTAATTGGAAATTAAGATTGTCAATGTGACAATTCCATTTCAGAATGTCTTGAATATGAAGACCTGAAAACTTTATATTAGTAACAGTGTTTAATTGTGTTCCGTTTAACGAAAGAGAAACCTGGGGTAAAGATTTTGTGATACTATTGGGAAATGACATAGACACTGTTTTCTCAGTGTTTACAGTGAAGCGATGTGCATGGATCTAAGCCGAGAGGTTTGGCGTTGGGGTGTTTACATAGTAAATTAGTGTCATCGGCAAGAAAGAACCATTTTGATGTGGAAGACGACATGTCGTTCACGTACAACAAAAAGAGAATATGGCCGATAATTGAACCTTGGGGAACTCCGCGAGTTAGTGGCTTTGTTTCTGAAAGGCAATGCTGAAGTACTTTATTATTAGTGTATGATATTTCGACCTGTTGGTATCTATCTTTTAAATAGGAAGTCTGCCACTGATGTGCAAGTCCACGAATGCCAAAAGATTGTAATTTTGAAAAGAGAATTTCATGATCAATGACATCGAATGCTTTGGATAAGTCAAGAAAAACCCTGAGGATTTTCTCCATGATTATGATTATTTAAGAAAGAAAATATGGTGTGTGTGGAAAAGGATAACTGAAATCCGTGTTAATCGTCAGAGAGAATGTTATTTTTTTATAGAAAATCTAGAAGATGCTTATAAAACAATTTGTCAAGGATTTTTGAGAAAGTGAGTAGTAGAGAAATTGATCGATAATTACCAACATTGTGTTTGTTTCCTTTCTTGAATAAAGGTTTTATTTTAGCTTAAATTAGGAAACTCCCCTTCCGATAAAGAACTATTAAATATATATATGGATTTAATATAACGTGGGACGAAAATTTAACAATAAATTCAGGTATATCATCTATGCCTGTTGAAAATTGGTTTTTAATGAACTGATGATTTTCCTGACTTCGCTGGTGATAGTTTCGAAAGTGAACATAGAATGGGGCACGTGGGCAGATATATTTGGAGGACATTGGTTTTGAGATATTGAATTAGTTATTTTACCTAATTCTGAGAAATAAGAATTAAACAAATTTGCGATGTCAAGTGTATTTGATACAATTTTGCCATCGTTTAGTAGGGAAATGTTTTCTTCACGATTTTTAGGTGACGTGTAATTTTTAACAATATTCCACATGGTTTTGGTCTGGTTTTTCGATTTTAGTACCTGCTTGTCATTTTCCATAACTTTAGCTGCATAGACTACTTTTCGGTGAATAGTCTTATATTTTTATGGAAATAATCATTTAATTCGGTTGGTTGCATATAGAGTTTTGAAAGATAATACAAACGGCGTTTGTTTTTGGAAGAAATTCTTATCCCTGGGGTGATCCATCTGTTGTATTTCTTTGTGTTAATTAATTTGCATTTTATTGGAAAGCTACAGTTATAATGTTTTAGGAATGTTGAAATAGATTCATTGAATTTGTCGTCAGTGTTTTGGCAATTGCAAACATATTTCCAAGCTTCGTCACGCAAATAATTTGTAAAGATGGATAAATTTGTGTTGTTAAACTGTCTAGAATTCTTGTAAATGATTTTAAGTGGTATCAGTTTATCTACAATGGTCAACACTTGAGCAAGGTGATCGCTGTATTCAGTGCAAGACACTTTAGAGAAATACGAGATTTCAATGTTGACAATAATCTGATCTAGGAATGTTTGAGATGAACTGGAGAGGCAAGTGGGGTCGTTTATCGTAGTTACAAGGTTGAAGGAGTCGATATTCTTGAATCGATTTATGGGTGAATTTGCTCAATTGGAAGCACTCAAGAAATCTATGTTGAATATAAACTTACATTAATTTGTATGTAAATAAATAAAGAAATCATTCTGTCTCATCCCTATTCCCTATTTTTTTCTTTTAATATTATTTTGAAAAAAATATAAGTTCTATTTGAACATGGAGAGTAAATTTCCAGCTCCTTTTATACATCAGGGCAGTCAGTTACATTATTCAACATTTAAAAAAATCAAATCAGGTCATTCTTGCAGAAAGTAAAACAATAATTTTTAAATATTTAAGTAATTCACAATTGACGTGAATTTATTCATTACTTTGCCTATTCTGTATGCAGCATATCTGAAAAGCAAATGAAATAGTGTTTTTTTTTCAATTCATCAATGTGGAAGTTTGAATGAGGTGACTTTATCTTAACCTGCTACCTGATTTTTATCTTCTTATAACCTGCCAGTAAATTTTAAAGGTAATTTTATATTTCCAGGTGAACTGGACTGTTTTCCCCTCTCATTCCAAAATGTTATTGTTGATTATGTTTATTTAAAAATTCTTAGTCTCTGTAATAGCAAATACTTGGATATTTAGGGAATTCCATGGTTTATAAGTTTCTGCTAGCTACATAAGTGAAGATAAAGATAACCTTTTCTATGACGGTTAATTTTTTCTGAGTTTTTTAGAAACATTATAGTTAAACCTGTGTAGAAAAAGTGAAGTATAAGACTAAGAGCTAAAAATCCATTTCAATTATACAGTAATACATAAAAGTTTTTGAAGTCAAAAGATCAGATGTCTGACAATTTTAAAAATAACATTTTATTGACTGACAGACCTTATGGATATGGATCTAAGCATAATACCAATACTGCAGTTGTTAGTTTTATTAATAATGATTCTGATTAGGAAAAAGTCATCAATATGCATTAACTCTTACATGTCCAAGGCATGACACTGATGTTCAGCATTCTTTACTTTGAAATAAGCTTTATCACAATGGATTTAGATCAGAGTCTGTTTAGCATATGTGATTACCAAAATAAGGCATGATGACTAAATAGAACACTGGCAAAATATTTGTTGATGAGAATATTAAAACATTCTGTGTACACCTCTGAATTATATAGAAGAAACTATGTACACTATTAAAGTTGGCTGTGGAATGAGATTTCATTCCAGGACAACATTTCTCATAGATTTTTATTAGTAAAATCTCACTTTTTTTTTTCATTTTTATTGTTGATTATTTATTTTGCTGGAAGAACTACTAAAAGATCTTTTAAAAATCCGAATATAAGAATTTGTTGATTACTTTTTATTGTATCAGTATATGTATCCAAAGTCAAATGCTTCAAATAATTCGTAAAAAAAACCCGTTACCAACTGCATATGACTGCATGGAATATAATACACTAATTCACTCTACTGAAGCCAGAGTTCACTTTAATTCCAATCAAGGATCTTGAGGCCGTGACAGATTTAACATTTCTACATCCCAAGGCAAATTCATCCTCAAATAAGGACAAAAATAGTTAACTTAACGTAAAAGTATCTGTGGAATATGTATAAATTTGATTTTCAATGTGCTTTCGGAGGCAGTCTTAATATTATTTCACATTATTGTTGCTTGTGAGCTTGGAATAGGACGTGCGCAAGGAAAGTAAAAATATTTTATGAGATTAAAAAGGATAAGTGCTGTTCGCCTTTAACAGTAATTTCAGCGATAACTAGGAGTAGAAATATTATCAATAGATCATTAACTTTGTCATTGTAGTTACCGGAAAAACGTTCTGTATCAAATATAATGTCTTTCCTCTTAAAATGATAAAAGAGTATGCCTACAAGACTTGAAAAATATTTGGTATGTGAGCAGCCTTCGTTAAAACTTAAAATTATACATGCTAGATTTATTGTAATATTGCTTTCAAATATGAATACAACTGCGGCTACGCATTCTCGAGTGTTAAATCACAATAAGGATTCGATTCCATTCTACATGTGGCTGTCAGTCCACCTCGACATAGCCTCTTCCACATTAATTGTTGGGTATTGTACGTCACGATTTAGCTCTTCGGGCACACATACTTTATAATAATAACTAATTCCTCATCACTGCTGAATGACGATTAAGGTCGTTCCGCCAGGGTTGGTCAAATCACTGAAAAGTCCTTCCTCCAAATATCTTTTTTGTTGATATTTATATTGCTTTGCACGAGAGTTTTATGAATAATAATTAAACGCTGCGTCGATCTTATTTGTAGCAAACAATTATTTATAAAGTTAGTTTTGTACAATAAGAGCTCATTTGTCTAAGTTCGTAAGGAGCATGGCCAGCAATTAAGTTTATTATTTGGCATCTCTGCTTTTTCTCGTTTCCGCATCCTCTGTACTCATTTCACCTGTTCGGCTTCATTTCATGTGATTGTAAACGCTTTAAAATATTAGTCGGTTTTTGTGCGGGAAGAGAAAAGGACAGTTTGGAAAGAAGAAAAAAGTTGAATTTTCGGACACACAGAAACAAGCTGGTGTAGGGAAAGATTTTATGATTAAGAAATAAAGAATTTTCTAACTCTCTATAAAATGTTTTACTCAAATTACTTTACTCAAATGTTTGACATGTATGATGTGTCATCAGCAGACAATTATTTTCCAGAAAATGTAAATTGCTCATGAACACTAAGAAAACATATATTTTGCTTTAGAATTTTAAAATTTCTTAAAAACACCGGATAATTTTTCAAAGTGAATATATTTTGTAATAATTGTTTATTACTGTAAAAGCATTTTTAGAGTGATTCTGGAATAAAAGTAGAAATTTCTAACATTCCTTAAAGTATTTTGCGAATAATGAACTGAATTGATTTTCTATAACCTAATAAAAGTTATGTATGAGACCAATGGGGTCATCATACGCAGTCTAGTTAGAAAAATAATATCTATTACTAGGACATTGAGCGCCATTATTAGTAATAAATAATTACCGAATTTTAAAAAATGAATATCTTTCAATCACGCTAAAAAACGTAAACGGTAGCATTATTTTGAATTCAAGAGAGTCAACTGATGACAGTCAATATGACCCACTCCATGCACATATGCTAGCTTTGGGTGCTAAATATCTCTTCGTTCCATTCTAGACGAGAGTGGCTGATGTGAAATGTTTACATGTATATTCAATACATTTTTGTCTTTCAAGTTTAAAAAAATATATTTTATCTCCCGAATAAATATCAGTAAATTTTAATAATCTAACTTGGCATAAAAGTTTACAAAACCAACAAAACTCGTAGTAATTATTGAGGTACATCGATGGCACGCAGCACTGCTCATTGCTCACCAGAGAACATCTAAACCCTGAACAGCGAGTGCAGTGCACAGACTACATGCCAGGCAGTGATGACAAGGATACCTCATGACGTCACAAACAATGGTGGATATCTCTGAGTCAGAAAACCGCGAAATAGACGCTGCAAAATGTCAAATATGTCTTCCAAAAGCCCGGTGACCTATATGATAAATTATTTAAAATAATAATTTGATCTTTCGACTACATTTTTAAAAATAGTTCAACTTTAAGAAATATTTGGAAAGTAATTTATTTTCGATATTAAGTTTTTCTCATAAGAGACCATGTATTTCATCCGTATATTAAAAAAACATATATCTCACTTAAATGGCTGGTAAGATGTGTTTTAAAAGCTGGAATTGGTATAGGCATGTATCATTGTATCCATACACAAAAATTAAGACTGTTGTAATATTTATTTATCTGTCGGCGGAACGATCATAAGTTTCCCTCAAACACTCTCGCAACACGCAAGTCATCGCCGTTCTACGACCTACGAATTCACCATTTTTCGTCGAATGCCTTCGAATGAATGGCACCATGTTTGTGTACTTCTGAGCACACTTACGACCGTTCGTTTTGGGAAGAGTCTTGAGCGCTGAGAAACTCCTCGAACGGGTATAAGCGCTGAAAGCAGCTCTCCGAACGCAGGGTAAATGTAAGCATTTTTATTCGATTGCAGTTGTTGAATATCGATAGCCTTTAAAGAAAATATCAATTATTTTCGTGTAACATTGCAAGTCACGAGTAACATTCATTACATGCTACTTGGCAATTCTGTATTATTAATATTCACAGAAAAATCTCGATGCATATTCCTTTTTAGTTGAAAAAATGGTATATTTTTGGACGTCTTATAAGAAATCCACAAATAGTTAATTTTGCAAGAAAATATAATAATTACGTTTAAAGTAGAACATAAAACATTGTTGTGAAATAAAAAGTAAACTTAACCTTCTTTAACATAGTAAACATTATTATTTCTTGCCTAAATCATATTTTTTTGACAAACTTTTGAAATGAATTGATGATTCGGTACAATTTTTCACGGCCTACTGCATACATAAATTGTGACTTGGCCATGACTTATTGAAAGAAAACCACTAAAGATATTCGTTTTTGCGCTTTTAAAGGTTATAAAACGAATTTCAATCGTATCTCAATACTGAAAAGAAATTTAAAGCGAGTAATTTTAAACATGTCTACGAAAATGATAAATTCCTAAGTATCTCACGTATTCAATAACCCAGTTTCGTAATGTAAATAATAAGCATCTTTACAATTTAAATAAAATACAAAAACATACCTGAGCAAAAAATCACAAATACTCGTATGACACATTAATGAATAAAAGCTATTTTAACGAATAAAACTTCAATATGATTACGTATGGCAACTTATTGTTACTCTTTAGTGTTCTTGCTGTATCAAATATGTTCGCAAAGATCGATTTTTGTAATCTAATTAAATAAATAATTAAAAACTTACGACCTTTTATGGGCGAATTACGACGCAAATCCACGTCGAAACGTTGTGTGCTCTTCACAAAAAATAAAAATATAATTCGTCCATAAAAGGTAAGTTTTTAATAATTTATTTAATTAGATTACATAATGGACGTTAATAGTTGTAGTATCAATTTTTGTAATTTCGTTTGCACATAGACACAAAATAATTAAACACATATGGTGTTTATTATAAACTGTTTGTAAAATTAAAGCACACAATACTTCAACACGTCCATAAAACCATAAATGACAAGGTCTTCTCACGATAAATCCCAATAGCTTTCCCAATACGTCCTTATGTTCGCCGCCATACTACTGTATTCATGTAATCGATGTTACTTTGGTTAAGCAACATAGCACAACCAGAAGCTAATGCTTGCTTGGAGTAATATTACTTCCCCGAAATACGTTCTTCAATATTAAAATTGTCGATTTTTTTGTCATTCATTGGAATTCTATAGCTACGAGCACTCCAATCACGTTTCTACGGCTAGTATCATTTAATTCTGATATATAAAAAAGTTACACGGAGGGCTTTATATTATATGGTATTAGATTTAATCAACTGAGCATATAATTTAACCCCAAAGCAGGAATCGTTTATTTCTAACCTTATTCTAGTGATTGTGAAGTTTCTTTAAAACCAATAAATTAATTTATAGTATGAGTCGATGAAAGGAATAGTGGCGTAACGCATTGTAATGCCATTTTATAAAGCACCATTTTAAAATGTCTTTTGGCCAGTGATCTTTGGCTTAAGTGGGGCAAACCTCTTTAAAGGTCTTCCAATTCCGAAGGTTGCTGCAACGTCGAGGGGATGCATGAATGATGGAGATAAGTCATTCACTAGCTGCAGTAAGCTATTGGAAACTGGCGCACCGATGGTCGGAGTGTAACCTTCCACGTGCGAGGGAACACTGTTTGGCGAAAATGCGTTTAGGACTCCATTAATGTTGCGATGTCCTCTGAAACCCGCACCATCTTCGATAACAAACGTTATGCAAAATAGTTATACGGAACAGAACGCAAATGCATATTACATCATGAAAACAGCATATGACGCAGTCATAGAGGAAAGAGATCGATATACAAGCAGAATTACTGAAACTAGAATTGAGCAACTTAAACAACAATTCGACATGAAATTGAGCAACTTAAACAACAGAAATGTGTACCTGAGCTAAATATCAATCCAGGAACTATTAAAAACTGCTAAACCGATGAACAGTGAAACTTAAAGGATCCTGGAGAAACGTAAAGGCAGAAGATGGACACACAATAATAATTCACCAAAACTAAATCAACCAAAAATGGTATGAAACAACACAACCAAATGTGAAAGAAGAAAGTTAGGAAGTAACCTCCATCGATTATGATTTACAATGTACACCGATATGAATCCATCTATCAGATGTAGAACAAAAAGTGGCGGAACATGTATTCAATCACAGTAATGTTTTGTGGTGTTTTAAAACTAAATGTTGAAACAATAGAACATTATAGACCAGCTGCTGAAATGTTGAGCAGAAGGAAAATTAATTGGTCTTCGTATGAAAACTAGCAGAACGGACCCATCAAAGTTATTGTTAATATACTTCATTAAATCGATTTGTTGAACTTGTGAACCGATTTGTTAATCTTGGATACGCGTGATTGGATGTTTGAAGCGAGGCTCTCTAATATAGGTGTAATTAAGCATATTTCTTGGCATTATAGTGTGTTTTTTGGCATTCCAAACGAAAGACGGGCAAATTCTGAGCGTGCACCCCAAATTTGGGGCAGATTTGTTCGCTGGGAGAGGAGAAATAAGTAAATAAAGATAAGTATTATGTGTTGATGTTTCACGTTTACGTTTTTTTAAATACGTTGTGATGCATTTGTTGTGTTTGATGTAAGTTTGAGTTAATGAAGATTAAAAATAGGTTTTTACAAACTTATGGATGAAATTTGATGCAATAAAGCTAAAAAAATTGGATGTGAGGATAGAAAGCTGAAATACCGATGCCTAAACTTAAGCATATGACGTGAACTTCACACACAAAGATTGACGGAACTTCAGATTGGAACAAAAAATGTACTAGAGGTACTGTAATACTGCTGCATATTAGGTGGCTAGACCGGTAGTGGCTTGAAGTAAAGTTTGAAAGTTTATATTGAGACCATATTTATGCCGTGCACCAGATGTTTGTTCAAAGCCGCCCGGAGATGTATCATAACGAGAAGTGAACTATAGTTATTAACGATACTTGCGCTTACTATTGAGAGTCTTGGGTACTCGATGTTAATGCAGATGTAATAAATTGACAATAAATTTATTATGTAGTTAGATCTAGAAAAGTGGGTCCTAAAATATAAAACAGTTATAGGACATAACTACAGGGTCTGACTGGCACCAATTTGCAAGTATATGTAGGGGGGCATAAGAGACATCTATGTATATGCCCAGTTTAGCGTCAATAACATGCGTCAAAACTACCGGGCAGTACCACGTTTCAGGAAAGCGATTGATTTCACGGAATATATGATAACCGGGGAACAGTGCGAGATAGGAATATAAACCAAGGAAATAATCTTATGTTTAGGAGTGGTGAAATACTCAGAATTACCCAAAATATTGTACACGTGTTAGACACGTGTCAAATAATTCACATTGCAAAATGTCCTAACTGTATGAAGTGATCGTTACCAAATTGAAACTATGTCAAGGACCTTGATTCTCATCTATCTGGCACGTTTGGTGAAAATCGGATCCCTTGGTCACTTCTTGTTCTTTTCTATCCCGACGCTATTAGGGCTAGGGTATCTTTCATTTTCCTCTTCCCCCAGGGGACTTCTAGTAAGTACGTGTTTGGCGAACACGGGGCCGCGAGCTGAGTCTGGCATTGCTCCTACTTACTTGTGCCATGCTCCTTCCTTTCTCTTTTCTGACCTCCCTTGGTCACCTCTTGTTCTTTTCGATCCCGACGCTATTAGGGCTAGGTTATCTTTCATTTTCCTCTTTCCTCTTCTTCTTTTTTTAAAAAATGTTTTTAGTAAAGTCATGTGATTTGTTGGAATTTGTGTTTTGAGTTGTAATACAGGAGGGTTTTTAGTGGGTATGGCTGAGTCTTTCGGCGAGTCCCACACGCGGGGAGAGTCATGTTGGCTCTCCCTAGTGCGTAACTGCATTTTCCCTACCTGTACAAGTTTTAAGGGCTCTAATGACCTCGCTGTTGACGAGCCCTAAAACCCCACAAAAAAAATCGGATAACCAAGGAAGTATTAGGGTAGAGTTTGCGCTATTCGTCAATATCTGAAGGGTAGTGTTTAAGTTATTCGTCAATAACCGAAGAATGGTGCGAGATAGGAACTTGGACTAAAGGAGGACACTTCACTATTTGCAGGGTAAATATGCCAATAAAGAGTCAGAAATTCCCAAAAGTGAATGGACACGTGGCAGGCATGTGTCAAGAGATAGAAATACGAAAAACGTAAGGCACACGTGACCAGTATGGATGCTGATAAAGTAGAGGATATTGGTGATGGGCGTTTTGTTAAAAAGCATAACACAAGGATTGATAAGTGGGCTAAGGTGAAACGGAAAATTGATAAGGGCGTCAGTGATATGCTGAAGGATCATATGCATGCAAACAAGGGAAAGGTACGAATTGACACCATGCGGGTAACTAAGCTGAATTACTTCTTATTAGTTATGCCAATTAGTACAAGAGAATGTCAAGATTGAAAATCTGTTGTCAACAACTGCAAATCTGGAAATCAAACAGACGGTTGCTAGAAAGCCGCGGATAAAAATTGTTGGGATTGAGGTAGACTAGAGTGTGAAACAGTTATTGCGAAACAAAAGTTTGAAGGTGAGCAGAATAAAGATTTGTTTAAACGAGAGGCTTGGATATTTTTTACTCAAAAATTTAAGAGAGGATTAAGACAAAATTGGATTGTAGAGATGGCATGAGGAAACTATATAGAAATGAAAACTCGGCATTGAATATATCGCGACTTCCGAAGTTAAGGAATGGAAGAAAATTTAGAACCTCTCAGATGTATTAAATGCCAACGCTATGGGCATATGGCGCGTTTTTGTCGAGATAAAGATGTCTACTCTCGATACTGTGCTGAGGTGGGTCATGAGTATAAGGACTGTCCGAATACATGAGAAAAGCAAAACTGCATACATTGCGAAGAGAAGAAAGTGAAAAGTGAACATGAGGTATATAATTAGGAATATGTTAAGTGTAAATATGCAAAGAGAGAATTGGAATATATTATCGAATATGGTTATTAAAATTCTCCAGCAAAATTTACAGAGAAACAAAATTTCTCCAAATTTACAGCGACAATTGGGGGAGTATATGTAGGGTAAAGATATATCAATAGCATGTATGTATGAATGTTACACAAATAACGGGAAGTTAAGCTGTATGCCCATAAGAACAAGAGTAATCAGTTGACGCTGGCCGTGAGCAGCGACAGTACTGTTAGATGAAGTAAATGTTATGAATTTCACGGATTACGGTAGTAATGCTTATAGAAAAGAAAAACATGTGTCATTGATAAATGTGTACTGCCAATACAGTGGAAACATAAAATAAAATATATGTGTTGACAAAGTTCTGCAAGAAAATATTGGAAAGGATACATTATTAGGCGTGGATAAAAATCTCACCCCCGAAACACTTGTAAACCTTTATTCAAGGAATTAAATATCTTAACACTTCCCTGCATTTATATTTATGAAACAGTCGTGTTTGTTAAGACCGAATTACTGAAGTGCCACCCTTTCTTTATACGAAACAGTCTCGTTCACGAACACTATACACGCAATAGTAGTAATATTCATCGCCCTAGAGTGTCAACCACTCTTTGCCAAAAAGGACCTTATCATTCGGGAATCGTTCTATATAATTCCCTGCCCAAGAATATAAAAGACATTATGAAATTGAATATCTTCAAATCCGCGGTTAAAAACTACCTCCTGCACCAGTGCTTCTACACTGTAAAAGAATTTATTGATTTTAATAAAAGTTAAATTCGTCTTGTACTTTATCACGCCATTGCTGTAGCACTTTTTAAATAACTTATAACAATTTCAAAAACTATTTTCTTGCATGGTTGTGTTGCCGTATGGCTCATATAAATTTAGTTTTATGTGTACTCAACTTTGGCACGGTTGTGTACATTAATTCTGTAGCCCCATCCTGGCCCGGGTTTTTCTCCGTTTATCCTTCGGTAGAGGCGGATTTCTTATACAGGTTCTCTAGGTTTTTTCTAGGGGCGGGTCTATTGTAACAAATCGTGAATTTAGTGTTTTTTCAGATCTTATGATTTTTAAACACTATACTCCGAATAATCTATAGTTCGGTAATAACTTGTACATGTAAATTTACAAACATATTTGCGTTAAATTACAAACATATTGACATTATATATGTATTATAACTCGCAGCTAACTTTTTATCTTATCTAGGAACTTTTGCTGAAATTTTTGAATCCGCCTCTGCCTTAGGGCCCTTGATCGGAATTGATGGGATGGTCCCTTGCTTGCTTCCGGAGAGTAAATTAGTTTATTGTCCTCCACGTGATCATACGTAGTTTGTAACTGCTTTTTTGACAAAGCTTATTTATTTATGAACTGTTTTTTGACAATAAATTTATTATTATTATCATTATCCAGCTCCTCCTAGTATCAATAACTCTAATTATTACTGACTACTTCTACTAATCCCTCCACGTGGACCAAGTTGTTGGTAAACCCAGCTAACCGGCCCACCTACTAACTATAGCCTTCCACCCAACTCCCATCTCTTATCGCTCCATGTAGATAAGCTTCAATAGCACGCTATGTTACCTATTTACAAATACTACAATATATTTAAAAAAAATAGTGAATGGGGACGAAATGACGTGTGAAGGAAGAGAATGGAAGATAAAGTGTTATTAAATGGGTGGCAATAGAAGTGTTGATACCGAAATAAATATTGATAAGTATTATATAGATCACTTGATATATCAACAGAAAATATCGATACATCGGGATTACTACGCTAAATAATGACAAACTTGTATATATTGTTTAATGGCACTCAAATACTATTTCGCAAAGAGCAATTAATTAAATCTGCTTTAGACAAATATCGGTATAAAGTAAATTAATGAACATACTGCAGTGACAAACGTATTTATACACTAGATTATGAGAGATATGATAACAACTCTTTATGCAATTGGTCTGCATTAACAAGTAATTTTCAACTACAAAAAGTAAATAGTCTTAGTTAGGAGATCATTAACGAAAATCTTGTCACATCATTTTATTTTGTGAACATATACATAAGTTTATTGCTGTTTTATTGACAAAATAATGATAATAAAATATTACCAATAATTAATAACACGACACAAATTGACAATTAGCTCCTTTTTGCCAAATTGTTATTAATTAAACTGAAGATGAAGTTAAATTAATAGTTGAAGCAAATTAATGGAATTAAGTTAAGTTGAAGTGAATTTATCACCTTGAATGCGACGAATAAATCCAAATATTCGCTGAAGCGTCAGAACTCGATAGAAAACCAGAGAATGATCTGAACGTTACGGCATCCGTAAACCAACTGAACGCCTAGTTCCCAAATCCACATTGGTAGCAACGGTTGAAACCAAGAATTAGCACTTCATGATCAGCGAATTTTATAATGGATTTCACATACTAGCGAAACGTTTAAAGCTATTTACGCAACCTCCAGCAATGAATATATAAAATCATGTTTTCATTTAGCGAGCAGTGATGTCACGCGATTTGTTTCCTCTCGTATCACTCCACTGCTTTGTCAGCTGTGGAGTCCAGCCTCTTGACTGAATACGGTATCAGCAACAATGCGCGTGACTATAAAGCACCGCTGACCGATTATTCAATATATGGTTTTATTTATCACCTGCTGGAGGATGCCTAAATAGTTTAAATAGTTTTAAACGTTTTAATTCATTTGAAATGTGATTATGGCATTCTTCTGAGTGCAGCAGTATAAATTTTATTTCTGGTCGTTTTTAGCAGTGCTTCGAAGAAAATGAATAACTCGTTATATTTTTCAAGTAGAAGTGTGAAATTAATAAATGTCACAAACACAAGTGTTCATTCGCTGAATAAGAGTTATTTTTGTCACTCTTAGTTTATTTTATAAAAAATAATAGAAACGTATCGGTAAAATCCATAAAATATCCCTTTTTTTTAAACATTTCATGTTAAAAAAATTAATATTCATTCATATAGCCACATTTTTCACTTGTGTACATGCAGAACAAAATTAAAAATTAATGGTGATAACTGTTTGTTCCTGCGATTTTTGTTGTACGCTCCACCGCTATTAGGAGTCAAGGGTCTATAATAAAAAAATCAGATCTAGTATGATTGGTCTTTCATCAGTCAAGGACGTTGCGATGCAGTAGGGCTGTCACTGCTTCAACCCAATCAGAAGCTTGCTCTTTACAACTGGGGTTGTCAGGATCGCCTACCTGAGAGTCAACGCGTGTACCTGTTTTCACCCCTCTCTGACGATATTCCAATACATTTCTTGTGATAATTCATTATTATAATTAATGCCAACCAAGTAATATTTCAATTTCACTCGGGGTCACCCTTTCATCTCTTACACTTTTTTAAAATTTAATATTATCAATACTCTTTATAATACAACTATCATCAATAACCTTAAATATGAAATTAAAAAAAAATATCGTATTCCGTATTGGAACTTTAATATCGATATATCGTTAAAATATATAGGTCAAAAATATCGATATATCGAAAAAAATACCGTTTATGTGATATATCGATATTTTTTAATGTCTCCAGGTGGCAAAGACGATGGCCCAAGGGAGACAAGGAAAGGAAGAGTTTTGAATGCATACCAATTGTCAGATTTCGAGTAAGAGCAAAATACTTCGAGCCAAACAAATAGACAACAGAATTTATAACGTGACATGGAATATTCGAGGAGTTCCTAACGAAAATTGACTGCAGAGAGGCGTCTATATTTGTATGTGGTGGAGATGTAGAATATATTGACCACACTCTTTGGGATTGTGGCCTTATGGGTATGAAGGAGGTAGATACATAAAATACCTAAAAGATGAAATATTTTTCACAAAGGTTAGGAGTAAATGTATAGCGGCTGTGGAAAGATTTTCACACTTTCATTACTATGTTACACGAGTTAGACAGCAAAGATATTTAATTCAGAAAGGAGACTAGAAGCTACAGATAGGTGAGGATCAGTGTCCTTGTGTCAGGGACGGGAACGTCGCCATAACGACGTATGTGACGACAGAGCTTCACAATGTAGAGAGAAAATAGAAAAGTAATCAAAAAAAGGAGTGAACCTCACAATGACTTAAGTTACAGGCGAGATGGTATTCGTTATTGTAGCCAAAAATAAATGAAAAAAATGTGAAGCAAAACAAATAATTGACGATCTTACAGAGAGAAAACAGAATTTTGAATGTAACATACGTATTGAAATATATAAAATAAAAAACTCTTCCAATATTCATGTTAACATTTGAAGAAAATGTACATATCAATAAAATATTTCAAATTACAAATATCATGGGAATAAAAGTTGAAATTTCAGCATTGAATAAAAGTTGAAATCTCAGCATTAAAAAAGTCAAACTGTCTGCCACAATGTAAAAACTGTCTGGCGTGGTGTCACACAAGAGCATACTACCTAAGAAGTCCTAGATGTGTGAAGTGTGTTGACCATCTTACTGTAAATTGCAAGAAACCAGACAATAGACCTCCGAAATGTTATAATTGAGGCCGGTCAGTTGTAGAGGATGTTTAGTAGCTAAAGAGTTACAAAACATAAGGAACAAGGCGACACAAAATAAAAGGTAATTAAAATATCGACACAAATTTCGGGTCTCTTAATGAAAATACCAACAAGACAAGTATTGCAGAAGAACGAATAAAAAGTTTCACATGTGCTGTTGGGGGTAGGCAGATAACTCAAGATAAAACTATTAGAACAAATACCAGTGAAGTCCGACCTGCACAGGAGAAAAATTCCTGATTAAATAAACAAGTCAATGAATTGCTAATCCTAGATTAATTAGATAAGTAGGAGCATGCGACTGCTTTTTTAACTCCGAGTACCTACTCGTGGAGGAGTGTTTGTAACGTCAGCAGCCAGGTGAAAATTGCGACGGACCGGGACCTCCTGCTCTCAAGTCCGTACGCAACCTCTACCTAATCCGGATCAGACCAGGTGGAGGTTGCGTACGGATTTGGGAGTCGAGGTGGGTGGTGCAGTGGATAGCCCACCTGCGTCCAGAGCAGGAGGTCCCGGGTTCGAGTTCTGGTCCGTCACAATTTTCACCTGGCTGTTGACGTTGCAAGCGACTACTATGTTAATTACAAGGAAGGGAAAATTGGAGAATTCCAACAAGGGGAATGTAGTCTCCAATGAAATGTGTTGGAGTGGCGTAATAATTAATAGTGATACCACACATCGTGAAGATATTAAAATAGAAACAGATCAGTTCTAAATAGCTGCAATAAAAGAGACGACGTCTGTAGGTCTTCTGATAATAGCAACAGTGTATTCTCCACATCGGCATATCGTGAAAGAGACCGATTATCTAAAGGTATTTAGAACATATCCAGCAGTAGCGGTGATTGGGAATGAAAAGTGGGGGGGGGGCAATTTTTTTTGACTATTTTCATTAACATGAATTTTCTGCATATTTCCACTAAGTATGATGTAAATAATGAAATAAATCAAAGGAATGACAATTGGTGATTACCACATCAAGGATGGTGTATTTTTTTTATAATTCCCACTTTTAGAGGGTTCTTATTTCCGCCCACACACAAACACGCCTCTCCTTAATCGCCGCCACTAATATTCAGGAAGATTTATTCTTGGGGATGATCCTAGGCAAGAGCATATTTTAATTTTGTCTTAAACACTCATTTGTCATAAAAGTGTCTTATTCAATGTAGTTTATGTCCCGTGACAATGTTATTAATTTTTTTACATTTATTTGTTTATAAAAATTTCAAACGTTTCCTTATTTTATCTCATTTAGTAGTTTTGCAGGTTGACATCAATGTGAAAGTTGTCTTATGCTTGCAGCCCTTACCATTCCAATGATATTTAAGATGGGAACATCACTACAAGTTAGTCAAATCACTGAGATATATAATTGTTTTCTTTATTTTTATTGTAACTGTCATGAAACACAACAATATGAATAATGATGAAAAACCATGATTTAATTTCTGTCTATCGGTTAATATTATAGTACAAACAATATTCAGAAATTCGTTTGACTCGTTTGAAATACACAAGGGCATGTAAAAACATGGCGGAGGAGCACAACAGTTTTGTCATTTACGCATCTCACCTCGGAAATAGTGAAATATCTTTCTCAGATGTCCGGTGACCTATAGATAAAAGTGATGTAAAACATACTACTAAAAATTTACTACAATTTAATGTAATCTTCCATCACTTTCGTGATTTAAAAGTTGGTTTCATTTTGTAAATAAATGTTGTCTCCATAAGACGCAGTGTATTTCACCATCAATTATAATTGGAATTATTTCATGTAAATGGTCGGTGAGGTATGTTTTATTAAGTTGAAATCACAATAAGTACATGTTACTATGTTTATTTATGCCGATTCAGGCATTTTCGTGATTTAATTGTACCTACGCTAGTACTATCTTAATTTGTTGTATTTATATGTTTATAACAATGTCATATATTTATCTCTTACTCTCTACTCGTTCGAAGTGTGAGCCCAGTTTATGTAATAGTATTTTCGTCCCGTGACAACAGCTCTTTCTCATGCAGTTACTAATTTAGTTATATATATTTATAACTATTTCAAATATTTTCTTATTCAATGTCATTTAAATCATATGCTTGTTTTCATCAATTCCAAAGTTCTCCCTTGTTTCTAGCCCTTACCATTAAAATTGTTGGTTTTATTTTCAATAACAAATTCCTAATTTGTCTTGCACTTCAAATTAGTTGATATTATTTTGTCCCTCCAATATTTTTATTTTATTACAAATTCAAGTTTTGGTTTATTCAGTCCTATTTTGTCCTTTTGTATGTCTTCAATACAAATGAGTTCTAATGCTTCTAGCCCTTACCCTTCCATAGATACTAAAAATATTGCATTTAAATGTTAATTAATTACACAATATTCAGTTCTTTTGGATATTATCGTCAATTTCGTAAGTTGTCTCATGCTTTAAACCCTTCCAAGGATGTAAAATTGTTGCATTTATTCTTTTGTAACACATTTCTGTATATTATCTTGGACTCTCATTAGTTGATATACCTGTCATATTCAATGTAGCACGTGTCCCGTTACTGTGGTTTATACATTAGTTCTTTTGACAAAGAATTTGAGCTATTAAATTTGGTGCATGTATTGGTTTTAACAATTTTTATCTCTTCTCAAGGTCTTATTGTGTTAAGATGCCAGTCTTCGTCAAATTGTTTCTGATCCCATGCCTCTGTTTTACATGCCAGTTAGTTCCCCCATAATCTTTTTAAGACCTGGCTCTATGTATCCATTATTTGTTTATTATGAATTTTATGTATTTCTTGTATTTTTGTTCATAATCTGACCCATATTTTCTACACATAGTGCACCTGGACCCATACCTCCTATTACAACCTTGAAGATTTAGATATGTTTTTGATATTTCTTATATTATATAAACATATAAACACGTTAACGTTCCTTCTCAAGAATCGCTCAAACTCTCACATCCATATCAAAAATTGTTACCAAATTTTTATTAACATTTTGAAACACTATAACTCTTTGCTAGGACCAATTCATAAATTCAACTTCAGCATATTACCAACTGATCAAAAAATTTAACTTGTTTTGCTATCATATACAGATGACCATATCTGTTCTATTGTCTATTGCAAGTAATGTAAACAAGTTTATATTACAGACACGTATGGCCGTGAGCTACCCTGATATATCTTTCCATCCAGTGTAGTAAAAGCGTTAAATCATACGCGTTCCTTTTACAATCGCTAAAATAAAATCATTGACTGACTTTTGTACTAGTTTTGGTAAACATTTCTTTATTAATTCGTTTCACTCTATCCATTATATCCAGATCTCACGAAACCCTTAGGGTCCGTACCTAACTCTTCTCACCACGCTAGGTCTGTCTGGTTCCAGTCCTGCCTACAATTTCACTTGCAGAACAGCACTTACAGATCTCCTACGACAAGTTTCATTCACTTTAATCCACTATATTACCATTAAAAAACGCGAATTCATTAGAACACATCGTGTGCCAGTAGAGTTCATGTGTTTTTATGTTTTCTAACAGAATCTATAAGAAAATTTCTTAGAATTAAGTTTCTGTGAATTGCATAAGAACGTATACACGTATTCTCTCTTTTTGTTGTATATGAAAGGCATGTCATCGTCCACATCAGACTGCAAAATGGTTCTTGTTGCTTATGACACTCATTTTGTATAAAGCACATCAAGGTCTCTCCAAAAAAATTTTTGTCTAACCTCTCGTCATAGTTTCATGCAAATCGTCTCATGACAAACACCGACATAAGTGTCTATTTCGATTCACAATAGTATAACAAAATCTTTCCCCGATATCTTTTTCGTTACACAGAACACAATTAAGCAGTTACGAAAAATATATTGTAGGTCTCCATGTCCAAAACAACCTCAAATGGAATTGTCACATTCATAATCTAAATTCCAAATTATGTTAATTTTATTACGCATTTCGAACCTTACGTCATGCAGTTACATTTATTTTGCGAACGTTTACTACCATTTACGATACGGCATTATCTTTTGAGTCAATTCCGGTCAGAGGATCAAAACTTCCCGAAATCTCAACCCCGATACTCTTGTAAACGTTAACTAAAGGAATTAAACATTTTAACACTTCCCTACCTTTATATCTAGACCGAATTGCTTAAGTGCCACCCTTCATATGAAACTTGTCCACGAACACAATTCTCGCAATAGGCATAATATTATTCGTCAACCACCTTTTGCCAAAAAGGACCATATCATTCGGGGACCGTTCAATAATTCCCTCACCAAAGACGTAACAAGTATTATACAATTGAATCTCTTCATATCCGCGAGTAAAAGCTACCTATCGTACAATTGATTCTTCAATGTATAAAAATTAATTGATTTTATTAAAAGTTGAAATGTGTTTCTGTTTCCCATCAAGTGTAAATTCCCATTAAATGTAATTGTGGCATTCGATAGAATTTTGCCATCCACTCCTATTGTTCCCGTTTTACAAGTTTTTTTTTCAATACTATACATAGCATTATCTATAAAATATCAATGACAGAAAAACATTAACATTGTATAGTACGTGTAAAAAACAAACAATTTCCAACAAAATAAATACATAATAACATAATTTTTCTAATATACTAAATTATATATTGGTCACATTATTGTTCGTAACAGTAGCTTTTGAGTAGAAAGATATATTGGTAAAATTCCTACCACAAAATTCACGGCTTCCCCGAAAGCAGTTCTATATGTGGTGTTCTATAAAGCAGTTCTATATGTGGTGATTTCAATATCGATTTCTTGAGTACATCCGACTCTGCACATTCACCAGTTAATCGATTCAAGAATCTTATCGACTCCTTCAACCTTATTACTACGATAAATGACCCCACTCGCCTCTCCGGCTCATCTCAAACATTGCTAGATCAAATTATAGTCAACAATGGAATCTCGTATCTCTCTGAAGTGTTTATCGCCGGATACAGTGATCACCTTGCTCAAGTATTGACTATTAATAATACACTAAAACCGCTTAAAATCCTTTACAAATTTACAAGAGAGTTTAATGACATAAATAAATCCATATTCGTAAATTATTTGCGTGAAGAAACATGGAAAGATGTTTACAATTGCCAAAACACCGACGACAAATTCAATGTATTTATCTCAACATTCCTAAAACATTACAACTCTAGTTTTCCCATAAAACGCAAGTTAATTAACACAAAAAAATACAATAGATGGATCACCCTAGGGATAAGAATTTCTTCAAAAAACAAACGCCGTTTATATTATCTTTCAAAACGCTATAACCAGCCACCCGAATTCCATAATTATTTTCGTAAATATAAGACTATTCTCCGAAAAGTAGTCTATGCAGCTAAAGTTATGGAAAACGACAGGCATATACTAAAATCGAACAACCGGATGAAAGCCATGTGGAATATTGTTAACAATTACACGTCAACTTCTGAAAATCGCGAAGAAAATGTTTCTTTACTAAACGATGGCAAGATCGTGTCAAATCCTCAGGACATCGCAAGTTTGTTTAATTCTCACTTCTCAGAAGTTGGTAAAATAACGAACTCAATATATCCAAATCAATGTCCTCCAATTATTACCACCCACATACCCAATTCTATGTTCACTTCCGAAACTAACGCCAGTGAAGTCATGGGAATCATCAGCTCCTTAAAAAACAAATTTTCACGAGGCATAGATGATATACCTGAGTTTATTGTTAAATCTTCGTCCCACGCTATATTAAATCCACTCGTAAATATTTTTAATAGTTCTTTATCGGAAGGGGTGTTTCCCAATATATTTAAGAGAGCTAAAGTGAAACCTTTACACAAGAAAGGAAACAAACTTAATATTGGAAATTACCGACCAATATCTCTACTACCCACTTTCTCAAAAATCCTAGAAAAATTGTTCTATAAGCGTCTTCTAGATTTTTTATCAAAATATAACATTCTCTCTGACGATCAACACGGTTTTAGGAAATCCTTTTCCACTACAAGCGCCATATTTTCCTTCTTAAACGATGTTACCACATCTCTAGACAGTGGAGAAAATCCTCAGGGTGTTTTTCTTGACTTATCCAAAGCATTCGATGTCATCGATCACGGAATTCTCCTTACCAAATTGCATTCTTTAGGCATTCGTGGACTTCCACATCAATGGCTAACTTCTTATTTAAAAGATAGATATCAACAAGTAGAAATATCCTATACTAAAAATAAAATACTTGAGCGTTGTCTTTCAGAAACAAAGCCACTTACTTGCGGAGTACCCCAAGGATCAATTCTCGGCCCTATACTCTTTTTATTGTATGTGAACGACATGTCATCATCCACATCAGATTGCAAAATGGTTCTTTTTGCTGATGACACTAATTTACTATGTAAACACGCCAATGCTCAAAAAGTTTTGTCTAACCTTTCGACTTGGTTCCATGCAAATCGTCTCATTGTAAACACTGACAAAACAGTGTCTATGTCATTTCACAATAGTATCACAAAATCTTTACCCCAGGTTTCTCTTTCTTTAAACGGAACACAATTAAAAACTGTTACAAATACAAAATTCTTAGGTCTCCATATTCAAGACAACCTCAAATGGAATTGTCACATTGACAATCTTAATTCCCAATTAAGCAAATTGTGTTACGCATTCCGAATCTTAGTTAACGCAGTTAGTCCACGTATTTCCCGTTGCGTATATTTTGCAAACGTTTACTCCCATTTACGTTACGGCATTACCTTCTGGGGTAATTCCGGTCAGAGTATTCAAACTTTCAGAATTCAGAAGAGGATAGTTCGGATAATTTGTAAATCTCACCCCCGAAACTCTTGTAAACCTTTATTCAAGGAATTAAATATCTTAACACTTCCCTGCATTTATATTTATGAAACAGTCGTGTTTGTTAAGACCGAATTACTGAAGTGCCACCCTTTCTTTATACGAAACAGTCTCGTTCACGAACACTATACACGCAATAGTAGTAATATTCATCGCCCTAGAGTGTCAACCACTCTTTGCCAAAAGGGACCATACCATTCGGGAATCGTTCTATATAATTCCCTGCCCAAGAATATAAAAGATATTATGAAATTGAATATCTTCAAATCCGCGGTTAAAAACTACCTCCTGCACCAGTGCTTCTACACTGTAAAAGAATTTATTGATTTTAACAAAAGTTAAATTCGTCTTGTGCTTTATCACGCCATTGCTGTAGTACTTTTTAAACAACTTATAACAATTTCAAAAACTATTTTCTTGCATGATTGTGTTGTCTTATGGCTCATATTAATTTAGTTTTATGTGTACTCAACATTGGCACGTTTGTGTACATAAATTCTGTAGCCCCATCCTGGCCCGGGTTTTTCTCCGGTTTTCCTTCGGGTAGAGGCGGATTTATCATACAGGTTCTCTAGGCTTTGTCTAGGGGCGGGTCTATTGTAACAATAAATCGTGAATTTAGTGTTATTTCAATTTTTAAGCACTATACTCAGAATAATCTATAGTTCGATAATAACTTACATGTAATTTTTTGCTTAAAATTACAAACATATTGACATTCTATTAGTATTATAACTCGCAGCTAACTTTTTATCTTATCTAGGAATTTTTGCTGAATTTTTTGAATCCGCCTCTGCCTTAGGGCCCTTGATCGGAATTGATGGGATGGTCCCTTGCTTGCTTCCGGAGAGTAAATTAGTTTTTTTTCCCTCCACGTGGTCATACGCAGTTTGTACTGTTTTTTGACAATAAATTTATTTATTTATCATGTTCCCCCGACCGAAATGATCGTACCTTTATATAAGTGTTGTCCAACTTACCTTTACCCGCGGGCCATTTTACTCGTATACACTCTCGATCGATTTGCACGGGATGGAGTTTGACAAAATGTTACGCGTCGAATAAAGCTAATAGGTCATATTTATTTGTAACGCTATATTTTGATTCTCATCGTATTTATATTATTTCAAACCCGAAAAATTAAATTTAGTTTTTTTAAAAAGTATTTTTAATTTTTAATGTAATAAAATGTTTTCAATGTATGACGGGGTAATTTTGAACACAATTTTCTTTTTTCTCACTCACCGGTTATGCCACGTTAAATATTAATTCTGACAGCATAGATTTATATCACAAAGTTGTGTCCCCAACTTTTGATAAACAAATTGAAGTAAAATTCACTACAAATTGCGGACTGTAAAAAAAGTTTCGCGGACCGCATGCGGCCTGCGGGCCGCCATTTGGACTGCGCTGCTTTAGATAGTTGTTAGACGTCTCCGCACATTAAATTTGGATTAACCAACCCTTACAAGAGAATAATGAATCACTTTTTCTTTCAAATAATGTAAATGAGTCGCAAATTTCATACCAGTATTATTAAAGTTTGCGGTGTGAAGCATCATATGTACTAATATTACTTCTAAAATTCTGAAAAAACCCTCAGGCTTTTAAAAGTTATAATTCACATCTTTTTATATCTACGTTTATGTATTCTTCTAAGTTCTGTATCTATGATAAGTGACCAAGAACGTTTTTGTAGTTATATATTTTTGAGTTCCAATTTTACTGAAAATACTTCTTTTTTTTCAAATAACGCAAATGAGCCGCAAATTTCATACCTAAATAAATATTCAAACTTATCTCCAAAATAAATATAATCTTTCTTTATTTTAATTTTTGCTCCTTTTAGATGAATTTACCAGCTTTTGAATGTTCAGTTTTCCAAATTTTGATGATCTGAAGGGTTATTACTTTTCTGTATCCACGGATTGGTAGATTATGAGGAAGAGAGCGGTTAACAATTTTGCTCATGTATTCTTGATATCGACATTTCATATCTCTTGGTAAACAATGCATAAACCGTGGATTACATAATAGAAATTTGTTAATTTGGCGGGATTACATTTTAGAGGGAAGGTTTCCAGAAAAGTCTGAACTAAACATTGCTTCGATTTCTAAATTTATATGGCATTGAAGCCGCAGGAAGACAGCGTATGAAATATTTTTCGGATTTTCCTTCCGGTGTGTAGTTTGGCGTCAACATGTTGTAGGTATTATTGCAAACCCCAATTCATCTGCATTTTGTAGGGAGTTATGGGGAATACTGCAAAACTCAAGAATTGCTTCACAGTGAATGTTCTTGAAACTTTCCAAAATGTCAGAAACTTAAACGAATGTATACGATAGATCGACACATTCCCTATATCCTTTGCAGTTGTTCACTTAGTCTCAGTGTGAATTCACTTATTTGTTTTTGCACGCAAAACGTAGCGTGCTTGGAACCGATCTACGTTTGCGAGTCGCTTCAACCTTTTCATGTAGCACGCACGAACTGTTGTACAAATTTGTATTATATGTACGAATAATTAACTCATTATAAATGACCATAGAGTTAAAATATATCACATTGCTATCTTAAATAAAAGTGATTTGTCTATTAAAACATTAATTATGTAAGTAAATGTGATAACAATATGGTCATACACAAATGATAAATGAAATATTAAAATCATAAGAACACAAAACTATCGCATTTAATCTGTTTTTAAATAAAATATAAGAACATGGAAGAAATTAGAGGCAAAACTAAAGGAAAGAAAGAATTACTCATTCCAATGTATGAAGGTGTTGCTACGTATTCAGCAATCGGATAGAAAAAGTGACTTTCTTGAAGCTACAATCTATAAATTATAGATTGACAGCTACAAGTGTTCCGCTCTTTTTATTGAGATAACAGAAACCTTTTGAAAACGCTCGGTGAGAAAAAATAGGAAATGTTAACTTGAAAATAGAATTTGCCTATGGACTTCGACAAAATAATCTTGCACAAATCCACCTCGATCCTACCCGTAATCTTTTCAAACAGGAATTGTAGAGATGCATACATGTGAAAATTTCGACAAATTGGGCGTGAAAAGTCAATTTTGAAAATAATGCAGATGGCTGCGATACTGATGTCATATAGTCAGGAATTTTTTCCAGTCAGAGAAATAACATGCTTTAAATTATGGAACGCGTAACATTCTTTGTCAAGTAAAACCCACTTTTTATTTAATTTCCGGGAAAATTCCGAGAAACATAAGGAAAAGAATAAAAAACGAACGAAGTGTCTTTATTTAGTGGCGAGACTCAGACCATAGGGTTTGCTCAACCGTCTGACCATGTAAGAAAAAAATATACAATTTGTATAGGAAGTAAACTATAGGAAAGAAAATATTTACATTTACGTCTGCGAAAGCAAAACAAGGGTAAACCTTAGGCGATTGAGGGGAACGCAGCAAAATCAGGATGGCAGCTTAGGACCGAACAGGTTAATATTCATTAAAACAATTGCTAAAATAAAAGGATACTGTAACATCAGAACCAAGACATTCTACGCGTTTGTGAATTGTTATTTTTAAGCCTTTCACTGAAGTGGGAGCGTCATTGAGATGCTTAACCGGATGCCGCTGATGAGGGAAGGTGGCCACCACTAAGCTTTTCCGTATTGTGTTATTGTTTGAACGTACCCCTTTCACTTTCTGGGAGGAGGGTAAGAATGCCCTCGAAGAATGCCGGCCGAAGTGTGTGATCAGCGCGTGCCTCTTCCTTTGTCTTATACTATTTTTGTGAAAGTACATTTGTTCGTCATATTTGACCGGGGCGAGGCACCTTAAGGAATGTAAGCTGTATTATACTATTTTTGTGAAAGGGACTTGCTTGCCATGTGTACCGAGGCGAGGCTCATTGAAGGATGTCGGTCTCCAAGAAAGGAAGAATGTAAAGAAGTTTGTGAATGGAGTACTTTCGCCGGATGCAGAAACAATAACAGATTCAGAAAAGGGCGAGTTCGGGCGCCTGGCTGGTGTCGACGGCGGAATAAATTTAATTTTCTCACAACATCCAGGCTAAAAAGAGCTCATCTGTTACAGATGCCACGACACAAAACGAACTATGCTCACAATTCATTTACACTGACTGTGATTAGGGAATGGAAGAAATTTCCAGATGATATTAGGGGCTGCTCTTCTCTCAGACAGTTTAAAGCAAGAATACGTTCATACCTCTTGAAATGCCAATAAATTATTGTAAGTATTCAGAACAGATGCGCTCTTGTTTAAAAATGTAAAATCAGTATAGTTTTGGTAAACAATTTGTATTAGCGTTAGGAAAGTAAGTTTCTGCGTATTTGAGAATTATTGTAAATATAAAGAAATTTGTAGGTTAAAATATATTTCGTAAGTTAACTTCGGTTCTCTAACTACGATTGTTATTTCAACTTTCATGTAATTTTAATTATTGTTTTTTATTATGTTCAATTTCAATTAATATTGAAACTTTATTATCTAAATTATAAATATTTTTGTAGTTTCTATATTATATTTATTATTGTAATTTCAATTATTACGATAATTTTAATTAAATTTGTAGTTTATTGTTTTTATTTTAGTTTTTAATTTCAATTATTTTTGTAAATTTAATTTTTGTAATACTAATTAATTTTGTACTTTATTAATTATTTTAAATTTCAACCATTATTGAAATTTTCATTATTACTGTAATTAGTCTTTTTTCTTTTGTATGTACATTTTCTGTACATGGTTTGGCGGAAGAGCAGACCTGATGGTCTGAGCCAAACACTGTAAATATCCTATCAGTCGAATTACACTACTCAGGTAAGTTATCCGACCGGTAATGGAAAATTGTCTTTCACCACGCTTTATCCGCTGGGTAGCTCCGCAACCGTAGAGGTAACTTTAACTGACCGATAGTTTAGTGAATAAGCATTATCGGGACGAATGAACTTAATATATGGACGCCAATAACCTTATTTTTGAAAAACTGGAACACCTTAGGGATAAATAGTTTCTTTTACTTTTTCATACACGTAGTATATAGAAAGTATCGTAATCGTGAAAAAATTCTAAAACGAGATTTTTGCGGAAATATCCGTTTCGGAACTCCCTGATTCCGAAAAAGTGGTTTTTGACTGGATGTCCGTCTGTGCGCGGCACTCCTGACCGAATGAAAAAAAATTTCTTCCATTTTTCGTATTTACGGTAGAATTTACTTCCGACATATGCACGTGCTTTCAATTTTCGTTTTATTTGAGCACGTAGGGCACTTCACATGAAGGTCAAAGTACATTTTTGAAAAAAAAAATTCAAAAACTGGTCCATCTATTTTGCTTAAATATTCTGTATGCAAAGTGTAATTAGTATATATTACAACCGCATTACCGGTATTTCGCTTCCAAGTTTGGTATTCACGCAGTGAAATAATTTCCATCTGCTGTACTTACACATTGTTTACTATTGGAGTAAAATAATATTTTGAATATTTATTTTACTTTCAAATCTCTAATAAAAGACAGTAATAACTTGAATTATTGGCTTTGAGCCCGACGAAAATGTTATAGTTCATTACTATATCGTATACATTTTTAAATGTGTTGTTTCTTGCACTTATTACCGACACTTGTAATGTTTATGGTGCGTAGTTTTAAGTTTGCCAATGTTTTTTCTTTCTAAGAATCCAAGGAGTATACGAGGTCAGCAGAAAAGTAATGAGATTGATTTTTTATTTACCAAAGTTTTTATTTTCTTCAAACATCAATGTTATCCCCTTCAAAGTAGTTCCCTTGGGCAGCTACACACCGATGGAGACGTTGTTCCCATATTTGGTAGCAGCGCTGGAAGTCTTCAACCGGTATGGTCTTCAGTATGTCCGTTACACTCTTTTGAATGTTTTCTACAGTCCCGAAATGACGACCTTTGAGGATATTTTTCAGTTTAGGAAAAAGGAAAAAGTCACAGGGACTGAGGTCAGGTGAATAGGGGGGCTGGGGAACCACAGGAATGCCTTTTGAGGTCAAAAATTCTGTTATGGAGAGGGCAGTGTGACATGGGGCGTTGTCATGATGGAGCATCCATTTGTCTGCAATGTCTGGTCTCACGCGAATGACCCTTTTTCTAAGCCTTTCAAGGGCGTCTTTATAAAAAAACTTGGTTGACAGTTTGTCCTGGAGGAACAAATTATTTGTGGACGATTCCCCTTCTGTCCAAAAAACAAATCAGCATTGTTTTGATCTTCGATTTGATCATTCGAGCTTCCTTTGGTTGAGGAGAGTTTGCAGTGTGCCACTCCTCACTTTGCCTCTTGGTCTCAGGATCGTATTCAAAAATCCATGATTCATCACCTGTGATCACACGACTAAAGAAATCTTGCTCATTAGCGATTCTGTCAAGAAGATCAAGACACTTGTTTTTTCGATTGTCCTTCTGCTGAATTGTGAGGTTTTTCGGCACCATTTTGGCACAGACCTTTCGCATGTGCAAATGTTCACTCAAAATTTGATGAACGGTAAATCTGTTCAAATTTAATTGTTCACTCAACATTCTTAATGTTAAACGACGGTCTGATCTCACAAGAGTGTTCACACGTTCGATGTTTTCATCAGTTTTCGAAGTTGAAGGCCTCCCTGAACGGTGTTCATCTTCAACGTGTTCTCTGCCTTCCAAAAATGATTTGTGCCAGCGAAAAACTTGAGCTCGGGATAAAGAATGTTCCCCATAGGCCTGTTTTAACTTTTCAAACGTCACACTTGCCGATTCTCCA
Organism: Laupala kohalensis; assembly: GCA_002313205.1. Classification (NCBI taxonomy): domain Eukaryota; kingdom Metazoa; phylum Arthropoda; class Insecta; order Orthoptera; family Trigonidiidae; genus Laupala; species Laupala kohalensis. Next base: position 195,684 of record NNCF01126215.1, on the reverse strand, counting down.
AGCTTAACACAAAATTTAATGGCACAACGTTGCTCCAAATTCCGCTGTTCCATTTTGCTTGACGCACAACCAAAACACAACTTCACTATTAGCAATCACAAAAATCACGTAGTTAACGGAAGGAGTTGAAACTCGCACTGAGCTATGGGAGGGTACTGATACACGTGCTCTATCAAGGACAACAGCGTTGCCAGATTGCTTGTAGTGTTGCCAGTCTCATTACTTTTCTGCCTGACCTCGTATGTTTGTAGATGTGTCATTTTGGTAAGTTACTTTTAAAAGGAGAATAGAGGAATGTCTGCTTCTTATGTTTCTCTTGGCATCGTAAACCTTTCACCCACGAGATTTCTACACACTAGGGACGCTGCATCTTGTCGCTGCGTAAGCTTATGTATAAGATGTGTCCACTTCTCCTTTTACCGGATGTTCTTGTTATCTTGTGCATACTGTGTGTCATATTTAATATTCGTGCATAATGTTTGATGCGAGAGGATGTTATTTTATATTATTACTTATCATTTGAAGAATTAACTTGTTTTTTGTTTTTTTCTTGAAGGTAATGTGCGATAAATCTTTTTCTTTATTTTTCATGATTTTTTAATTCAATGTTTTGTAGCAGTTTCAATCCTTAAAAATAATATTATTATAAACAATATATTTTAACACTTTCAGAATTCTTTGACGAAATAGATAAGGAGCGTTACAAAATAACAGGAAGTAAATAAAACAAACAGTATCACCTGTTTACCACTNTTACAAAATAACAGGAAGTAAATAAAACAAACAGTATCACCTGTTTACCACTGAAAGTAATCATAAATACGATTAATATTTATTATTATAATTTTGCAATTTTATATTGCAAGAAAATAACTCTTTAGTTTTTAATTAAATTATTGATGTTGATGTTGTGCTGGCTTGGTTCTCGCGTTAATTATATCCTAATTATCTTTATATTTATTAATAAATATATCTTTTGAAATAGATTATACATTTTCTGATCTTATCTCCCCCAAAAGCGAAAGAACAGAATTTTTATATTAGAGATTCTTATTATTTTGATATTATTTGTATATTAGAGATTAGATATAAATGCTAGTAAAATATTTCTTTAATAAACATTTTAAATTGGGTAAAATGAAGACGATCAAAATATAGTTAACATGTTGAAATCAACCCCTTCCTAATTTAATGCTTTAATGTCGCTCTCCTGTGCAGACAAAGAAACGTTTATGAGAAAGTACGTGCAATGGTTTTGCACCACTAGTTTTGTATTTCATTAATTACCTCAGTCTTTTAAAAAAAGTTTTACTGTAAGTAATCTTGAAAATAAGTAAAAAGTAAGCCAAATCAGAAGAAAGGAACAGAAATATGAAAAATAAATAGCTAAAGCTTACAAAGTGTTTTTCTGTTATGGTCGTTTCACACGAGTTGTAAAATTTGTATGAAAAAATATTAATTGATAACAGTGTTTGATGTTTTAGTATTGCGGTTTTGGAAATCTTCCTTTCTGTACTTTTTTTTCTTTTATGTTACCTTCGTGCTTCCTCTATTTTCAGTCCGCTCCTCGACGAAACACTAACCTGCTTATTATTGAAACTCTTGTAATATTTTGCGTGGCAGTATCAGGTGTTTTGTAAACAAATCGTGTCATTGTCTCTTACGTTCTCGCCTTTCGTAAGCGCTTCATAATTCATTCTCGCAAGATCTATTGTAACATTACCGTTGGGGTACTGCTAGCCCCATTTTAAATTGTAAGATAACAATTTATATTGGTTGTATTTTAACGAAGTAAAACATAACATAAACGGAAGAGGAATTATTAGTAATTTAACCATATAATGTTCGAACTAAGAGATAAAATATAGTGGTAACAAGCACCTACTAATTAATTAAACAAATAGATGACTGATTAATTTCCCCTAATTAATGACCGCGAAGGTTTATTAATAACTCCCCAACATGGAAGGAATTTGAAGTCGGGCTGGGTTCGTGCCCATTCATTTAAGAAAACACACTATTGGTAAAAATACGCGTAGCGTCAAAAACTAAATTGGTTTTTTAATCAAATATCACGACATTCTTAAACTAGGCTCAAAACTACCACACACATTTACACTCACATTCCCCCAGATTTTACCCCAAAATGCACACGTAACATGACATGATCTTGTATATTGAGTATTAAACCCAATCTCCTCATATTACTTTACACAAATGAAATACAAACACAAAGATAATTTAGTTCGTTGTGACTAAGAAAAATCACTGTCTTTCCCATTAGTCAGTTTTAGCAACAAAAACTTGCTCTCTCTTCGTCCGAAGATACACTAATCGCCACTGATCTGGCTGAAGCTACCAGACCCTGCGCAATTACCTTATTACTCATATCGGGCATATGGTGATGCGCCGTGCGAAACTGGGTGAGAGCCTCGGGCTGAGGACAGGTTCATCGACCTGTGGGCCTGAGACGGCGGCTACCCTGTCGAGCTTCCTTGTTGACTGGCCTCGGTCGCCTCTCGTCACCCCATTCATTGCAGACGCCCCCGCTACCACGCTTCCGTTCCATGGCCTGATTATGGTCTTCTAATTCGCCTTCCGAATCGCGTCCTTTTTCCCCGCTAAAGGAACTCGTTGCGGTGAAACCTTCCACGATGTGATTAACGGCTACAAATCACAAGTCCAAAAGCTCATCAATCTCATTAATGACTTTCAATGGTTATGTTAATCACTGCGAGACCGCACCATTAAAGAGCCGATGTGCTAGCTCACTGAGCTAATCAACTGAATACCTCAAAAATTGACTGATTCGATGGATCTAGAATGAATTCAATTGCCGATTCAAATACAAAGTCTCGAACCGAAGACTGACACTGTCGTCAGCAGAGAAACTATCTCAAGTATCTCCACTCTAAATAAGTAAGAAAAATATAATAATCTCAAGTCTCTAAGTAAGTAAGTAAGTATAGCTCCGCTCCATGAGCACCTTGTTTTATATCATACACCCCTTCTTCTCCACCCAAAATTTGGAAAACGTTCACGCCTATGGACGTGACACGTGATTTTGAGGACGAATCATTTAGTGACAACCACTCCACGCGGACTTGGAATGATAGGTTGTGAGGTCGTGACGTATGTTCAATGTCCGACGAATCACATCGCTCCGTTTAACAATAACTTTCTTGGCTCCCTACTGAAGCCATGCCGACGCCATGTGGTTGGCGCGTGCCGATCTGTCTCTCGTTCTCAGGCCTCTACTTCTATTGTTGTACCGCCTTTCGCCTACCGCCAAAGGAACCCTAGATTCTATACGTCTGGGCTTGTCACGGAAGCCCCTAGTGGATTCAGCGCCTTTGAAAACCCCCTCCTGTGTCTACTTCGGTGCGTCGTTTGTATGTCCGTGTGCCGCGCTACCCATACTTTAATTTATTGAAGTTTCGCTTGCTCTTTTACTCCCAAAATTTTTATGACTTTGTTTTTCAAAATATCCTGAAAGCCGCTCTTCTTTGAACCCGACCATTCTTCCACACACACCCTTCGGTTCAAACTTAACAAGAGGAATCCTGGATATTTTAATGAATTTCTTATTCTATAAGTCACATCTGTCTCGTCTTGGGAGGGCTACTGCGTGTACATATCTTTCTTCAAAATTTCGCACGCTTCAGCTCCCATACATTAGCTAAATGTTTACTAAACTGATGTTGTGTAATTTTGGTCACGTTTCCAAATATCTTTGTTACAAGTGCCGCTCTGCCTAGTGCGTGTAACCACCACTCCGAAAATAACTCTGTATGTTTTTTTTTTCATTTTTTCTTTGAAAATAGTAGTCTTTGTTTCTCCCCGCGCCGGCGACACACCCATCCATTGGCCCTACGAGTGGCTAGTCGGGACGCCTCGCCCCTGCTGCTCGCTTCAACGGCTAATTTTTGAATCTTCCAAAACCTCCTAACGTCTCATTTTTAATTTGATAATTCATGAAATTAATATTTCATGACACTATCGATCGGATTGTGAAAATTCGGTTAGTTACCCGCTCAGCTAGTAACCTGCAGATACCTGTGAAAAGCTTCCTAAATGAAAATTGAACGTTCATATTATCGTACACAATGTTAGTTTCATTCAATTTCTACAATTTTCGGATTTCATTGCACGAGTGTAGCTAGTAATATAAAATGTAAATTTCTACATGAACCATAAAGAAATAACTACGTTTTATAGTAAATACTGTGTCCTTGAATAGATGCGTAACACAACGCGCACGTAACCTCCACTATCAGCCCCACCCGAGCGGGACAAAGAAACTTGCAATCATTATGTCTCTGATACTTTCAGGCGAGTTCGACATCAATCTTGTATGTCTGGAGAGAAGGGATCTTGTGTTTACACGGACTTGCACCAACGCTCTCTGCGAGATGGTCTGACAAATCCTGAAACTATCCGAGACTCTCAGACTTGTTCACTCGGAGGAGACATCAACTTGCGCAAGTTATGTCGACATATTACTCGTGGAGGCAACACGTAATATTTGAAACAAAATGAAAATCTTCGAACTGTTAGCGAAGATATTCGTAAAACAAAATCATTTATGAAGATACTTATCTTAAAAGATGATGTTAGGAGAAAAATAAATAATTTAAATGACAACTCTCAGAAAAATGGTTGGTTGTATATCTCAGTAAATATTTATCCTAGAATGTGTAATTTAAATCATTTCGTAACCCGTCTACTACCTTCCAAAAATTATCACAATCTACCTCTTCCTTCTGGACTTCCAGGCGTTATTTAGGAGGACATTGTAGTACTCTCACCACTCTTTTACTTAAAAACGAGATTGTCGTCTCAAGGGAACGATAACGAAGATGATTTTGGGCGTACAATGAAGAATCTTTAGCGAGCTAAATTCCATATTAGCAGATTTTTGTGGGTCGACAATATCTGTTAGGAAAAGATTCTTCCTGAAAAATTCAGATTTTTTTGAAGTTTTAAATTAATGTTGATTATAAAAATGATATAACGAGACCTTTGGAGAAAATCCGCTTCAATTCTTCATTTCATTAAAATAGTGTTCTATTCTAAGAGTTCGCAGAAAATGATTGTCATAATGGAATTTTTAAAAATTAAGTTTATATAATTAATATTTTAAGCATCATTTTTAAGATGTTTGAGACGGGACTTAAATACAATTCATAAAAAAATTTGACCCTCAGAATGAGGTCATATCAATGGCGATGTTGAAACCGCCAGGGACCAATTTTATATGTCGGAGGTTCTACCAAATACAATTTTAAAATTCATCACATTGCATTTTTTCGATTTTTTCCCTTGTGTCTAATTGCTTGTAGAATTTACATCATGCTGCAGGATAACATTTTACGTGTTTAATTTTTTGTAGTATGGTGCAAACGTTAGCGAATATACTGAACTTAACTTTATATTTTCTAATCAATATAGCAAAAAAACTCGAAGAACAATACAGGTTGAATAACGTTTCCCTGTGAAAAACTGGACGTTGGTTTTCTTTTCTCAAAAATTTATTTTCTATTTGGGCCTGTGGAAAACGAAATCTCTTGTCTCATATAGGGTGGATTAATTGAACTAATAATTAATCGATTATTTCTAGCGAATGATTATTTCTTGTTCTTTTATTAATCAACATCGATTAATTGGTATTTGGGATCAATGTTACCATATCTAATCTGATCTCTTTCAAAGAGAAACCCATCTAAATCTCTCAAGATCTTGGAGTGAAAATTTTCTTTCTCTTATACAGTCCTATACTATTGCACTTTTGTTTCTCAACTTTTGTGTGTTCCAATGGTGGGACCAGATGATTGACCTCTTGGAAGCCCAGATTCAACTGAACAGTAGAAATAATTATGTCACAACCTAAGTTCATGACATGGAACACTAACTCCCAAGTTTCCGCTGTATTAGCATATACTCCGTCTAGAATATTGTAGCGTTTACTATACTTATACACGAAATATGGTCGTAATAGTTGAGCGATGTGTTTTGGAATCTGTTCTACTTGAATATTTAGGTGGAAATAAACATTTAATGTTACTTTAGTGACTGCTTGGATTCAATGGTGACAATCACCATTTGAAAGGCTTCTCTAGGCGTTTTGGTAGTTCTGAATGAAAATGTTTCTCAAAGTTGCTTTTGTGTTGGTTAAATAACCAGGTATTGGTTACTCTTCAAATGGTTTATTATTATTATTTACTACATGTCCCTGTCTCAAACAGTCAATACAAGGTTTGTATACTCTACATACATTTCTTAGTCTCTTGTACTTAGTTCTTTGCTTCTATCGATCACGAACAAATTAACTTCAACAATTTCATAATACCTCACGCAAACATTTTATCGCAGAAATTTGAAAATACAATGTACTTTTTCATTCTGTAAATGTGTCTGTCATGTCGTTTTCATGTATTCATCCAAAACCTCTCGTCTCTCATTCTTAAACAAGCAACAGTCCCACAATATATGTTCTACCTTTTTATTGGCTATTCTACTCGTACATATACACTGCCTTGTTTCAGTTTCCCTCTTTTTTTATATTCATTAAAATTCCCATGTCCCGTAAGAATTTGCTTCATCTTTGGTGAAGGATCGAACAACTTATTCCTCTTTTCTGCATTACGAACATAGCGTATAAATTTGAAAAGCGCTCTTCCTCTTTTCTCCTCCCCCATGTTAGCTGCCAACTGTATAATAACCGATTCACAATTTTCACTTTAAACTTTTCTTCTATTGCTATCATCTCACTCTCCGCACTGCTCATATTTTACATACTAAAGATCTGAATTTCATTTTCTCTGTAAATGTGGAGAGGCTTTTCACCCAGGAGCACTTGCATCGCAGGTGTAGACGTCACATAATAATTGCTTCAACTTTAATTTATATATTTATTACTTGGCAAATAAAAGTAATGTGTCCTGATTAACAGATGAGACATTACTGTCTTTCATGGGAACTTCAATGTAATGACGCGTACTCTCACTCCATTACGCACTGCTCGCATCTAACTAGAACTGGACGCAGCCAGCTATCATGAGTTACCTTACTTCATGACATAGGTTAACAGGTTGAACTACCTTTTGCCAAACTGCGTGGTCGGCTCAGGTGTTTGTTGAGTTCGATGACCTCTGAGCTGCCCTGCCGCCGCCACTGTCCTCGCCTTCCCAACTCAATAGTAACAGCCGTCTCTCGTAGACACATTCACGGTTGCCACCAGTCACCTCGCAGAAGTCCCTTGGTGTAATTAAAGCGCAAGATCTGGCTATGATCAATCATCACGTCCGTATCTCACTCAGTAACTGACAGCAAGTAAGTAAGTCTGAACCTCTAAGTAAGTACATCTCTGAATCTGTCTTTCTTTGTATATCTATCTCCCAGCGCTTCCGTGCACCTAACTAAATAACAAACCTCTCCTCTTCCCCAGAATTTTGAAGAGAGTCACGCCCATTCCCATGTCACGTGGTTTCTTCAGTCAATTATTGCGTTATGTCTACTTCACGTGCAGTCACTTCGATTGGCTGAGTGCTTGTGACGTATGTTACGTCTTCGAATTACACTGCCTTATTTTTAACAACATTTGTAGCTTTCCATCGAGGCCACGCCGTGACCACGTGGTCTTCCGCCCCTTTAGGGATCCTCGTGTCTCGAAACTGCGACCCGGGTCATTCATTGTCCTTGCTATTGCGCCGCTTTTTTCCCTTTGTCGAGTGACAGTTGGTCGCCCGCTAAAGAAACCCTAGTACTTCAGGTGTGAACATGTACGCATCTTCCCTAGTGACCACCACGCTCCGTCGGTCCCATCTTTTGTTAACCTGCGTCGTCCGAAGCTTCTCGCTCCCTGGTTCCGCGTCGTGCCGATTCGCTTTGATCTTCATAGGACCTCAGTCTTCCGATTTTTATGATTCTGTTTTGCAGTTCTGAGTTCCATCTTGAGATGACCCAAAAACCGCTCCCTCGAATTTCAACGCTTCTTCGCCTACGCCCTCTGTTAAATCTTTTCAAAGTGACCCCTGACCTGTTTCCTATTATATTTGTCCATTCTTTATCTTCCGGATCCGCGCGGGCTACTACGCAGAACCTTCCTCGAAAGAGATTTTTTATTACTTTATTCAAAGTCTTTTTGAAAAATTATGGACTTTTAATTTTTCAAAGGCTGCTACCGCGTCCTTTGGTGGAGCGTAGCGCTGGTCTCTCCAACGCTCAACCCTTTAATTTACATCAATAAAATTAATATTGTATATAAATTTTGGAGGACAGTGAAATAGAATGCAAGCCCCACGTTGGTGCAACATAAATTTTGGAGGGAAGTTTGCTAAACGCCACGTTGGTGCGTGAATTGTAACGTAAATTTTGGAGTGGTCTTTAAAATGATTAATATTACTTACCTAGCCCGCTTGTCCGGCTTATGCTGAACTTGCCCCAAAACACAGTAAATATAAGAGTCAGGGTCCGGCCCATTTTTATTATCGAGAATTATACACATATCTTTTATAAAGGAAACGCTACTATTTATAAAGTTGGATTTAATTATTTATTTACATAAAATACACTTCTCCATCATCCCATTACAAAAGAAACACTATCCATTAAAATATTACATTGGTACACTCCCATTTCACTAGTTCCTCCAAAAAGCACAATGTTATGCTTAAACAGTAACACAATACATTTGTTCCCTTTAATCAAATAAGAGGAGTTTTTTATAATGTTCGAACTAGTGATCATTAGAAGAATCTTGACATTTTGAACATAAAACACATTTGAATTAGTTTCTGACCTTAGACATATTTCTAAATAACATACACTAATGCGCTACAAAATTCTTTGGCAATATCACGCGCATCTGGTCATAATTTCCTGGCATTTGATTAATTTTCGCAGTGTACTGCACACAGCAATTCACGCAATTACATTAGTGTTCGTAAGTTTGACCTCCCGCTATAGAAAGTCGGGGCTCACGCTCCTTCATTGATATGCAGTCGCCTCTCGCTCCGGTACATTCACGACGACTACAAGGTGGCGTCGCTCGTACTCTCGCTGCCGATGCCGCTAAGTAGCCCTCTACGTGGACTTGCAGTATGTCAGTAACATCGCCCCACACAACACGACAAGGACGTTACTGCGTATTGGCTCTCGAACAGTTTATCGCCATTGATCGTACAGTGAAATGTTTATCATTCACGAAATATAAACTTTCAAAGTGAAACCATTATCACTCGCGCCAAACGAATTAAGAATGCATAGAACTGTTAACGAACTCAATTTCAAGTATTTCGTTAATCGCCGGCTGCGGAAACCAATAAATGATCGAGTATTCGATTATTGTTTTCGATGGATTCTTTAAAGATTTTAGTTTTATGGGATGCACCTCTATAGACCCGCATATAGCTTTGTCAGTTTGGTTGGTTGGTTTCAAGATCGATTTCGTTGTTTTCAAATTTGGTATAGACGGCTTAAGTACTTCACTTGTTTTTGATGAAGAAGATGTTGGTACTCGTGTCTGATCGGCAGTGTGTGTTTGTTGACATACATTCGACTTTTTGCAGTTATTCTTGAGAGCAGAAGAATTTTCTGTTTGGAATGCACACGGTGTGCTGCAATGTCGAGCTTGCTTGCCGAATTTATTATGATACCAGCACATTTGATTAGATTTAATTTCGCGTGGACGAACATTTCGCTGATTTCTTCGAATTTTGCTAGTGATGCTGGCAGCTGTCGCGTGTTGACTTTGAAAACAGCAAGGAGATAAACATCGTTTTGCGTGGCTACCAAATGTGAAGTACCAGCAAGTGTTCGATCGCGTTTCGAATCGTGGGCTGAATTTACGTTGCCCGTACTGTACATTATGTTGAGATAATGTTGTCTGTAATTTGGTCACTTGTTTGGTAAGGGTGTCCAAGGTTTGTAGAATATATTGCATTGCAAGATCTGTAGTCGCTGTCGTGTTACTCGTAGCGTCGGAAAGAACAGGAGTATTTACACGAGCGGCTGCGACGGTTTCTGTAGTGATTACTGCGTCAAGAGTGCTCGTTGTGTCAGGAATTTCAACAGGTTTGTCGGATGTAACATGAGTAGCTTCCACTGTATTAGAAGTGGGGAATGCTTTAGCAATTCTGTCGGCGAGTTCTGCTTGTTCTGACAGGCTGTATTTTGCGTATAGTGCCAAGATAGCTTGAATTTTAGCTGGTAAGGCTTTTAGCCATATTTCTGCCGAAGACGAGTTATCTTGCAGTTCGGTTCCGGCGAGATTCTGCAGGTGGCGAAGAAATTCTGACGGTGTGCGATCACCGATGGTCTCAGCAGATAGGATATCGTTGATTGTAGTATGCGAGTTGGTGAACCGATTAATCAAAAACTGTTTAAGACGTTCATACGACCTGTTATCGGGTGTCAGTAATTCCGTGTCAATGACATTGATTACGGAGCTGTCCAAGTATGGAATAATAGTAATGTGCTTGACAAACGGGGAACTAATTTCTCGCACGTTGAATTGTGCTTCCGTGTACGCGAACCACTGTTTCGGGCGGTCCGGCCAAAAGTTGAAAAGTGGTATTATCGCGGTTGGGTCTGGCGAAAACGTAGTGGGAGACTGCACGTTTTCATTAGACATAGTGAAATTGTAGCAAATTTACTTGTATGAATTGAAAATAAATAGTGACAAACTACAAAGCGAAGCAAAACAATGTTACGCAATAGAAATAAACTGAAAAAAAATAAAAATTACATTAGCATTGATTAAAAACAAGACATGTAATATATGTACCTAGTGAGGCCAAAATAGTTTTGACTAGGAATTCTATTCCAATGGAGCAAAATGTTTCGCGAAATCACGACTTGGTTTGCACAATTCGATTGCACGTTTAGTGAGTGAATTATGGCAAAATTTATTACGTTAAGTAAGATGGGGTCACCGTTAGAAAACTTATTATATTGAATCAGAAGATTATTTATTTTGTGCTAGTGTTTGGGAGAGTTGAATCAGAAGGTGGAGCGTGATCAAAAACGGAGGGAGTCACCAAATTATTTATTTTGTCGGGGAAGAGATTTTTATTACTTTACAAGTCTCAATATGGAGACTTGTTTCGCAATGAGATTCCTCCTCCCAAAATAAATATTCAAGGTTATGCAGGACAAGGTTTATTATGTAGTTTGAGCGTAAACAAATAATAAATACCAACACTCCAGGGTGACAACAGGTATGAAAGTTATATGAACAGTTCCTTTTTGTACGACTCACGACTTTGAATAATTTGGTCGTTGTGGTTATGGAACTTTTCCTGTCCGTCGCGACGTACCGCTTCTGGTGCGAAGTCCTGTCGTGGCTAGATGATAGCGTTGGAGTACGAGGTTCGGCCGCTTGCCGTGAGGTGGCGCTTCCGTCCAAGCTTCTGCAGATACCGTGAGAGGGCGTGTCGTGGCCTCTGAAGATAGATTTTTCTGCCGCAGATCAGGCTATTGCGCAGAGCTGGTTTTCTTGGTAGAAGTTATTATCGGAGACAATGTTCACTCATCAAGAGAATCCGTCGTACTGATTTCTCAGTCGTTGCTATAAAGTAAACTTTGACAGATGACGTCGTTAACGACGTAACAGCGTCGAGGTTCGTCTATTGAAGCTTTCTCGAAACTTCTTAATAACCAGACCCAAGTTTCTCGAAGTTTCTTAATAAATAGGCGACATACGCTTGATGATACATGCGACGCGTGCGTCTCATGGAGTCTTCTAATGTTTACAATTTGCGTCGTATGTAGAGACTCTCCTGCGGACGGTGTGTATTATTCTGGCCTTGGATCTTGAGTCTCATAGTCTATTGTCTTGACGACGGCATAAACAACATGGCGTGTAATGCCTCGGCGTAACAACATGCATCTCTTATGTGTTAATGCCTGAGGGAGTTTCATCATATACGTAGTAAGGTACGTGTTTCGCCGTATATGTAGTAAGGTACGTCTACATTGGGGTTTTGTCTGTTATTTTTATGTAAGCCAAATATCAACGCCTGAGTTTATTCTACTGAGATTCGTAGATATTTTACTATGCACACCTAGGTGACAGCTTCATTAATATATATTTTTGTTTCTTGAATTTCCGATACGAAAGAGAACTAAGTCGTCCGCATAGGCGACACACTCTATTCCAAATTTTTAAAATTTTTTGTAATGTATCATTGAATACAATATTCCAGAATACTAGTCCCGAAGACGAAAATGAGGAGACCCTTTCTGAGCTGCAAATAACTGCTTCTTCCCCAAAAAATTCAAAATCATTCACCTATATACAAAATAAGTTTCCACAATGTATTATATTGTTGTGCAACTTATTTATCCGTGACTTTCCTTGATGTATGTCAGGGTACATTATCAAAGACACCAACGATGTCCACAAATATACATAATATGTGTTTTGTGTTATTTTTTGTATCTTCACGTGCATCGCATTTCGGTACTATACCCCTTCTAAAATCCATATTGCACCTTCTGCGGCACTTCATTATTCTCCATGTTTGACTATTCGATCGGTTACTAACTTGTCTCGTAATTTTCCATTAGTTGACGGGAGTGAAATTGGTCAACATGACTTCAGCTTTGAATGATCTCTGGTTTTCCCTTTTAGAAATAGTCTCACCATACTAATTTTCCTTACCTTCGGCATATATCCAAGTGTAGAACACGTTATATATTTGTATTAGTGCTTTCCAGTTTACTTCATTGTATGCTTGTACCATTTCATAACATATTATCGTATCCAGGTGCCTGATTTTCCCGTAAACCTCCGCCTCTGTGACGAACTCCTTTATTTCCTCATTAATCACACATTCATGTGTTTCAGTTATTTTTATCCGTCATATATACTTTTAATACCACTTCGGACATTTCTTTTCCTGTATCTATCCACCCAAAAGTTTCCGTCTCATCTTTCTGCGTTATACTCCATGTTTTTCTAAAAATTCATGCAAAAACATTGTTCTGACACTATTTTACACATATACTTGTCCATTACCCTTATATAAATCTCGTGATATTCATATCGAATTTCATCCTTCCTCCACCGGCTCTAGTAACGTCGTACTGCTCCGTTTTTTTTATCTTTTTAAATTTGTCAAATCCCGCGGCCACATTGGAATCTCTGTTTGTCGGCGGTGTTAAGCAAAATTATGACCGCGTTGAATCGGAAGGGTTGCGTGGTCGAATCACGGTCGGGGTCACCAATTGTTTATTTTATTGGCGGAGAGATGTTATTGCTTCACAAGTCTCTATATGGAGACTAGTTTCGCAACGAGATTTTTCCTCCCCAAATAAATAGTCAGGTTATGTAGGAAACAGGACAAGGTTTATTTTTCAGTTGGAGTATAAACAAATGATAGAAACTAAAGCACCAGGGTGACAACAACAGGCGCATAAAAGTAATGTCAACAGTTTCCTTTCTACAACTCACGACTTTGAATAACTTTGTGGTTGGTAAGAGAGCTTAAGTCGTCCGGCGCAAAGTGGCGCTGCGTTTCTTGGTCGACGGGAATCTTCACGATTTGGCCGCGTGGGGCGCTTGAGTACGAGGTTCTTAGATCCTCCGTGTGGTGGCGCTGTGTCTGAGCTTCTGAAGAGAAGTTCGCCGAATGTCGCAAGAGAGCGTATCGTGGTGACTTAAGATAGATGCGCAGCAGGTCGGGCGATTGCGCCGAGCTGGATCTTTTGATATTGAGGTTAGGATCGGAGACGATGCTTCCTCATCAAGAGAGTCCGTCGTACTGAATTTCTAGTCTTTACTATAATCTAACCTTGGTTTTGGCATTTATTTTTAAACATCCTCGACGCGTTAATGACAACATAGCGTCGAGGTTCGTCTATTCAAGCTTTCTCGAATCTTCCTAATAAACAGATCCAAGCTTTCTCGAAACTTTCTAATAAACACACGACGTATATGTCTCACGGAATCTCCTAATGTTTATAAATTGCATCGTATGTAGAGACTCTCTTGCGGACGGTGTCTATTATTCTGACCTTGGATCTTGAGCCTCTTTGTCTTTCGTCTTGACAACGGCATAAACAACATGGCGATTAATGCCTCGGCGTAACAACATGCATCTCTACGTATTAATGCATGGAGGGATTTCATCGTATATGTAGTAAGGTACGTCTACACTTTCTTCCATATCTATCTGTTTCCTTCCTTGCGTAAATACTAACTTTTAACATGGTTATTTTTAGATCTAATACTCATCTATTTTCGTCACATCTTCTCCAATATCTATTGTAGATCTCCCTTTCAGCTTCTTACACAACACTCCGGTCTATTCATCTGTAATTTATGTTTGGCAGTCTGTTGCTTACAATATTTCGAAGGTGGTTTCGTCGTAGTCACAGTGTATATTCCCAGTTACCTTACATATTTGAATTGCTGCTTTCTTTAGCCTGCTACATATTTTTAAATCTGATATATAATAATAATTATTATTATTTTATTTTCCATTTTTGCCTTTGAAAGTACTTCATATTCATTATGTATATTTAGATCCTTTTAAAGAATCAAATGGTTTGTGGTTTATCGATATTCACTTATTCACGATATATCTTGAAAAATAAATTCTTTCTTTAAGAGTAAAACATTTGATAAGATTATTAGCCACTTATGTTGGAGGGAACAAATACATAATTAGTGAATCAGTTATATTATAATTTGTTTATGACATTATTTTCTCATATGTAAATTGTCTTTGGTTTCGGTCTTAGAGAATATTGGTATCGAATTTGCTATTTAACTTAAAAAATATGCACAAGTTTTGAAGTTGCACTAATATTGATAACTTTGACCGAAAAATTTCATATCTCGCAATGTGTCGAATGAAATTATTCAATTTTATCTCCTAGATTGGTCTACAAGTGGTTTTACTTCATCTACAAACTTAGTTATGCTCTCGGCTTGATAGGGTACTTCATCCTCTGTGCTACGTTTTTTGGATTGAATCTAGTCTTTGACGCTAAACCACATACTTGGATGGATGTGGGGGTTCTATTCCTTTTTTATGGACTGTATTATGGTGTATTAGGCAGAGATGTAGCCGAGATTTGTGCAGATACAATGGCTTCTCATGTTGGTGTAAGTTCCCAAAAGATAACTTTTTTAATTCTTTATTTTAATGAACATACTTACACTGAAGCGATCACATTATTTTACGTTTCACATAATCTATTTTTATTTTTCAGTACTACACTGAACAAGGAATGCCAACCCGACACTTGGACTCCGGCGTGTGTGCTGTGTGTGGAAATCGTCTTTTAGTTGCTGAGAATGAGGAAGGAGTACTTGAGAACACATATAAATTATCTTGCAATCATGTGTATCCTTTAAAAAATGCTTGAAAGTGAATATTAAGTTCTATTTCATATTGTTTATTTAAATAGTAGTAAAAGCTAAAAAAATGATATATTATAACTAAGTATATCATAAATGAAATATAACCTGACCTGTTAATCACTTGATCTCTTAGTTTTTAATAATGTATAAAACTTTTTGCTTTGAAGTTATATTTATACTATATAAGGAAATTATTAAAATCATACGAAAAACATGTGAAATCTTTTCAGATCTTCTTGAATTGGCTGCTGGAGTGTTTATTCTCAAATTTTTGCGATGATATCGTGTCATTTGTGATCGATTTTGTATTTGGGAAGTGTTGATTTAGTATCACTTGGTGCGCTNTAGGGTCTCCCAAGCCGTACAGACACTGGTGCAGAACATCCAGTCTTAAGGTAGTTCTTGCGTAGGAAGAATTAAATCACTAAAATATCTAAAATCGTCATACGTAAACGGAGTAACATGTACGTATTGTGACCTATATATACACGGAAGAGAGTCAAATGAAAACCTTAATTATTTTTTCAAATTTTATTTATTGTGCACATACAATGAACCTGTATCATTTTTCGACATAGTCACCTCCATGCTCAATGCATGTCTGCCAATGCTTCCAAAGTGCCTGAATTTCCGTAGAATTTTTCTTTTTGGGGGAGACGGCGCAACCTCATGTACGCAACCTGGCGCACCTATTCATCGGATTGGAATTTCGTCCCAGAAAGTGCTTCTTTTAGGGGTCCAAACATATGGAAATTATTCTGGGCCAAGGTCGGGCGAGTATGATGGATGAGGCAGACATTCAAACCGCATTTCTGCGATTGTCGCAACTGTTGCACTATCAGTATAGGGCCGAGCAGTGTCATGTTGCAGAACACCTGTCGATAGCAATCCACGTCGTTTTGTTCTAATGGCTGGCCGAAGATGATTTTTGAGGAGGTCTGAGTATGTGTTACAGGTAACAATGGTCCCTCGCGGCGTGTAGTGCTTCAAGAGGACGCCTTTCTCGTCCCAAAAGAGGGTCAGCATAACCTTCCGGGCTGATGGCTGTGTTCGAAACTTTGGTTTGGGTGATGTCAAATCGCGCCATTCTTTGCTCATTCTCTTCGTCTGATGGTAATGGACCCAGGTTTCGTCTCTGGTGACGATTCGTGCAAGGAAGGCATCACCGTTCAAGGCACCGCAGAAGTACTTCACACGCACCTGCTTCAACTCGGTCACTCGGCGGTTTTCCATTATGATGACTTCAACTGCTGCTGTAGTCTCGGGAGTCGCAAAACGATGTGCCTGGCCCGGGCGCTGAGCATCGGCTACGGACGTCACACCATTTGCGAACTTCCTACACCATTCACACCTTCACTTTGCATAAATCTAATCACAGAACGCTGTTCGTCTCTGGTGCTGGTTGGTAGTGTTTTTGTATTACACTTTTAAGGTTTTCAGTTGACTCCCCCTCGTATGTGTGTGCGTGTGCGTGTGTAGTGCATTATTTCATTGAAGAAGAATAAGATTGTGTATGAAATGTTTCCGATGAAAAGAGTTCTTGAATCGGATTATTTTATAAAGTATTTGTAGTTACCTACTGCTGATAATTATTTCATTTATTATCTCTTGTTATAACTGATGATTAAATTTCCTTAACTTGTTCCTAGATTTCATGAATTTTGTATTAGAGGATGGTGCATCGTAGGAAAGAAACAAACTTGTCCATATTGTAAAGAAAAGGTTGACTTGAAGAAAATGTTCTGCAACCCGTATCCTTTGACAATGATCTTAATTAATGCTCAGGGGAAAATATATCGGTATGTTAAGTTTCGTACCGTATCATATTTAGTATAAAATTCAACTACTTTATTATGAGGGCCGAGTCTGTCGAAGTCAAATTGGCCTTAGTGTGATGCTAGCCACGTGTCGTTAGCGACGATTTGCTACCCACGAACCCCATGGGCATATTTTTGACCTGTTGCGCGACTGGGAACTTAGTTCTGGTACAGCAGTTTTAAAATTTCGGCTTCTAATCATTTGAATTTCTTAAATGTACCGTTTAATGTATGAAATTTCCTTGTGTGGGAAAGCTTTTATTTCTTATCTCTGACATTTCTTTACAGAGCTTGACTAATGTATAGGCTGTTACCCTGCATATGGTGATAACCATGTTGAAGAAAGAAAAAATGTTTGTTAAATTCATACTAAATTTCATCATTGAAAACTTAGTTTTATTCGAAAAGTAATCTAGCAATCTATTCAACAATACGTTCAAATTGTGACAATTCTACTGAACCCTTTTTGGCGTGTGATGCAAGTAGCTCTTTAAGATTGAATGTTTCCCGCTTTCGCAAGCCTTCATCCTTCATCGCTCGTGAAGTGACTTCATCTCGATCTGTGGAGCCTCTTTCAGCGATCTGTGGAGGTAAGGTATTGTGAACACACGAATGCAGGAGACACTGGACAGTGTCTGAATTGCATAGGAAGTGAAACAGGCACGTGAGTGTTCTCATACAAACTTCACCTTTCTTCTTGAACACCACGAGTCTGTTGTGTTCGCCATTTGTCATTTTGGGAGATACTATGCTCTTGGTCGCTGGTTGGAAATTAGTTTTACGCCTGATTGTCTTTGATAATTTCGTTCGGCAAGACATCAGCTTCACAAAACAGCAAAATTTCCTCACCTTCCCTTCTTACAGTTCTAGTATTGGGTGCGTACTTCCTAATTTGAGCCTGCTTTATTACTTAAAGGGCCGTAAAATAAAAAATTAAGAGCGCTGCTGCTTTATGAATCGTACACCACAACTGTGATATCGGATTCCATCACGAGGTATTGTACTTGTATTTTAAAGATCGGGACGTCCCGCCAAAAGTATGATGCTGATCCAATGCCTCATTTCGTTCCTTTCCGTGTGTCGATCAGTCAAAAGTCACAATTATCTTATGTCACACATGTGTGCCTCGTCACCTGTCTTGTATCATCTTCAGTACAGTGAAATGCGACGGAAAACAGGCCCTTACAAGTTTTGATATTTTGGAATTTCTGATCCTATATAATTAATTTTTCTAACTTACCGATTCCTATCACACTTCATCAAGACCTTGTGGGACTAAATGATGGAGATGTATTTCTAATATGTATGCGTGTCCAAAATTAACCTTAAAATCTGGAGTGCACCCCACTCAACTTTCCAATTACAATTCAGAAAAAAAACTCATGGCGCTAAACAATCTGCATAAAATATAAGAAAAAGGGAAAAGAATAAAAAAAGAAAGTATTATATAGTATAATTATTGAACAAGATGACATTTCTAAGATCAATCGTTTACAAAATATTTATCAAGATATGGTTTCCTAAAAATCATAATATATTCAAGTATAGATTGCATGAATTATCTCCCACATTAAACTCTTTGAAATAGACTTATTGACAGATTTAAAAATATCACTTCCAAGATCATTCTTTTTTGAGTGATGAATTTTCACTATCTTGAAAACGGTGCGACGTATAGGAATGCGGTTTAGCAATCTATACGCAGAATTATTTTTTTCTTGAGGCTTTAGGACCCGCCAACGTCAAGTTTATTACACACTGTAATTGGGAAGTAATAACCCTTTTTGCGTAATAATTTTTCGCCGTGTCTCAAAAACTGTGCGACGTACGCGAATGCGGTTTAGTCATACGCAGAATTAACTGACCAATCAAAATGCTTCTATGCATATTTTCAAAATTTTGAATATTAAGAACCAGCGAGTGGAGCGCGATATGTAAAAGAAGTCGGAATGAGCTGTCCGGAAATAGACTTCTATTCAATTTTTTTAGCAATGTGTGATTTTGAATAACGGAAAAGAATGACCACAACAAGGAAATGTGGGACTATCTGTTATGTCCCTCGAAGGGTATTTTCGTCAACTCAGGTAAAGGGATGTGTGGTTTTCTCACATTTTGTCGTGTGGGTTTTTTCGCTGTGGGTTTTTTTTCCACAGATTCGTTTTTTCCAATGTTCTTGGTGGAAAGTGATTAGAGATGTGCCAGACAATTCCAGTCGCGGAGCCTTGGTAACGGTCCCGCGACCGCTGTGAAGCAGTTCCAGCAAACAATTCCGTTGCTACGAATGTCGTGACAATCACACTCGGTTCCGCTGAAGTCTTTCGCTTAACGAGTGTTATTATATGTTGGTATTTTAACGATATAACGAATTGCTACGAGTGAGTTTTTCACTGTGTACCGTTATAAACTGAAGTTTGACACAATTTTTTTTGGTAAGCACGATTCTGATGGCAGCAAACATACCTGTGCTGCGAACAATAGAGAGACACCCCCCCCCCAAGACTTTTCCTGGATACCTATCTCTTGGACCCTTAAAATTCTTTGAGGGGTTCCTATCAATCGTTTATACCCCCATCAAAATCGTTTAAGGAACATTTTCCTACAAATCTTATACACACTGCACTATTTGAGGTAAATAAATAAGATAAAAATATTTGCAGCCATATGAATATTTTTACTAAACAAAATTCATTTGTTTTGTGTAAAAGTTATATATTACGTGGGATTAATTTTTATGAATAAAAATAATTGATAGTATTTATAAAACCTTTAAATAATTCTTCTTTAGACCTGCGAAACTCCTCTGAAGGAAGTCGGATATTGATGAGGCGATACTAGTATTCATTTTTAAGAATAAATGAAAGATGTATTGTCTATTAGACAACACATCTGTCATTTATTCTTCCAAAGATAATCAAATACGTATTAAACTTGGTTGTGCTCATTCTGTCAATTCTTTGTCTTAAATCTCTTTTAATTTTTGGTCTCGCTGCTTCGACGTTTTAGGTGTCAATGTAGTCATGAACAGTTTTCACAAAATTCTGTTAATAATTCTCAGTCAAATGACTGTATCCAGCAGCTTCCGACATTAGTTTATTATACACCGTACAAACCGGTTAATATTTATGAAATGGATTCGGAATGATCTAAAATTATAATTGTCGAAGTGAGTCGGTCCACTTCCTGACGGTGGGATACAGAGAAGGCTCTCAAGTATTTCTTTGTACTTTCCTTTTCTAATTACCTATCTTTTCATTTTCACCGCTTTTATATTCTTTACTGGCCTTCTCTGTGTGCTGAACGCTCACCCATGTGTTTGCCGTGCATGACGACCAGTGTCGTCTTGCTACGGCAGTAGACGGAAATTTCAGTTAATTGCAATCTGTTGTGTGCTAGCGGAATTGTGAAATTCTTCTGGAGGCACGCCAGACAAACAAATCGAAATTATACGGTCGTTACAAACTATTGCTGGGTTAAAAATCAAGGTGAGCACTCACACCACTTTAAACTTTTGCAAAGGAGTCGTTTACCACGACTTCGCAGAAGAAAGTGACGAGGAATTGAAAGCTTTTTTCAAATCTAAAGGCAGAATCAGGAGGAATGTGCAGGGAAAGTTTGTCCCCATCTCCACACTGGTTCTGACATTTGATCGCCCGTCCCTCCCTGAAACCATACAATGTGGTTTTTATTCACTGCGTATCCACCAGTATGTGCCGAATCCTCTGCGGTGCTTTAAGTGCTACAGGTTCGGTCACACATTCGACAGGTGCAAATCACCATGCGATGTTTGTGTGAATTGCGGTAAACCTCACGAGTCGTCACCTTGCTCGTTGCCTCCGTGCTGTGTAAATTCAATTGGAGAGTCATCACTCTAATTCTAACACATGCACTAAATATCTAATGGAGAAAGATTCAAAGAATTCGAGTTACCGATAAGATATCTTTCTCTGAGGCTAGGCGCCATTACCTCATTAAACATCCGGTTAGTATGATTAAAATCTTTGTATCAGCGGCAAACGCACCAAAACCACATACAGCTTCTTTTGGCTGTCAGGTGCATTTGGAAGAAGTGATGAAACCACAGATGTGTGAAAATGCAGTTCAGGCGTCTTTGGATGACTCTGTCGCCTTCAAAGAGGCAATAACAATGCAAAATAATTATACCTACAAAATTTAAAATTGTTTTAAAAACATCAACATCTACCTCCACGTCAACATCAACCATCACGTCAACATCGACCTCCACGTCAACATCGACCTCCATGTCAAAATCGTCATCTTCAAACATCACGTCCTTCAAGCAACCGTCTGCCGACAAACGATCCCCGCTAAATCCATTTCGGGGTCGTTCTCGGCAGAGAACCTACAACACTAAGATGTCACCTAATCCTGACTTTTTAAAGTCACCTTCAAATGTTCCTGACTCACCTTCCTGTAGTCTTCAAGGATCAAAATAGTGGACTTGTAATGTCAGCGAGTGATCACACTAGCTGTGGCTACTCTCCCGGGAAGGGGACCACAGCTAGAGCTGACTTTATAGTCGTCAACAAAAAGAAATCGAAACATCGCAGAAAGGGCAGATAAACTCCAGACCATGGCTCTTCTTTCCTGAAATCTGAATGGCATTCTTGTCCGTTCAGATGACCTAAAACTCTTACTGTCTCGTCGTTCTCCTCGAATCGTATGTCTACAAGAAACGTATCTGTTACCAAAACACTCTTTTTATTCTCGTGGCTATACCTGATGTAGGGCGGACTTAAAGGACGGCCTACGAGCACACGGAGTCTCTGTGCTCGTAGACGCTTCAGTCTATACCAAAGAAGTCTATATCAAGCGTCTTTCAGACCGTATGTATGAGGGTGAGCTTACCATCCCTTACATTTACGGTTTGTAATACTTAAATCCCCCCGGACAGTCATTCACGAAGAAAGATCTTTCCGGTCTGATGGACCAGTTGCCTTCCCCATTTCTTATCGTCGGGGATTTCAAGGGTGATATTATTGAAAAACTATTACATACATTTCAATGTCTTTTGCCCTTCGGTTTCACGACCCTCACAATGGATATTGAAAAAAAAGCAGACTGGGATGTGTTTAAACGTAACATCAATCTTTGCGATGAGCCTTTCGCCAATGTGGATGCTGTGGCAACCTATTTCACCAACGCGGTTCTAAAACCCGCTGATGTTGCCATCCCAAAATCATCACGTAACCCAAGAATTTCATGGTGGAATTCAGATTGCGCAAAGGCGGTCAGCGCTAAAAAGAAAGCTTTAGCGCGACTTAATAAGTATTCCACTGTTGATAATCTCATTGAGTTTAAAAGGTGCAGAGGCAGAGCAAAACGAACTCTTCGAGAAAGTAAGTCGTCCTCCTGGAAGACTTACATTTCATCTCTTACAAACCGTACTCCATCAGTCGTATGACCGAAAGTTCGGAAGATTCAAGGTACGTGATCCTCTTTGTCCATCCCTGGTTTCAATGTAAATGGACAGCTCGAAACTTCACCCGAAGTCATCGCTGAGAAACTTGCACCGCACTACGAAAGTGTATCTAACTCCTCCGGTCTTTCTCGAACGTTTCTTCAACAGAAAGCTCGCGCGGAAAAATGTTGCTTGGATTTCTCCAGTTGTAGAGACGAGGAATATTACAGTCGTTTCTCAATGACGGAGCTGACCTCTGCCCTTGCGGCTTCAAAAGATACAGCCCCGGGTCCTGATCAAATACATAATGCGATGCTAAAACATCTTCCAGAGATAGGAATAAAATTCCTTCTGAAGTTATATAACTGTATTTTGAATGAGCATACCGTCCCTGAACATAGGCGTGAGGCCATAATTATTCCACTTCCGAAGGAGGGAAAAGATCGTTTTAATCCGTCGCACTTTCGACCGATTTCTCTCACAAGCTGCGTTTGCAAATTGTTAGAAAGATTGATAAATCGTCGCCTTGTGTGGTCTCTGGAATCGCGAAACCTGACCAATATCCAATGTGGCTTTAGAAAACAACGGTCAACGCTAGACCACCTTGTTGCGTTGTTATCTACCATCTCATCAGCGTTTGTATGAAAAGAACACCTGATGGCCATCTTTTTTGACTTGGATAAAGCTTATGACACAACGTGGAGGTACGGAATCCTACTCACATTGCACTCGTGGGGATTCCGAGGCTGTCTTCCTGTGTTCCTTGAGAGCTTCCTATCTCAACGCTCGGCTCGGTACCTATTTATCATTGAATCCTTTGGAAAACAGTGTCCTACAGGGCTCAATCTTAAGTGTCTCTCCCTTTGCCATAGTCATAAATAGCATTGCGTCAGTGGTTCGAGAACTGGTACATGCATCTCTCTTCGTTGACGACTTCGCCATTTATTCTTGGTCTAGCAGCATCTCTGTCATCGAGAGGCAACTGCAATTGGTTTTAAACCGTCTTCACGTTACTCTTCTGACACCCTTATGCTGACAATTCAGAATATAATAAGCCATCTAATATTTCAAAATTTTAAAATAATACTTTGTTGGGTTCCTGGGCACGTGGGTAGTAAGGGTAGTGAAGAAGCCGATGAGGCAACGAAGCGGGGAACACAGAGGGCAGTCCTTGTCGCTTCATCTGTTCCTACGTCAGATGCAAAAGTTGCCATAAGATCGTCTCTTTTTGGGACATAGCAAGCCGAATGACAAACTCGCGCCTTCAAGCTGAGGAAGGTAAAAGACTCCGTTAAGACCTGGTTGTCATCATCCCGTGCCAACAGTTATGAAGAAGTAATTCTTACACGCCTTCATATTGGCTACTACTATCTTTCCCATGGTCATCTCTTACGCGGTGAACCTCCTCCCTTCTGTGATACTTTCAACGAACACTTACCATGGAACACTGTCTTCTGGAGTGTCTCAAGTATAGTACCAGCCGAGGGCGACACAATCTACCCAACAGTTTGAACGTTATGCTGGGACAAAATGAACCGATTTTGATACGTCTTTTTAGATTCCTTCAGGAATGTGGTCTCTGGAACAGTATCTGATCTATTTTTCGGATGTCATTGCTCAAATCCATTCACGAAACGGGACTCCTCCCACAAGTTCTCGGGAGGGTTTGGATTAAAATGTTTTTTCCCTTTACTTTGAATTAACATTTTTCTCTCCATATTTAATTTTTTCCCCCTGGTTTTTGTTTTTAAAAAAATCTTTTTATTCTATTTGGATATACTGTACTTCAGGAGGGTTTTTTTAGTGGGTATGGTTGAGTCATTCGGCATGAGTACCACACGCGGGGAGAGTCATGTGGGGTCTCTTTAGTGCGTGACTGCTTTTTCCCTACCTGTTCAAAAATTATCTCCCTAAATTTACTTTTTTCCTTGTTTTCCATTTTTATAATGTTTTTAGTATTCTTCTGTCTCTTTTCATATTCTAAAACTGTTTTGATATATTGTAACTCAGGAGGGTTTTTAATGGGTATGGTTGAGTCACTCGGCATGAGTACCACACGCGGGGAGAGTCTTGTTGGCTCTCCTTAGTGTATATCTGCATTTTCCCTACCTATACATAATTTTAGGGCTCTAATGACCTCAATGTTGATGAGCCATAAAGCCCCACAAAAAAAAATTACTATTCTAGTTATTTCATTAATTTTTGGCTCTATTATCTAAAAACATTTCTTGGAATTCCTGTCAATTTCACCAAGAACCCACCTTTAGTAATTTGTCTTCTATTATATTTTCTTATCTAGAAGGCACTTTCATCAATTTCAATTGCACAGTTCTCTCCCAATTTTGAAAAGGATTCCATCAAGAAAAAACTGTTAACAATTAGCGGTATTTGTGTAGAAACTTTTGAAATGTATAATTGAAAAATCCTGTTTCTCTCATGAGCAAATTTTTGGTATATTTCAAAACTCCTCCCATCCAAAAACTGTATTACATTTTTAATTGAACATTTTATATGAAAAATCTGCCATTTCAAAAATAACTCTTTTCTCGTCAGTTTGTATTATTACATCTAGAAATGGGATTGTTTGCTCTTCCTTTAATGATTAATTATATGACAGTATGAACTACGTGATTATAATTTACATCTCTATGTGTACAATTTCTTGAATATTCTGTAAGAAATAAACAAATGAATTCTACCCCTAGCATCATCTTCAATATGTTTAGGAAAATTTTGCAACATAGATTCTTTCAAGCCATTTGAATGTACTAAATTTTTTTGGAAATATCTTTACCCACCGTGAAATTCAAATCTGTCACATTCATTTAAAATGGTAAAACAATGTCTTTTTTTCAACTGAAGAATTTAAAAAAAATCTCTTGTCTGAAAAATTGTAATAGTCTTCTCCTGTTTTACGAATGATAAGTTGAGTTCATTAGAAATTTTGTAAAAATAACTGCTGGGTAGACGAGTTTTATTAACTATGCAGGATTTGTTAAATTTGTTATATAATTATGCATTTGAAAAGAATTTTGCTGTGTTTGAAAGAACACCAATAACTCATGTCGAAGCTCATAAAGCCTTAATAATGTTTTGCCTCTGGATAGCCACCTCACATCAGTATGTAATAATAGTCCCGTGTGATCGCTTCCCATTTCGTCGTACACAATTTTAAATTTGGATTGCGGTGGTCAAGATTGTACAAAATTTATAATTTTTACTTCTTTGTCCATAACATTTGTTAAATTCATAGAAATTTTTTGTTACTAGTGTGTGTCTATGCAAAATACAGTGACTTTTAGTAGCTCTCGGAGCTGCTTGAAGTATACGAGCCGTAACCCCCTCTATCTTCCCTACCATAGAATGAGCACCATCTTTGCATATATCAATACATTTTTCCCAAGCTATTTGTTCTTTTATGAAGTATTCTTTAATACAGTTGAATATATCTTCTTCTGTCACTTTTTTCGTGTAGCTATGCACACAAGTTAATCTTCTTCAATATTTTTTTTCAAAAACGTATCGAACAAAAACTAAAAGTACAGCCAGTCCTGCGACCAGTGGATTCATCCATTTGTAAAGCAAATGCTCTGCGAAGTTTAATACGTCGAATTAGTTCTTTCTCTATGTCAGTGGCAATGTCTTTGATATGTCATGAACTAGTTTTATTTGATAGTTGTACAGCACCTATTTTTTGGCTGCTTATTCGTTAATCAAACATCTCTTGTCTTTCACGCAAGGCTTAATAAGAGTCTCTCCACTTGAATGAGCTTCACCCTTCAGGGCAATGAGGTAACTAACACAATAAGATGCCTCTGTTGCATTTTCAGTTTTAGCCATTGTAATAATTTGAAGTTTGGAATTTTTAATGAGTCACGATCCTTTTTGAAAAAATTCACATCTTTTTCTATGCCATCAGCGTGTACCGTGCCCAAGTGCCTACGAGCTAAAGAACTATTTGCCAAGTCTTGTAACATAAAACGCACATTGAATCCGGAGCTTCTGAATTGCCAGTACACGTAAATCCAAAATTTAAATAACTGTCATCATATTTTCTTTTTGGTCAGTTCGAAGGTGTAGGAACACATTCCTACATATACAGAGAAATACATACCTAATACGTATGATGAATCTCCCCCATGTGACCGAACACACAAAAGTTACATGATAGCCATGTGGTTTGCTAGTTTCCAAGGCGATATCACTCTTTGTACAAGAGTCTCAACATACGACGCCAAAGAATCCTAACATTGTAAACATTAGAAGATTCCATGCTACCAAAGAGACGCCTCAATTGCGATTCCATGCAGCAGAGAGACGCCTCAATCACCTTTCGAAACGCTTCGAAATCCTCGAGAAACTTCCGTAATACTCGAGAATATTCGAGAACTCAGTCCAGTTAAGAAATTTCTAGAGAATCTTAACAGACGAACCTCGACATAGTGTTGTGTCGCCCCTGTTCGTCAACTGTCATTGTTTTGCTCAGCGAAGAAATCATTCGGCCGAAAACTCTTGAGGTGTTCACATCGTTAACCGATAAGCTCTCACAAGAAGTTCAGCTCCTCAGAAATAATTTCTAAGTTGAAATTCGTGACAACGATTTCGCACGCCAAGTGCTGAAGAAATTCTATCTTCGAAACCTGTGACTGAATTATTTTCCGAGTTCAGAAAATCGTCTAAGTTGAAACTTGTGACAACAATTCCACACAGCAGGTACTGAAGAAATTCTATCTCCGAAACCAGTGACAGAACAATTTCAACCACCACGACATCGAAAAGCATCATCACGAAGCGCCACCTCGCGGCCAACCCTAGGACCCGCTCCGGGACACGAAGTGACTTCAACCGGAGGCGCCATCACGCACCCGAACATTGCACTTCGTCGACAAGCTACGACTAGACATAACCAGCGGTGCCACCTGACGAGGGAGAAGGGAACTCCTTACCCTCGACCACCGACTCACCTGAAGTCTGTCGTAAGTTACACGAACAAGGCACAAATTCACATTGAACTTTCAACGCCTGTCGTTCGTCGTCTCGTGCTATTCTTTGTTTACTTTACGACGACTTTGTTTACACAATAAACCTAGTTCTAATTGAACCTTTGAGTATTTATTTTGGAGAGGAGGAAAATTTACTGCAAAGCAAGCTTACATGCAGAGGCTTGCGAAGCAATAAAAAATCTTCCCCGACAAAATAAATAAGCTGTTGACTCCGGACGCGATTCGTATTACAAAAAAACATTCTGATCTAACTTTGCTAAGCACTAGCACAAAATAGATAATTGTCTGATTCAATATAATCAGTTTTCTAACGGTGACCCCATCTTACTTAACGTAAGAAACTTTGCCATAATTCACTCACTAAACGTGTAATCGAATTGTGCAGCCCAAGTGATTTCGCGGAAAATTTTGCTCCATTGGAATAGAATTACTAGCAAAAAAATTTTCGCGCTCAGTACATATATTACATGTCTTGTTTTTTATTCAATGTTAATTTTTATTTTCAGTTAATTTTTATTGTGTAACACAGTTTTGCTTCGCTTTGTAGTTTGTCACTAGTTATTTTCAATTCAGACAAGTAAATTCGCTACAATTTCACTGTCTTATGAAAACGTACAGTCCCTCACTACTTTTTCGCCAGACCCAACTGCGAAAATACCCCTTCCCAACTTTGGCAGGAACACCCGAAAAAGTGTTTCGCGAAAGCGGAAGCACAATTCACCGTGCGAGAAATTAGTTTCCCGTTTGTCAAGTACGTGACTATTATTCCACACTTCCAATCTGTAATCAATGTCATTGACCCGGAATTACTGACACCAGACGACAACAGGTCGTATGAACGTCTCAAACAGTTCTTGATTAATCGGTTCACCAACCCGCAAACTACAATCAACGATATCCTATCTGCTGAGACCATCGGTGATCGCACTCCGTCAGAATTTCTTCATCTCCAGAATCTCGCCGGAACCAAACCGCAAGATAACTCGTCTTTGGCAGAAATATGGCTAAAAGCCCTACCAGCTACAATTCGAGATATCTTGACATCGGGATACGCAAAATACAACCTGTCAGAACAAGCGGAACTCGCCGACAAAATTAATGCAATACTCCCCACTTCTAATACCGTGGAAGCTATTCATGTTACACCGGACAAACCTGTTGAAATCGCGGATACAACGAGCACTCTTGACGCAGTAATCGCTACAGAAATCGTCACAGCCGCTCATGTAAATACTCCTGTTCTTTCCGACACAACGAGCACTCTTGACGAAGTAATCACTACAGAAACTGTCGCCGCTGCTCATGTCAATACTCCTGTTCTTTCCGACTCAACGAGTAACACAACAGCGACCGCAGATCTAGTAATGCAACATATTCTTCAAACTTTGGACACCCTTACCAAGCAAGTGGCTGAATTACAGATATTATCTCAACATAATGTACAGTACGGACAACGTAAATTCAGCCCACGATCCGAAACGCGATCGAACATTTGCTGGTATCACACCACATTTGGTAACCACGCAAAATGCTGTTTAACTCCTTGCTGCGTCCAACGTCAAAACGCTGCCAGCATCACTAGCAAAATTCAGCGAAATGTTCATCCACGCGCGATGAAAATGTACTGGTATCACTCTAAATCCGGCGAGCAAGCCCCACATTGAAGCACTCTGTGTGAATTCAAGACTGTAAATAATCCTATTCTCAAGACCCATTGCAAAACTTCAAATGTCTCACGTCATCAAACACACACTGCCGATCAGA
This sequence comes from Laupala kohalensis, assembly GCA_002313205.1. Lineage (NCBI taxonomy): Eukaryota > Metazoa > Arthropoda > Insecta > Orthoptera > Trigonidiidae > Laupala > Laupala kohalensis. The sequence goes on along the minus strand of NNCF01126215.1, from coordinate 166,308 downwards.
TACGAGTACCAATCGCTTCTTCATCAGAAACAAGCGAACTACTGGAGCCGTCTATATCACATTCTCCGGAACCAAACTTGAAATCGATCATAAAGAAACCAACCGACCCAACCGACAAAGCAACGTGCGGATCGATAGAAGTGCATCCCATAAAACTAAAATCGAAACCATCGAAAACGATATCGAAAATACTCGATAAAGGACGCAAATGTGGACCGAAGGTCATCGATTTCAAAACAACTCGAGACCACGCACTCTAAACAGACAAAACGTAAAGCTGTTCCTACCGTCAAACCACGCAAAGAGAACACAGCTCAAACAAATATAATGTATCCCACTGGAGTAATTTCTCCAGGAATCGCCATAATCAGCGGTGCCACCTGACGACGAAGAAGGAAACTCCTTACCCTCGACCACCGACTAGTCATGTCTAGTCGTAGCTACTCGACGAAGTGCAATGTTCGGGTGCGTGATGGCGCCTCCGGTTGAAGTTATCTTCGTGTCCCGGAGCGGGTCCTAGGGTTGGCCGCGATGTGGCACTTCGTATGATGCTTTTCGATGTCGTGGTGGTTGAAATTGTTCTGTCACTGGTTTCGGAGATAGAATTTCTTCAGTACCTGCTGTGTGGAATTGTTGTCACAAGTTTCAACTTAGACGATTTTCTGAGCTCGGAAAATAATTCAGTCACAGGTTTCAAAGATAGTATTTCTTCAGCACTTTGTTTTAAAATTCCCAGTTTTAGACGGTTAAAATGAAATTTTTCCTTTTCCTAAAAAAGGTGGGGGCGGGGCTGCCCGTTTTAATCGTCGCCTCTGAGTGCTTCGCCGATGTGGAGTGGGAAGGGAAGAGTAATAAATTGCACTTACATTTTCTTTTAGGTAAGTCCCAGTACAATATGCTAAAAAAGTAAACATTAATCTCACGAAACTAAGTGACTACTCATTTTCTTGTCTACAATAGAATAAAACAAAATTTGAATCACATTTCTCGTTACTGAGATAAGACTATATTACTCAGAAAATGAGATGCACTCCCGACAATGTTAATTCTTAGTATATATTTCCTAGGTTTTGTTCGATTAAAATAATATGTATAATTTTACTACATAAAGGGTCTATTACTAGCTATACAATTAATTTTTACAAAATTACCGATTCCCATCACACAATGACTAAATAATAGAGGTCTATTTCTAAAATTTGTGTGTCCAAAATCAGCTAGAATCAGTCTATTTTTCGGTTAAACGCTTCGTCAATTTGTTTTTGTTTTATATTGTTGAGTTTTTGTAATTTTTGACGTTTATTTGCAAGTTAATACTGAGAAATTTCTTTCATTTTAAGCATTTGAAGGGAAGAAATAGTAGTTAGATACGTCCTAATGCCACCAGCGTTTTCAATTATTTGAATTTTCAATTTTGGAATCGAACTTTTTCACGTTAATCCATCATAAAAACGTCTCGATATCTAATAATAATATATGTCCTGGTAAACTGGATTGCTATTAATCAGGGGCGGAACCAGGATTTAATTTTGGGAGGGACCCATAAAGAAATTTTTTCCTGTCATTCATGAATCGTTCAATGTTATTATTACACTTCCATCACTAATTTATTTTACTACTATAATGCCACTATTTTAATAACAAATTATTTATTTATTTTCGATTATTTTTCTATTGTAAATTTTATCGGGTAATTTTATACTAGATACGAGACTGGAAATGTCGCTGGAGTGCGAATATTCTAGAAACAGTGAAATGTCGCAGCTCATGCTCATGTTCCCATTTAGGAGTGGAAATTTATAAAAGCAAAATAAGTCAATGTGTGTTATATGAAGTCGCCTTTTTACACAGATTTTATTAGTTGTTTCTTTCAATGTGTGTACTGAATTNTATTTCTTCCTCGTTTTTTTTGGGGGGGGGGTGGAGGGAATGGGCACGTGCCTCCTTCTTGGATCCGCCACCGTTATTAACCTCATTTTTTCAGTTCTTTCTACATAAAACACATAAGATAACAAACATGCCCCAAGGGCTGACATTTTGGTGTACAAATAAATATTTGACATGCTTTGTCTTCTCTTAGTATTACAGAGAGTTAAAGTGCAACATAGCGAGAATTCCCATTCGAACTCGGGTAGGGCTCTAATTCCCAGAGTAAGTTTTTTCCTGATCCAAAATTTAAAAAATTATTCAATTTTTATTCAAGGGTATTGTTAAAAATAAAATATTGATATAATTGATAGCTTTTTTTCTCGTGCAAATTTGATCCAAATCTCCTACAATAATTATCAATTATGCATTATTGATTGGTGTTTCGATTCGGCACCTGACGCTGTAGCACTGAGCGGGTTGATTTTTTTTTGAAAACAACAGTTTTTCAGCGCTGCGTTTGTCTATGCTTTGTTTGAATGGTAACTCAACCTTTAAAAAGGAATGCCATCGAGGGAACGGGACGTCGTAGAAGTGTAATTCAATTATAATTTTATTCGTCTCATACGAGAAAAATGAACCGTCACATAATGTAAGATTAGTGATTAATTTTATAGCAATATGTATTAAGACCTTGCACTATTAGTAATGGAAATTTAATCCATTGGTCAGTGAAAGTCGGAGAATTTTGAGATGGGAGAATCACTAGCCACCCTGAATAATTAGAATCTAAAATGGATAAATTGAACGGAAATCATCACTAAACGCAAAAGTTGATCGTTTTGGAGACATGTAGAATTGTGCGCAGTGTTGAACTTCAAACATAAGCGCGGAAGGAGGCTAAAATGGCCCCTCACTGTGTAACGGATTCATATCTACGAGAAAATGTTTCATTATACTTATTTATTGATTGTGCTGGTTTGAACGTGTTTTTGATATTCTGTAACAACATTCAAATAACTATGAGAATTATTTAATTTCTTAGCTGAGCTGTTGGTTGTGTTATTAAAAACGTCTGCTTGTTTTTCGATTTCATTTATTGCAAGCTCTGTCTGTGGTATACGCATTCCGATTGAATCAACCATTCTGAATTTACAATTTGCATTTCGTCACTTGCCTCGAAAAGAATTTCATTTGTGCTTCTTATCATCATGAAAAGGCAAAGAAGGGCCACTAACATCACTCTTCCTGCGGATAAGTTTGCCTAAAATCTATAAAAACACAATACCATCACTTATTGAAGTAAACCTCTTTTCACTACACTACACAGCACACAAATAATATGTTTTCTGTTGCAATTTCGTGCGTCTCCAAGCCATGAATCTACTTGCGCGTGAGTCATCTTTACTACGCGAGGTGGTGATGGTGGTGGCATGGCGGCGTCGACGGTGGCTGGCCTCGGAGGTGGCGGCTCCAGAGCTGGCGTATGATTGCTTGGCCATAAATTACAGGAGCATCTCTCCCGTCACGTGATTCGATGTCCCTCGGCCTAGGCAGGCTTCCACCTGGAGTGGGTGGCAGCCGTTTAACTGGTGTACCCCGAAACCACTGTTTGGTCAGTTGCAGTGGACCCAATGGCAGCTACGCGGATCCTCGGTCCATATCTTTCTCTGACTTTTCCAACCAGGTAGAGACCGTAAATTATACCAACGTTACTGCTTTTGTCCTGCCTGCACTGTTGGTCTCGCTTCTTCCTGCGAAGTTGTCTCGTCAACAACAGGACTGCTGTAGTCCTATGACCGACTGGTTCAGGAGGAATAGGAATTAAATGATGGGCAACAAGTTTACGTCCATCTTTTACATTTTTAACTTCAAAAGTGACTGGTGATTTGACTTTTTTAATTATATACGGACCTATCCATCGTGATATTAATTTTCTACTTTGTCCCGCGGCAAGTACCATATTACGGTTTAACACGAATTGTCCTAAGCTGATAGATAATAATGTTCTGTTTCTGTTATATTTTTCATGCTCTATGGCTATATTTCTCTTTGAGCGTGTGGAACTCGGTACGGTTGTTTCTTAATTTGCTTCGCGTCTGCGACATCTTTGAATCTTTTAGTATACTAGTGCAACCAAGTCTGTTTTCTCCGAAAGCAAATACGTCTGAATATAGCAGAATCAAATGCACGAACTTGTCTTTGATTTTAGTAGGAATTTGCTCAAAATTAATTAATTTCAATAAGTCAGGTTCTTCTGACTGTTCCAGCCATATGAACGGGTTAATTTCTATTCTGTTGATGCACTTATCTGAAGAGTTTACATGAAAATAAGGTATTCTTAAATATTTTTTAAACGTGTTACGTGCTTTTGTATCGTTGAAAAGTACAACGAAACTGAGCCATCATCTTGTACTTTTGAAACCGTTGGCATTATGCCTTTAATAAAATCTCAGAGCCCATGGGTAACTTTAAGTGTTGTCTTGAGTAACGAACTAGATTCTACTTTACTTTACTAGTAAATGCAGCAATTCACGCTGCAGATTTTAAGTATAAAGAAAAAAAAATTGATCTTTGAGAAAATATAATGAACGAGAGATTCTGCTTGCTATAGGTCACCTGAGCCTGTCATCCACAGAAATAACACCAATCTCTGAATAATTTGCCATAACTGGAGCTCTGACTACTCATAGTGTAAAAAAAAAAAATTTTACATTAAAATTAGGACAAAAACGTGTTGTCAGAAAATTTATAAAAATCACACGTTTACTGGAGTTTCCGTGAAGCCAATGTTTAATTTTAATTTAATTTTAACCCTACACCTGGCGCCAGTGGTCATAAGACGATATTTTATTTTTGAACCCCACACCTTGACACCAGTTGTCGTGAAAATAATGTTTCATTTGAACACCACACATGACGCCAGTTGTGAAGTGTTTGGCGAACATTAATGTGACTTGTTCTATCTTAGTGCCCCCCCCAGGGGACTTACATCTAGTAAGTACGTGTTTGGCGAACACGGGGCCCCGAGCTGAGTCTGGCATTGCTTCCACTTGCTTGTGCCATGCTCCTTCCTTTCTCTTTTCTGACCTTCCTTGGTCAACTCTTGTTCTTTTCGATCCCGACGCTACTAGGTTGCGAGGGCTAGGGTATCGTTCATTTTCTTCTTTCCTCTTCTTCTTCTTTTTTTTAATGTTATTAAGTAAAGTCATGAAATATGGCGGGATTTGAGTTTTGAGTTGTATTTCAGGAGGGTTTTTAGTGGGTATGGCTGAGTCATTCGGCGAGTCCCACACGCGGGGAGAGTCATGTTGGCTCTCCCTAGTGCGTAACTGCATTTTCCCTACCTGTACAAGTTTTAAGGGCTCTAATGACCTTTGATGTTGACGAGCCCTAAAGCCCCACAAAAAAAATAATATCTTAGTGGCCTAGCGATAAGGAGGAGAGGGAGATACGTAGTTGAACAACCTGGTCATGGGAATTACTTTAATACCATTGTTGAACTTACATATAGGCACGCAAACAGCGGAGGCGACAGTGGCAGGCAGACAGCGAGGGCTGGAGCTCTCGGCGAACAGACATCAAACGCCCATGAGCAGCATTCTTTAAGGGGGAGTCGGGATGAAAACCGAACCTGCTCTAGGCTTCTGACTATGGAATAGGAAAGGATTATGGGTACGCTGTTTGCCCGTCGGCCGTCGTCCCGCGATTCCCCTCTCTACTCCTGCTGCCTCTCATTATATAGCGTATTTCCGCTGAGTTCATCCACTGCCAACGCCGCTGTCGTCTGCAGTTCGATGCCCGAACGCGCGCTGCCCACATTACGACACGTTACGATAATATCTATTTTCCTTCGATGTTCTTGATGTTCCTTATAGGTTTTTTTGTTTTCCCTGTAAACCTTTAACCTCCTGCCAGAAGCCTTATTATTGTGGTAACTATTTTCCACTTTATTCCGAAAATATCACCATAAATTATCTTTAGCTATCTTGACTACCTATTTTGCTTCATTTCTGGTCTTCAAATATTTCACCAGCCCACTTGGGATCTTGACGAGTATTTGGAATAAGCCTTATTTATTTTCACCCATAGTTTTACCTCTTCGTTCCACCAATCGTTCTCCTAAACTTGGTGTTAACACTCTTCTTTCCACGTAATTCCACTGTTGCCTCTAATATCGCCTCTTTTGAGGAGCTACTCCCTGAGTAGTGTTTACATCGTGCCTTTCTAGTCTTGTACTTGATACTTTTTCAAATTATGTTCAGTTTTAATTTTTAATGTCTTGGTGCGCTCTGTAGTGTGTGGTGTTTTAGCGCGAATCTTCATCACAATTTTCCTGTGTTTTGTACACAGCTCGGCACTCTAAATATTCTAACGCCTAGTTATGCATATCTGAAGGTTTCAGTATAAGTGAAATAGTCTGAGTCTTTTCACTATTTTACGTTCCAACTGGTTTTTATTCTCATCTTTTGTATCTACTGTTTAATATGAATGTTGGTGTATTTTCGTGGGTGGGAACACGTGAACCCTGTCATCCTGCGCATGCCTATGAAATGTACATTTGCATAGCGGAGTGATATCGTGTATGAATATAAGTTAAAGAGAAAATTCGAAGACATATTCCATCCTAATTGACCCTATTAAAATCAGAATTTCTGGAAAAACGTTTTGAAGAACACTTCAATATTTTCTATCTCTTCATTATAAGTGCAAATTTCACATGTATCGATATCCCGTTCTGATATTCTGTTTTCATGACGAATTATAGTAAAAAAGACAATGAGTAACTTTACCATTATATTGGTATTCTCCGTGGTCTATAAGTGGAAACGTTTTGACTATAATACTGCTAATAATGTGGTTCCTAAAAATAATAGTATTATTCGTAATTTTACTTCTTTGATTTTATATTTTGTAATCATGTCATCCCGTTCGTTACGAAGTTCTGCTAATTTGGAGTGGGGAGTAGTGGGGGCCATTGGAAATTTAAGAGTTCGGTGTCCGCGTTCAAACTTAACGCCATGCCATGCATATCTCCACGTACAAACTTGTCCTCAGTGTTGTTGTAGTCATGGAGGAAGAATTGTTAGTGACAGTAATTGCGATAAGGGTAAAAAAAGTATTTGCATTTGGATACTTTTCGTAGTACTTCTCACTCAAAGCAACGGATGCCTGATTTCTTTTACCTGTTACCTAGTCCTTCGATTTAATTTGCCACGGGTAAGGAAAACAGCTATACACTCGTAATTCAATAATTTCCTCTAACTCACGAGACCAATGGCGCAGGTGTGATTCCATTTTTTGCGCATTAAGTAATTGACCCTGCTCAGGCGACGCCGATAAGGTGCGATGCATACAGATGAAACGCGTTTCATTAAACTCATTCAAATAGATCGGTGTGTGCAAACCGAGTTTTATGCAACTTACGTTTCATGAAACACGCAAAAATGGTTTCAAGGAAACGCATTTCATGCAACGCAACGATTCTATTGGAGTTTGGTAAGAAATGACGAGATTGAATTGTTATAAATGAAGTTCTGAAGCTAAAATTCAGCTCAAATAAAACTAGAAAAAGGGACAGAGAAGTATCCGTGAAAGTAGTGCTTGAGATCAGAGGGATATTTTGCATTCACAATCACCGACTGCAAACCTATAATTCGCGGACCACTGTTGAAATGTTTTGTAGAAATATTGACATTAGATTCAATTTGTATTAATTTAAAACAAAATCATGTTCTAGTGCATGGAGTTTCATGAAACGGAGTTTTATCGGTGTGCATTAGAGGCGAGTCGTAACTGGAACTGCGAGGCGTTGTAACGACGCAGTTACAGTTTCAACCTAAGACTAAACAGTTCCACTTACAACCATCTCGCTGCCACTTCGTTCCAACTTCCGCTTGTAACTGCAGTAAGTCATTGTTTCGAGAGTTGTGGAAAGAGATGTCATGCCGGACCATACTGACATCGTTCTCGCGACGGTGAGGACGTGGCGTCCACGTGTGTCTGCATAGTTCAGCCATACACTGACCTCTGAATAAATCTATTTGTCTAGTCATGGTTTTCAGATTACAACACGTTTCCCGATAATCAAAATAAATTAGTATCAAACCTTACTTTATTTCTATAAGTGGGAAAAAAACAAACCTCGTAATTAGTTGCAACGTTATTTCGTTAAAATACAAAAAAAGACACGCTCGTCACAATGACACATTTGAGCGGAACCGAGTGCAACTGGCACGACTGATTCGTTGCAACGGAACTATTTGGCGGAACTGCTTCACAGTTGTCAGAGAACTGTTGCAACGGCTCTGCGACTGGAGTGTGCACTGCGTATAATACCTAAGACGCGTCTCCACGTTCGAACTTGTCGTCAGTCTTGAATGAAAACGGTCTAATCCATGTGTCTTTTTCTGGTTAGTCAAACTTTTGTTTCGTGAAAAACGTAAAATCTCCCGTCGATACGTTCAATCTTGTGTGACAAACCTCGCATGACGGTAACCTTGAACGTGTGGATTGGGCTTAAGACGGCAAAACTTGAATAGTACCTTAAGTACCGGCGGTCTGGATAGGGGTGAAGGAAGGGATTTACTACAATATTCGAACTGCTGCTATTCCTGTTGCCCTCATATCGTGAAAGCGCGTGTCTTCACTAATTGCAGCCATTGTGCGAGTCGGTTAGCCGTTATGCGTGACATTTTGTGGTTTTAGAATAAAATTACAGAAATTGTGATTTTTCTTTATTCTTCGAGGATTCTTCATTCCTAGTTCCAGGAGGCTAAAACGTAACAAATATCTTTTCCCACAAAGTAATATATAGGAGAAGAATTATCGCTACTAGTGGGAAGGTAGGTCTGTGTTTACTAGATAAAGAACACTTTTAAAAAATTAGCGTTAAAATTCGTATTTATTTAAAAACTTTACAAACTCTTTTTCACTATAAGTATTTTAAATTCATAAGTTCGAAACTGACATCGTGAAAAAATCGTAACGTTCCGAGATCGCTGGAGAAGCAGGGGCGAGTATCAAAAAGACGGAAAATTCGTTGCATTCGCGTCAACCAAGTGACAACAGCTACTTACCTCACTTTATCGAAATGGCAAACTCTTGCACAATTCTGCACAGTCGACCGTTGTAGAAAACAAAAAACAGTGACGATTCATCACGTCAATGTCACTGCGTGTGATCCAGATAGGAGATCTATTTTGTTATATTTCTACTCTATGGATCAGTCTGTTGCTCCTGAAAGGAAGCTTGCGAATATTGAAGACCACTATTGCAGGTATTGGACTAGAGTAAGCGGTTGTCAACCGTTTGCTGGACGCTGGAAATTAATTGTGACACGTGTGAACTGTGTTTGAGAATATTGTATATGTTGATACGGACATTATATTACAGGTTAGAGGTTCATAAGACAGTTAAGCAACCACAAGAATAATATTGTTCCGTACACAATTTCTTTTCAAGTCTTAAATTAATATAAAAAATAAATTTAGTTTGTAAAATCACATACTACTTTAAGAAAAACTGAAAATGCGAACATAATGATAAATTTGGATGAACTTATTATTTTGATCAGAGTTAAAGTGACGGGGTGTAACATTTTTTTCGGGGGGGGGGGGTCTGTGTCATTGCGTTTGAAAGAGGGGCACCTCTGAATATTACAGAAATCTCTTAGATTGCGGTAAAATTCGACGTAACATGATTAATCTGAATATTATGTTGCTTTTTTATGCTTTGGATCCATGTAGGATTATTTTAATTGACTTTTCAGTTCTCTTGTGGATTTTCCTTAACCACAGCAAGATGGGAACGACCACATGTTCTCTATGGACAACTTTTGGACTGGATTCGTTGGCTTGTTGCTTGGCAACCTTTAATTCTTTTCCTTGTGCAGGGTATTAATTGGACATTAGGGCTGGAGTGAGAGAACATTTCAATAGTCTTTATACTTTTACATTTACTTAAGAATTTTGTGAAAGTGCTGTGCCACATCAGTAAATTGTATGAATTCTTGGTAATTTGACAGCAGAATATCTGGACAATATTGTATTGCATTGAATATTTATTATGAGACTTGAAAATAATTAGGAGTATTAATGAAAATGATTGCTGATTTATAGATAAGTTTTTCCCCCCTATTTTCTGTTGTGATATATCTTGTTAGTATAATCGTGAAGTTGTATATTTATTAAAATTCATTTGCTTTATATAAGATTTAAGAAAATACCAATTTTTATTGTCGAAAAAGCTGTTGCAAACCCCGCATGACCACGTGGAGGACAGTAAACTAATTTACTCTCCGGAATCAAGCTAGAGACCATCCTATCAATTCCGATCAATGACCCTAAGGCAGAGGTGGATTTAACATTTCAGCACATCTAGCATAAGAATAAAATTAATTAGCTAAGTGTTATAACATCAACAGAATACAAACAATGTTTTTAATACTACGTATTATTATCAAACTATAGATTATTCGTAATATATGTTTATAAATCGTAGCTAGTAAAAACTGTGTATTGTTGAAACAATTTCGCTTATGTCGTCCATAGTATTTCCTTTTATAGCCCGAGCGATGATGAAGGTATGTTGAATACAAGAGCGTGTTTCTATCTTCTAATGGGCAGTGGCATTTTAGTATTTGGTGTGTTATTTTTAGTAGTAGATAAAATTCTTTAAAAAATCCGATTTGTTTCAACCGTCCCCATGCCAGGGGTGGTTGAAACACATGCAAATAAATCAAAACAATATTGTAACATGTTTAATTCATTATTTATTCTAATTCAAAGAATAATTATGGCACCGTTTGACAATATTAATCAGTCTTCAATGTTTTAATATTCTTAACAATATTTTTAATCGCCTTTAACGTTTTTGGGGCACACAGCTTAAAATGTATATTATCAATCGTTTGTGACTATGAGTATTTAACACATACACAATTTACGCAATTAACGAAAACAACAAAAATCAACAGTATTTTGTAAACAAAACAAACTGAACGAAAATTATCTGAGAATAAACTAGAAGAAAGCATTTCTTTGATTTTGATTAGTCATAAATCAAACAAAAATCTAGCTTTGGGATCATTCCGAGTCGCAATTGTGGTAAACATAGCTAAGACCTTCTGTGCACCTTTCGTGAACCCACAATTTAGAAGTGATGCATTGTATCCACTTTTCTCCAGATCTGCTCTCTAAATACGATGACAAACAAGGTAGTAGCACTCATCTTCTGATGATGTTTCCTGTTGTGTATTAATTTTTGGCCAAACTTAAGAATATGGTCCCACAAGGGTTCGAAAAAATAATTTATGTGATAATACTACAAATATTATTGCGGTTTTGAAAATATAAGCCGTATTGTTCGCTTTTCATATTTACGATAGTTATGAAGAACTATTGTTCCGCACTATTTTCTTCTCTCCGTCACCGTTTGTTAGAATGTTAAGGTATGATAATTATAATATGGCTCGCGACATACAATTATAAACAATTGTTCGGTCACAGTCGACGATTCCGTTTTAAGAAAATCTGTTGTGTGAAGATGGAAGCGATGGTGGAGGTAGCAGCACTCGCGGAAGGATATACTAAGAATAAGGTTAGGATAGGACGATAATGTTAAATTTGCCATCGAAAAAGGATTTTTTCTCATATAATGATTCAATTTGTAATTTCCGAGAAGAAAGTCCCTTCCAGAATCATGGCAAAAAAAGCCGTTTTTCGATATCTTATCTGGATATTTTTCTACGGCGCTGGACCATATAGTTAAATTGGTCCTAATATTTTTCCTTGTATTTCTTTTACTATTTCCTCCATTCAATCTTTTCTTAACTCGTCATCCGAAGTCCTGATAAATTGTTTTTGTGGGGATTTAGGACTCGACAATATCATTAGAATCCTTCTGTGATAAATTATACATAACTTACCATTAAGTGATAAAGTATACTTAATGGTAAGTTCGTATGCCAATTTTCTTACCTCCTTTGATAGGCCAAAATATATACCTACACATCGAATCAAGTATTTTGAAAGCTTTCGTTCCTCTTGTTCGTTAAAAACTAGGCTATATATGTGCTATATATCCCATGCCTTCATTTTCTTCCTAGCCAGATGCATCTTGCTTTCGTATATATCTTAGGAGCGAACAGTGGCTTACTCCATGCTTCTCCGTCGCTTTTCGAAATGAATCTCCTGCTTTTACCTCATAAATGTCTTTATACCACGACAAGTCGATCTGCCCTCTCGATGTTCTTTAAATTAAAGAAAATTGAATAAATATATTGTTTCAGTACCAACAAAAAATGTTTCAACCGTTTCCAACCCCACCTCTAGGTAAAAAACAATTCATAGTAATGGTGCCAATAATTACACATTAAAACTAGTCACGATGCCGTGTTCTACGAGCTCAAACCCAAAAACTCACTCTGTACTCTCACTTGAATAGAAACCATAATAACTGGAAAAATTTCCGTACAAAAATACTTTTGATTATCAAAATACAATAGGACCTATAAACAACTGCAACGCGCGGTGAGCGACAACTCTGAGGTCGTATTCGAAGTTGTTGTTCGCTGCATTATACCATATCCATGAAATTTGATGTGCTCATCAATGTAGAATTGCACTGGACGAGAAGTTAACAAAGAACCATAAAAATTTATTTTGAAGTACATATTGGGGGGTCCACACCGTTGTGTGCTGCGCGCTCCGGCCGAATTCCTCATTGCGTGCCTTAAAACCAACTAGCGACGTACAGTTGTAAAAAGTTCTGTAATTCGACATATCGGAGGAAGAAGAATGTCAGAGGTATTGAATATCTATAGGCGAGCAATATCATCGAAGTTGCTTTATGGCGTACGAGTGTGGGGACTTCTCATTGTATTGTGTAAGGTTGAAAGAAAATTAAACCAACTACAACGGGTCTGTCTGTTAAGGTTAACAGACATGTATAAAACAGTTTTTACATGATGCCATAAATGCATTGCAAGGTGTCATGCCGATAGATTTGTACGCACAAAAGGCTAAGTTTCGACAAATAATAAAGAAAACTGGAAAAATTTGTGTCAATTGGGAGAACATTGAAATAAAACAATAAAAAATTTGGAAAACGAAATTGGCCACGGAACGCATCCATGGTTGGCAAAAACGTTGGGATAATACGAGTAAGGGATGTGTAACACGACTATATAAGGAATGTTACATTTGGCATGTGGAATAGAAATTGATTTTCCTTGCATGGAATTTTTACTGAATTCTTAACTGGACATCGTGATTTTGACATGTATTTACATTGAATTAAGAAACGCGAAGATGGATGCTGTATGTGTGGAAGGGGATTGGAAACATCAGAGCATGGACTATGGGAGTGCATATACTATGGAAAAGAGGTGAAAATATTTAGAATTTGTAAAAGGAATATTCAACGTAGCGAAGGAGAAATGAATAGAATCAAAGCAAATATGTGAAGTATTTGTGGAATGTATAAGCCAGATAGGATTTATAAACAAAGTATTAGATATGCAGTCGATAAGCGTCCATCTCTTCGCAACAGGGACGAGAAATGTGCCTGCGTAGCTCCAGCCAGATGCAGCGTCTTTATGAAGAAAAGTATCAATAGATAAAAGTAAATGTAAAATACGAGAGTCTTGCAATGACCATGGATTATGGTAAGACACTCATGTAAACCTTAGGCCAAAATAAATGAAAAAAAAAGTGATGAGAATGGTTGCTTCTACTTAAGGTGTTATTCCGTTTCCATTACATAAACTATTTAATATTGGAGTTTATGAGATAGGTCATATTACTTCAATACTTCATAATAAGAAAATTTAATCAGACACGTCACGTAAAAGGTACGTTGCACAAGAGTTGAGTTCTATAATACGGATCAAAGAGGCAAAGTCTTCAAGTTTGAGAATGATAATATAATTTTATTTTTTGTAGGAAACACTTTTAAAATATTTTGTTTCCTTGTAAAAAAGACTCCTTAATCGAAGGTAAGAATTACAGATGCCATAATAAGGCCCAATTTCACCAAGTTCGTTTAATGTCTTAAACGAGATTTTCTGTGCAGTAAATCGTGATTATCAAAATGCGCGTTCCACCATCTTCGATTTACGAGAAAATCGCGATTAACGCTTAAACGTTCGGGGACCCTTCGATTACCAGCGCAAATCGCGATTTTCTTCAGAACTGCGAGAAATATGGCGTCCATTTTGTTTGTTTGCTCGTAGCTCGNCTAAAAACCCTCCTGAATTACAACTCGAAATTCAAAAACCAACATATCACAAAACATTACATAAAATGATATTTAAAAAAGAATAAGAGGGAAATGAAAGACACACTAGAATCAAGATCGAAAAGAACAAGAGGTGACCAAAGAAGGTAGGGAAAGAGAAAAGAAGGAGCCCAGCACAAATAAGTAAAAGTAATCCCAGTCTCTTTCCGGCCATCTCTAACTTTTTGAAGCTTCCCCAAAAACACTTCAAGCTATCAATCATCATCAGTCTTCTTCTTCCCCTTCTCTTATTGCCCTCCACAGTTCCTTCCAAAATCACATTCAAAACGCCATTCCCTCTCATCACTTGCCCCAACCAGCTACCTTTCCTCTCATTTATTTTCCTCAACAATGTTCTTCCTTCATCCACCCTGTTTAGCATTTGTTCATTTGTTATTCTATCCGTCCACTTTATTCTCGCAATCTTCCTCTTACCAATTGTCCAAGTCTCAGATCCATACATCAATACACTCCACATATAGCACTTTATGGCAAAGGAAATTTTAACATCCCAATCTCTCCCTCAGTTTCAATTCTAGTCCTCTATTGCACAATAACCTTTTCTTCTTGTTGAAAACTTCCTTTGCCATTCCTATCCTTTTTATTTCCCCCATACTCTTCAAGTCCTCTGTTATGAGAGTTCCCAAATACCTGTAGGTGTTTTCAAAGAGATTGGGATGTTAAATTGCTTCATTGTCAGTTTATATTCCCATTGATAAGATGAAGAATGCATTGAAGATTCTATTTAATATGAAAAACTATTTAATAATACGATGTAATGTCAGAGAAATGCACAAACATTTAATATTGTACTGTAACACGAGAAATTCCCTTTCATTCGAGCAATTGTCAATTTCAAACAATACAATAAATAATATACTCCATTACTGTATTTACTCCTGGCTGCGGCAATTAACACACGCGATCGGCAATTATTTCTAGATCTCCTCGCAAAACATGAACAAACCGAGTGGGATCGGGTTCACCCTCTCCATGACTTCGTGTCGACATATATTTGTCCTTCTGTTTAAGCACTAATACAGCAGTTTCATAAATCCCTGGATATTGACAAAATATCAATTAAATGAAAGGAAATATCTCAAAATATCATGGAGCAACATTTTGCGCATAAATTTTCAATATGCTTATTAAATAAAAGGAAAATACCTCACATGCTATGTAGTAACACAATATGTCTAAAATTCAAACAAGAAAGTAAGACAAATATCAAGTCTAAAACTTGTAAACACTGCCAATATTGATTGTTTTTTGCAAAACCGGTAAACACGATCATATAATGTTTTCTTTCGAAATATAAATAACCAAAATAAAAATTAGAACCATTCATTGGTTACTGGTGCCTCAACACTTCGTTTGTATTATAGAACAACAAATTTTGATTCACTAAGCGACTTGCAGAATTTATCTACAATTGTAAAACTAAAACTGTAACAATATTAATATTCTGAAAATAGGGCTTAGTTGGCAGAATGTTGTACATCTGAAATTGTAAAAAATAATTCCAGTAATAAGAAGACTGATTTAGTAATACGATAAAATGTAATTTGTGTTTCACTAGTCATGTATAATCAACAGTAACTGTTCATTCAACAAAGGATTTGGGATAGCTTGAGTGCCTTAGCTCTCAACGAAGTTCGTATATTTTTTCGTGTAGATATTTAATGCTGCAAAGGTTTGAACTCCCCTCCTCAGATAGGGTCGTTCCATGAGCAATCGGCAAAAACCTTCATGTATAATTAGATAATTTTTATTGAAATTTAAAAATTATTGTGTATAGAAATGGAAAACTAACGAAAAATTCCTACAATTATTACGAAGAAATTGTATATTTCCTATGGCACCTTCAAGCTTATGGTAACATGTATGTAGTAACATTAAATTAAACTTGATAAAACAGAGTAGTGGGTAGGGCCATTTTCAAGTCAGACAATTGCACATTATTATAATCTTATTTATTTCGATATGTCATTCTTATCTTTATATTTCATACATATATTTTTAAATTGTACTTTATTAATTGTTGTATTTGTAAATGGTAAATGTAGCGTGATATTGAAGCTTATCGACATGGAGCGATACGAGGTAAGAGTTGGGTGGTAAGCTATTGTTAGTAGTAGGTGGACCGCTTAGCTTGGTTTACGAACAACTTTGCCCACGTGGGGGGCTTAGTAGAAGTAGTTACTAATATTTAGAGCAATTGTCGTTGTGTTGCAGCAATTTTCCACGCCTCTACCAAAACGGTGTTCATCGTGGATGGGTTTCACGGTATATTTGGTTACAAGACCTCCTGCAACATAGAACACGAGTGGCATGTCCGCCAGAAACCGGCACTCATTAGTCTAGCAAAATAGAGGTAGTGTGGGATGGAAGTTCAGTTTGACAGGAATCATTTCAGAGTAATGGGTAAGAAAGATGAAAATAACAGGTTGGTTAGAAATTTAGAAGTAGAACGAGGGTATTGGAAGTTTAAGAATGTCGGAGGGATACCGACGGTGAGTATGGGGATTAACTCTACGAACAAGATGCCGAGAGTACTTGTGGAATATATTGTTGGGGGTATGGTATTGGAACACCTTCCGGAGGTGTTTCCGGACTCGAAAGTAAATGAATTTAGTGATGGGTTCTAAATGGGAAATTGAACGAAGATAAGAGTTGGGGGTGCCCATCGGCGGTTTGACAGACATCCGCAGGAACCGGTTCTCGAGAATGTGAAGGTGATGACGATTACTAATAGAGGTAGTAACCCAGGTTTCACAGGCATAGAGTGCCAAGCTTCGGACGCAAGTTTTGTAGAGATGGAGTTTGATTTCCAACCGGATCCTGCGATTATAGAAGATTGAGAGGCGGGCAGTTCATTGTAGTGTAAAGAGATCTTCCCAGCAAAGTTTCCTATCCATCGTGATCCCAAGGTACTTGACACCTGTAGGCCAGGCCACAGTGGTTTCCTTGACCTTGAGCGACGGTAGGTTTTGGAAAGACTCGACGGTCAGACAGCAGAAAGAGAAGATAATTGCCTGGCACTTGGAGGGGTTCAAGGTGAGCCCATTCGAAGCGCTCCAAGTGTCCAGGTGAGAAGTAACTGATTGAAGATTGGAGATAGCAAGAGGAAGATTGAAGGCACGTGTCGCATAAGCAATGTCATCGGCGTATAGAAATTCAGAAGCATGCCGAGGTTCAGGAAGATCGTGAAGAAACAGAAAAAAGAGTGGGTGCCCAGACACTACCCTGGGGGACCCCAGCGCAGATGGAGCGGATGGTTGATAAGGAGTGATGGTAAGGAACCTGGAAGGATCGTCCGGAGAGATAACTGCTAATTCATGAGTCGGGCGCAAGAGTTGCAGATTTGTTGCGCCTGAAACCGAATTGGGTGGGACGAATGGCATGAGAGGAATCAAGTGAGGGGTAAGTTTGGCAAGGATAAGGCGCTCGAAGAGTTGCCGAGAAGAGAAGAAGGCTGAAGAGGAAAGTAACCAAGAGAAATACAAGAGTTAAGGATATTGGTGAGAAGTTCAGCGTTACGAGGAAGATGAAGATAGACGCCACGGGCCTTGTTGAAGTCACCTTGTTGGTTTTGACTGTCTTCAGGGCGGTCTTCATCTCTCTTACCCCCGAAGGTCCACTCATCGTCTGGGGTAGCGGGAGGCAACGGACATGAGTGTGGTCGAGGGAGAGGAGTAGAACTTAATGACGGGAGGGGAGGAACGATCCAGGATATCACCGAATATGTCAACGTTCCTAGCCGAGTAATAGGAGGAAGTTGACACTTCAGACAGCGAAACGCGATTATTTCGAAATAAATTTTTCTAAGTCGGTAAGGCTGCGAACTCGAAAGTAAAATATTTCTCAGCAACAACTGGGAATAACTCATAATTAAAATAAAATGAAGGAAATATGGTTAATTGTGCCATACAAAAAAATCTGGTTAACAAAAAAAAATTCCCAGAGAATAATCGGTCAAGTGAGCTAATTGGTGAAAGAAAAACCCAAAATTATGCTAGAGCTAATACTATTCTAATATTTATATAATTAGAATCTAACATTAGCCACATATAAATATCTCATAAATTACAATATTAGTACGTTGAGGTTCCAGTAATTAAACTAACCAAAACGTAATACTATTGTACACAGCATCTACAATATATCTGAAGAATTTAATACCGTCGATAGTAATTTCAAGATCTCCAAAGTTCGAAGTCGCGATATTGCGTCTTTCACGCGCAAAAATTCCCCACGACACGTAGATTGAAGTAAATAAATCGTACTCGCAGTTCGTATCACTCAACGTCGTCTTTCACTTCTTGATGTTGCTGTCAAGTAGGCGGAGTCAGAATTCAGTGTTTTCCACGAGTAGCATCGCTTGCTAAAATTCAGTTCATAAGTCAACTGCTTACACGAAACCTATCAAAATTATACATAAAAAAAGTTCAAAAAATCGATTTATATAACGTCTTACACCATACTAGGATTGTGCACTTGCCCTAAAACTAATTTGGAAGTGCCCGTAACAACTAGAGCTACTTGTTGAAGCTATGGTTAGATCTACTTGTTATCGAACGATGCATCGCAGTGGAGTGAGGAGGGAGGCGTGTCTTCCCTTTGATTGGATGCCTCGCGTCACGAGTGGATTGGACCAAAAACTTGCTTATGACAGCTGTTTTCTGACTACGCGATGCGAAACACCTGGGCTTCGCCGCGCGCTATTGAAATTCAATTCAGCGTAATTATTTACGTCACATTCAATTGAGGGTATTAATTGTTCATCTTAATATTGTGAGATTTGAATATATTCATGATTAAAATCAAGAAATCAGCCTCGTTCGGGCTTTTTAATTTCAGAGAACGAGCGGGGGAAGAGAGCCTCCTTACTCTAAAAATTTAAAAGTCCACCGTTGAGAGGAGCGACAAAGGGTACATTCACATCTGGCGGGGGCACAGTGACCCGCTATAAGCTTTGTTGAAGAGAAAATTTATTGCTGTTTAGAAATTTAAGGTAAGCGAGGGAGTGGGAAGGCGAGCCACCCCGGCCGTATAACCGAGGACACGCAGGGAGGAAGTAGCAAGTGGCGACTTGTTAAAAAAAAGCGTTGCAAAAGAGCGGTTAAAGATAGTTTGAAAAATACTCAAAATTCCCAATCAGAATTTTAGGCACGGGAGGGGGAACAGTTGTGGTATTGGAAGCTTGTCACGTGAAATTCAAAATTGCAAGACCTGGGAAGTGGAAAAAGAGGTGTAGGAAGGGATGAAGTCCATTTAAGGAATGGCAAATGATTCAAGATTATTACATGAGATTTTTCGCGGAGACTTTTATACGAGATTTTTTTCGCGCGAAGACATTACATGAGATTTTCTTCCCGGACATTTTTATGTTACTACTCTGAGACCAGTATTTTGAGATTTTCGCACTAAACACCAGCATTTCATTTTTCTGAAGATGCTGCGCTCGGCTCACTACTTGCCGATTTTTTGAGCATCGAACAAGTCTGGTAAATTGTTCCCGATCCGAGCCACGACTCAGTTAGGTTAAAATTAACGGATTAGTTCGAAACCTCAGATGAGTTGTGAGCTGGTTATTGTCCGGATCAGAGTCGTTAGTATGGGCTAACAATTTCCGGCGGGCTATTCTGAGAGATCGAGGTCAGGCCGACGCTGCGCCTGAAGGCACCCGAGCAGACAGCTGATGAAGGGAGCCACCACCGGTGTAGCCGTCGCTGACGACACCGTCAAGGGTCGCCCGAGATCGGAGCTTGTCTGGCGTTGCGAGGTTACCGCACCCCCTCCGTTCCACTGTCTGGTTTGGTTGGTCAACTAAAGAGGTATTCTTACGACGGTTGGTGGTGTCTAACTGATGTCGTAATGCACTTGTGCGTAAATAATAGTGCGGAACTTATAAAAAGAGACCTGGAACAGTGGACTTCATCATTGCAAAGACGGGCCACTTCTCGCTTGTGAAATGCGCCTAATTAACTCTTGTAGTTGTCAATAAATGTAACAGCCGTTATTTTAAAAGAAGAATTAGTTCATGTAAATTCAGTGTATTTTTTATTTTGTTGAGGGAGAAATTTTAAATGTTTGTTTGAATTAGTTCATGTAAATTCAGTGTATTCTTTATTTTGCTGAGGGAGAAATTTTAAATGTTTGTTTGAATTAGTTCGTGTAAATTCGGTGTATTTTTGATTTTGTTGAGGGAGAAATTTTAAAGGTTTGTTAGAATTTAAATCCGTATGAGATTCCTGATTGTTGTGATGAAGCCGAATTCGGCGCTAGTGAAACTGTTTATGTTAACGTTGGTAGGGTGTGACGTGCTTTTTGGGGGACTGCATGAGGGCTTCATTATTAATGTACATAATTGTGTGATTAAAATTAATAAGTTAATTTGTCAAAGTGTTTTCCTACATCTGGAACCCCAGTATGGTTTTCCCTGTGATAAAAAATCTTTACGAACCCAAATTACTAGTGGCACCCTGAGTTAGAGCTAGTCGAAACGCTTTACTTGAAATAATTATTATTAACAATTAAATTTCAATTCTGCCACAATATTCACTTAGAAAAAAGAACAGATTCTAAAGTATAGGCAACATGCTGCTTCCGGCCTATCACACAACGATATTGCATATGTCATCTTCTCATTTGTAATATACTCTTGTAATTTTAACAATTTTGATTTGACTTTAGCTCAAATGGCAAACTCCATTCTATGACTCAATTCTAAGCTTGTAACAATCTAGATGATAAAAATATCTTGCGTAAATCAATTTTAACGCAAGTTCATTCGACAGCATCTGCGATCTAAAACAATAAAAGTGAGGCACTCCCCAGCCCCATGACTTAACGATGAAATTCGTTCTCTAATGTCCCAAAGAGACGCAACCTTTCGTACATTCAGATACAACTCTAAAAATTATTCTCCACTCACCGAATATTATTTTTCTCAATACAAGAAGCTGCGTATAAATGTACATAATCGGTCAGAGACGCTAAAAATAGTTCTAAGTACAATAAAATCTTCCTCCATCACCTAAGGAAATTTGGGGTAGAGAACAGTAAATCAACTCATAACTTACGTGCTCCCCTTTTGCTCAACTCAAACTATCAGTAGATAACAAAGAAATCTCATTGAAGTGGTACGTAAGAACGCTCCAGAGGAACAATTTTATTTTTCGAATGTAACTGTTGGTGATGTCTTTAAAGCAATTGATGTCTAATGCAGTTATCAAATCGAAAGCAACTGCCATTGATGGTATCTTCCCCATGATTCATGAAACCCTACCGTTTATTGTTCATATTACCACGGACATCTCTAATGGGTCACTTATCTCTGGCTTTTTCCCGTCGACTTGGAATCCACGTTTCATTCCGAACTTTGTGTTGGTGAAGTGAAAATTCCGTTTTCTCCAAACGTAAAAAATCTCGAATGGACGAAACGTTAACATGGAGAGATAGCATTAAATTCATAATTATTCTCTGCACTCTCAATCATGTTAGGCCCATATCGTACCCATAAAACAAATTTGCGTAGTCATTAGTCCTTCCTCATCTTGACTACTGTGATATGATCTACCAAGATATCCCTTCTATTCTTGTAGACGGGCTCCAAAAAATACAATACCTGCATCTGCTGTATTTTTGAACGGAAACGATACGAACACTTGACCAACTTCTACATGAAAGGTTGGATGAAAATGAAAGGCAGACGGTAAT
Source organism: Laupala kohalensis (assembly GCA_002313205.1). NCBI lineage: Eukaryota > Metazoa > Arthropoda > Insecta > Orthoptera > Trigonidiidae > Laupala > Laupala kohalensis. The sequence continues at coordinate 144,441 of NNCF01126215.1, read as the reverse complement.
TCCTTTATAAAATACTTCAGAATAAAACTCCAACCTGTCTGTTACTTTTTCGAAATTCTTTCCGGTGTAAATGTTTTCAATAAGAGGTTAAGTGTAAGAGGAGGCATTTGCCTTAACTTCGCCTCTGAATAAAGATGTCACGCACAAAACCCAAATTCGACCAATGGTTTTGTGCGTAACATATATACATAATATATCGGTTTGTTTCAGTACTGCGGTTTAAAAAGATATGATAATAGCGGTAACCTATTTGACTTGATCAAACCCAAATGTAAAAGTAAAACGTCACAAGCCTCATGTCGAGGTAAAGTGGTAAACTCGTAAACGGAAGGGTGCGACATCGAATCTTGTGAACATGAAACATTTTAATTCAGTTTTATCAACCTAACATTGTACCAAACAATACGTTAAATACATTTTGAACTAATGATATTTCTTTGCGATTTTTTATTGAATTGGAATCACTAACACCAAGAAAGAATTCCTGACCGGTTGCTCCCGAGAACATGTTGAAAGGGTTCGACATACCGACTGAGCTTAGCTAATAAACCAGTAGCCAGATGCTCCTTTCTTGCAAAGAACTAGGAGTTAACGGGGATACCTTTGACTTACTACGTAAAAGTTTGCATTCGGAGCTGGTTTGCAAATATATAACGTAACCATAAGCTAGCTGTGATGCATCCGAGAATCCATACAGATTCACATCGGTAGAATGTACACTTGATAAGACATTCTTTGGAAAGATATGTGAATTCAAATGGTTCAACCCTTTTGTAATTTGCAATCATTCTGCTCGCAAAAGGCTGGGTAATTCCTCATCTCAATCTAGCTTCGCTGCCCATAATTTTTGCATGAATATCTTAGGGTAATTACAAACGAAGCGCGCAAACCCAAAGGGTCCGAAATCGAAGCAAGTACTGATAATACACAACGTTTTGAATCAACGTCACTAGATGATAAATTGTAATACTTGGACACAACCAGAATTAGGTCCCACTGCAAACCTAAAGTTTTATGGGCATCATTGGCGTACAAGCTAACTGCTTTCGATTTCAATTCGTAGGGCAAATTATCAAGGAACTCTTGGCTTTTTGAACAAATTTGTATAAATGGAAGCATGCGTTTTCCAAAACAGACATCAAAACGCTCATAGCATGAATAGCAGTCTGAACAGTGCTCAGTGACAACATCATCCACGTAAAAACAGTTGGCGAGGATACTAGAAATAAAAGGATTGACACATTGGCACTTCCTTGAGAGCTCCAAGAGGCATCTTGAGGCAAGAAACGACGAAGAAGTCATGCCATATGTTACACTTGTCAGTTTGTAAGTTTCAAGTAATTCATGTGGGCTTTCCCTCCAAGCTAGGTATTAAAATCTATGATGATCAGGAAGTGTCAGCACCTGTCGATAAAACTGCTTTATATCGGCAGCTATGGTAATATATTTTAACCGAAAATTCAGGAAAATACGGAATAAATCTCTGAGTGGTTAGGCCAGAGTATAGGAGGTCATTTAAGCTAAACCCGGAAGAAGATTTAGTGGAAGAATCAAATACAGTTATCAAACTGGTCGTTTGAGACGAAGGATTTTCAACATAAAAATGAGAATAGAAATGGTAGTCACTAAGGTCAGGATCTTTAACAATGCTTGAATGTCTCTGACTAATGTAATCTCTTATGAAGGAAACATTTCTCCCTAACATGGAGTTTCTGCGCTACTTTCCCCTCCACATACTCAAATCATTGTTAGGAACATTAAATGGATGACCAAGCATAAATGCAATTGTTTCAAAGGCAATGATACAACAAATCTTTTTGAAAGTTGATAGGCATCCTGTTGAACTATTTTTTAGCAAAGTGCGTTGACAGCTCAACAGGGTCAATGGGCTGAGCTGGAATTTGCTCTAATTCCCAAAATCTCTTTATTAATAATTAAAGGTTCTCATCACTATGAGATGCTGCTGTATGAAGGCAGTTCAAGTCATTTAAAGGAACTAAAGAGGAGGCACAACCAGCAACTTTTGTACTCAATTTGGTATTTATGAGGTTGGTGAATTTCTTATTTAGACAAGGGTTGCGATGAATTCAAAATTTCACAAAAAACTTCAACACCTAATAAAACGTCAATTCTCCCAGGCCAATGGAAACTGGGATCAGCGAATTTTATGTTCCTTGGGAGTTTCAAGAATTTTTTATTCACTTCTAGTGAAGGAAGATTATCATAAATTTTTGTAAAAATCTCTTAGAATGCGGTGAACCTCACCGCCAGGTAACAGATTAATTATGTGACGTTGATGAAAATGGGAGATGGGCTCAGGAGGCGAACGGGATGGCGCATGAGCGCGCTGAGCTCAAGGTCCCGGTTTCAAACCCCGGTCCCATTTTCATTCAACGTAACATAGTTAATTAGAAATGTTTGACAAAATAACACATTCAATTGACTTTACCAAGAACAGCAAATTGATTTACTTGTTTAATATGTGGTTTCATTACTCCCTGAGCGTTAGGAGTTTTAAGTATGAATTTCAATTGCACTTTTTTGAAATGGTAATTTTAACTGCTGAACAATGTTATTTGTTACAGCATTTTTCTGAGAGCCAGAATCTATTAATGCTCTACAAATAACAGAACTTCCATCTAATCCCTCAACAATGATTTCTGCAGTTGGCAAGATGAGATGTTTTGTTGTGCTAGTGTCAACGCTAGCTTTAAATTTAGAAAGAGCATCATTTTTGTTCACTTTAGTATTTTGATCACTTTGACACACGTCATCGGTTTGAATAGAAACAAAAACTCGTACAGAGTCTGACACTCTCTACTGAACTTCCCTTTGTGTACTCTGCATGGAACATATGAATATATGTATGGTAGAATCTACAAAGGAATTTCGAACAAACACAGTTAGAGTTGGCCTTCGAAAGACATTTTTTACAGATTGTTTTTAGTTACAAAACGTCTCCTTTCCTCAACAGTCATCTGCTTGAAGGCTGAACATTGGAATAAGAAATGAGACTAAAGACACATGACACACTCCTTAGAGGACTTATTCGCAACAAAGAACACCTGACTCCTCGGTGAATTTCTGCTAGCTTGCTTTCCAATTACATGAGACACCGTTTCACATGATGCACGAAAAGCTTTAATTTTGGAAGATAAAAATTGCAATAGGGTTTCCAATGGCACAAACTTTGGATTATTTAAATACCACTGCTCCCTTAAGGTAGGGTCCAACTTTTTTACAATGCAAGTTTCTCATATCAAGTCACATAAATCAATTGTTATTTTACATTGCTTTAAGACTCAAATGTTTTGAATAATGTGAGAATCGAATGCTTCCGGTGTAGCCACTCAACCAGCATTAACATCAGGCAAGTTTAACAATTTTTCAATGTACGAAATGGCAATGCCATCCGGGTCATTGTACTTCTGATACACACATGACCACGGCAATCGGAAATATGCATTTGAGGCAGGTAGATGCTTGATTAATGTTAATGCATTCCCCTTCAATAAACCCGGGAGATAATTAAATTTTTGAATGTCATTAAGTTTGAACTTTTAGTAATTCCATGCTTATGAACTGTAAAAGATACTTATTTCAAAATACTGACAAGAGTAAGATAAATGAATTTGCGTACTCAAGTAATGACCTCAAAAGGAAGTTGATGGTATGAATTTTTATCGATTTATGTCCAATATTTTGGTATTTACTAGGAAAAGCATTATGAAAGTAAATAATTGGATAAAACAAAACATTTACTCTGTTAATTTATTGACCCTTTATAAGTCTCTGGATAAACTTTTGATTATCAGATCAGGACGAAATATTTTTTTTCTACTAAATTGGGTTTCACCAATGTTTTCTGTAAATTATCTCAAGCCATATTAAAATCGAACTATTTTTGGTTTTTACTCTATAACGGGTTAAGAAACATGGGTTATTCCAAAGTAAAAATATACGAATAAGGGGGTCCATGAGAAAATTTACCCGAGAGCCCACAAGACAACAAGTCCGACACTGCTCAGCAGCAGTTTTGTGTTCGATGTTGACATCACTGGTTCAAACAGGCCTCTTGTTCGAGTTTACAAAAATTCTGCACTGACACTAGAGTAATCAAACAACTCAAAGTAGGTAATCACTCGACTTCTTTTTCCCACTAAATTTCACGGAATCCCGGGAGCCGATCTGCCGCGTTACTCGAATGTTGCCGCCATTCGAAAAACATACATACACTCCTGGAAAATGAAAAAATAACACCACGAAGAAAATAACTGAGAAATACCAAAGTTGCAGTAAACCCTACAAGGTGGCAGTTAATGCGATGATCAAAAGCGCAGCGTTACGGGCAAACCAGGAATCGCGTTGTCAGTCGTAGAATGTTGCAAGCTTCGCAGCATTTGCTGACTTTCAGAGGCAGTAGTAGTCAGTTTGCCTTGCAAAACCTCCGTGTCCGTAACATTATTAGCATGCCGTGACAGCGTAAACGTGCACCGTTTGTGCAATTGACGGAGTTTGAGCGAGGGCGTATAGTGGGTCTTCAAGAGGCTGGGTGATCATACCGCACAATTGCGCAACACGTGGAGCGAGAGGTCTCTACAGTGCAGAAGGTCCACATACCTGTCTGCCTGGGTCCGGGCGGCTACGACGCACAGACGCATGCCACGACCGTCGCATCTCACGAAGTGTATCGGACCGCACCGCGACTTCACAACAAATATAGGGTGCTGTTGCTTCGGGGGTGTCATTGAGAACCATTCGCAACTGTCTCCGCGAAGCACGGCTACGATCAAACGTGTCGTTGGAGCGTCTTTCGCTCAAGCCCCAACATCGTGCAGCTCGCCTCCAGTGGTGTCGCCTTTGGCATTTATGGAAGGACGAATGGCGACTTGTCTTTGCCTTGGTGTCAATGACGGTCGTAAGCGTGTGTGGCGTCGTGCAGGTGAGCGCCAACGTCTGGAGTGTATAAGACAGAGACACACAGGGCCAACACCTGGAATCATAGTGTGGGGAGCCATATCTTACAATGGCAGTTCTCCATAGTTGGTCGTAGAGGGAACATTAAACAGTGCATGGTACATCAAAAACATCATTTAACCAGTCGTGCTACCGTTCGTGCACCAACAAAGTGATGTTATTTTCCAGCAGGACAATGCACGTCCACATACAGCCCGTGCCACATAACTTGCTCTCCAAGATGTACGTCAATTACCCTCACCAACACGATCCCCAGATGTCCCCCATTGAGCATGTTTGGGACGGATGAAACGTCAATTTGCGCGTTCTGCAAGACCGGTAGGAAATCTGTCACAAATGAGGCACCAGGTACGAATTGCATGGCAGTTCATCCGCAAGACTACATTCGTCACCTCTACAATCGTCTCCATGGGAGAATTGCAGCCTGCATTGTTGCAAAAGGAGGGTATACAGGGTACTAGATCTGATATACCGTACGCCCTGTCGACTATACTCAAGAGCGTATGACTGTCGGTGTGATCGTTTGTTGTATACATCCTCGAGAATGTGTCAGTAAAATTTCTTTCTGGTGGGTTTCACTAATTCATGGTGTTCTTTTTTCATTTTCCAGTAATATTATTTATGTTTAATATTATTTATTATTTAATAAGGTATGTTAAAATTCTTTTTTGGAATTTCAAATCGTAATAGGTTTGAAACGTTGCGCATTTGCACGTTGAATAAATAGATAAACAATTTAAAAAACATACATAAGATCTTCAGGTAACGCAAAATAACTGAAGTTCGAAAAAACTAGAAAACGTTAAATATTACACATTCGTAAAGCAATACTGTTCATACTAAAACGGCAAAAATGATGTTAAATTGTTATATTTTATAGGAAAATAGGGTATTTTATATGAACAATTTTCTTTCGTTATAGGCATTTATTAATATTATCTGTCAACAAAAATGTAATAAATGAAATTCCCATTTAGAGAATGATGTATTCATGTAATATCTAATCTAAGACGTTAGTTAAAAATGATATTTGTAAAACTGGTAAAGATGTGAAACATAATTATGATAAACATAAAAATAATTTTTAATTTATTTCAGAAATATTCTTTTTATTATTCAAAATCATAATTTTATGTTTCTTAAAAAAATTGTATTCAAGTACCATTTTTTAGCGTCATCGGTGGTAGTGTTTTCGCTCATCAACAAGTCAACGCGGGTTCGATTTCCGATGGGGCCAGAAAATTCGAAATTTTCACATTAATGACCCAGTTCACATAGCTGTGACTACTGAAAAACAAACCTTCCTTCCTCTATCCAGCTTCTCCTAGTATCAATAGTTCTATACCTTCTTGCTTTGATAAGGTAACATCGTCATGATCAGCGGCGATTCTACCGAACCAGAGATCCCTCCGACAAAACACATTTCCTCCACATCCGACGGAGGACAGAATTCGTGACTTGCGTCATTACGTTCTACCCCTCTCCCTCGACCACACTCTTACGTCCGTTGCCTCCCGCTACCCCAGACGATGAGTGGACCTTCGGGGGTAAGAGAGATGAAGACCGCCCTGAAGACAGTCAAAACCAACAAGGTGACTCCAACAAGGCCCGTGGCGTCTATCTTCATCTTCCTCGTAACGCTGAACTTCTCACCAATATCCTTAACTCTTGTATTTCTCTTGGTTACTTTCCTCTTCAGCCTTCTTCTCTTCTCGGCAACTCTTCGAGCGCCTTATCCTTGCCAAACTTACCCCTCACTTGATTCCTCTCATGCCATTCGTCCCACCCAATTCGGTTTCAGGCGCAACAAATCTGCAACTCTTGCGCCCGACTCATGAATTAGCAGTTATCTCTCCGGACGATCCTTCCAGGTTCCTTACCATCACTCCTTATCAACCATCCGCTCCATCTGCGCTGGGGTCCCCCAGGGTAGTGTCTGGGCACCCACTCTTTTTTCTGTTTCTACACGATCTTCCTGAACCTCGGCATGCTTCTGAATTTCTATACGCCGATGACATTGCTTATGCGACACGTGCCTTCAATCTTCCTCTTGCTATCTCCAATCTTCAATCAGTTACTTCTCACCTGGACACTTGGAGCGCTTCGAATGGGCTCACCTTGAACCCCTCCAAGTGCCAGGCAATTATCTTCTCTTTCTGCTGTCTGACCGTCGAGTCTTTCCAAAACCTACCGTCGCTCAAGGTCAAGGAAACCACTGTGGCCTGGCCTACAGGTGTCAAGTACCTTGGGATCACGATGGATAGGAAACTTTGCTGGGAAGATCTCTTTACACTACAATGAACTGCCCGCCTCTCAATCTTCTATAATCGCAGGATCCGGTTGGAAATCAAACTCCATCTCTACAAAACTTGCGTCCGAAGCTTGGCACTCTATGCCTGTGAAACCTGGGTTACTACCTCTATTAGTAATCGTCATCACCTTCACATTCTCGAGAACCGGTTCCTGCGGATGTCTGTCAAACCGCCGATGGGCACCCCCAACTCTTATCTTCGTTCAATTTCCCATTTAGAACCCATCACTAAATTCATTTACTTTCGAGTCCGGAAACACCTCCGGAAGGTGTTCCAATACCATACCCCCAACAATATATTCCACAAGTACTCTCGGCATCTTGTTCGTAGAGTTAATCCCCATACTCACCGTCGGTATCCCTCCGACATTCTTAAACTTCCAATACCCTCGTTCTACTTCTAAATTTCTAACCAACCTGTTATTTTCATCTTTCTTACCCATTACTCTGAAATGATTCCTGTCAAACTGAACTTCCATCCCACACTACCTCTATTTTGCTAGACTAATGAGTGCCGGTTTCTGGCGGACATGCCACTCGTGTTCTATGTTGCAGGAGGTCTTGTAACCAAATATACCGTGAAACCCATCCACGATGAACACCGTTTTGGTAGAGGCGTGGAAAATTGCTGCAACACAACGACAATTGCTCTAAATATTAGTAACTACTTCTACTAAGCCCCCCACGTGGGCAAAGTTGTTCGTAAACCAAGCTAAGCGGTCCACCTACTACTAACAATAGCTTACCACCCAACTCTTACCTCGTATCGCTCCATGTCGATAAGCTTCAATATCACGCTACATTTACCATTTACAAATACAACAATTAATAAAGTACAATTTAAAAATATATGTATGAAATATAAAGATAAGAATGACATATCGAAATAAATAAGATTATAATAATGTGCAATTGTCTGACTTGAAAATGGCCCTACCCACTACTCTGTTTTATCAAGTTTAATTTAATGTTACTACATACATGTTACCATAAGCTTGAAGGTGCCATAGGAAATATACAATTTCTTCGTAATAATTGTAGGAATTTTTCGTTAGTTTTCCATTTCTATACACAATAATTTTTAAATTTCAATAAAAATTATCTAATTATACATGAAGGTTTTTGCCGATTGCTCATGGAACGACCCTATCTGAGGAGGGGAGTTCAAACCTTTGCAGCATTAAATATCTACACGAAAAAATATACGAACTTCGTTGAGAGCTAAGGCACTCAAGCTATCCCAAATCCTTTGTTGAATGAACAGTTACTGTTGATTATACATGACTAGTGAAACACAAATTACATTTTATCGTATTACTAAATCAGTCTTCTTATTACTGGAATTATTTTTTACAATTTCAGATGTACAACATTCTGCCAACTAAGCCCTATTTTCAGAATATTAATATTGTTACAGTTTTAGTTTTACAATTGTAGATAAATTCTGCAAGTCGCTTAGTGAATCAAAATTTGTTGTTCTATAATACAAACGAAGTGTTGAGGCACCAGTAACCAATGAATGGTTCTAATTTTTATTTTGGTTATTTATATTTCGAAAGAAAACATTATATGATCGTGTTTACCGGTTTTGCAAAAAACAATCAATATTGGCAGTGTTTACAAGTTTTAGACTTGATATTTGTCTTACTTTCTTGTTTGAATTTTAGACATATTGTGTTACTACATAGCATGTGAGGTATTTTCCTTTTATTTAATAAGCATATTGAAAATTTATGCGCAAAATGTTGCTCCATGATATTTTGAGATATTTCCTTTCATTTAATTGATATTTTGTCAATATCCAGGGATTTATGAAACTGCTGTATTAGTGCTTAAACAGAAGGACAAATATATGTCGACACGAAGTCATGGAGAGGGTGAACCCGATCCCACTCGGTTTGTTCATGTTTTGCGAGGAGATCTAGAAATAATTGCCGATCGCGTGTGTTAATTGCCGCAGCCAGGAGTAAATACAGTAATGGAGTATATTATTTATTGTATTGTTTGAAATTGACAATTGCTCGAATGAAAGGGAATTTCTCGTGTTACAGTACAATATTAAATGTTTGTGCATTTCTCTGACATTACATCGTATTATTAAATAGTTTTTCATATTAAATAGAATCTTCAATGCATTCTTCATCTTATCAATGGGAATATAAACTGACAATGAAGCAATTTAACATCCCAATCTCTTTGAAAACACCTACAGGTATTTGGGAACTCTCATAACAGAGGACTTGAAGAGTATGGGGGAAATAAAAAGGATAGGAATGGCAAAGGAAGTTTTCAACAAGAAGAAAAGGTTATTGTGCAATAGAGGACTAGAATTGAAACTGAGGGAGAGATTGGGATGTTAAAATTTCCTTTGCCATAAAGTGCTATATGTGGAGTGTATTGATGTATGGATCTGAGACTTGGACAATTGGTAAGAGGAAGATTGCGAGAATAAAGTGGACGGATAGAATAACAAATGAACAAATGCTAAACAGGGTGGATGAAGGAAGAACATTGTTGAGGAAAATAAACGAGAGGAAAGGTAGCTGGTTGGGGCAAGTGATGAGAGGGAATGGCGTTTTGAATGTGATTTTGGAAGGAACTGTGGAGGGCAATAAGAGAAGGGGAAGAAGAAGACTGATGATGATTGATAGCTTGAAGTGTTTTTGGGGAAGCTTCAAAAAGTTAGAGATGGCCGGAAAGAGACTGGGATTACTTTTACTTATTTGTGCTGGGCTCCTTTTCTCTTTCCCTACCTTCTTTGGTCACCTCTTGTTCTTTTCGATCTTGATTCTAGTGTGTCTTTCATTTCCCTCTTATTCTTTTTTAAATATCATTTTATGTAATGTTTTGTGATATGTTGGTTTTTGAATTTCGAGTTGTAATTCAGGAGGGTTTTTAGTGGGTTGGATTTGAGTCATTCTGCGAGTTTTGCACTCCGGGAGAGTCATGTTGTCTCTCTCTCGTGCGTAAGTGCAATATCCCTTTCTGTACAAGTTTTTAGGGCTCTAATGACTTCGGTGTCGACGAGCCGTAAAACTCTGCAAAGAAAACACTAATCCGATTTTCGTGATTCTTTTTTTAATTCATTGATATGTTCTCTTGGAAGGTTTGCGTATATATAATTTATTGATTTAGGTATTACAAGTAATAGGTAATAACGAGAATAAACAAAGTCGGGGAATAATTAGTCTTAGGAGACGTATTTGCTTACGCTACCTAAACTGTTAGAGGTAGGAGGTAACAATGAATGGCAATACTTATCGTCTCAAATAGTTCTACAAAAAGTCCGCGACAGCATATGTCTATCTGCAAGCGTTAACCAAAATTATTGGAAAAATATTTTGAAAATACACATGTTAAAATACTTCCACTTTAGAGAGTAATTGAAGGAGATAAAAATAAATCCTTATTAAAAAAATGCATTATGTGTTTTGTGCTATTAATAAAGATGAAAACTGTCTTTAAAACGTAAATATTTAAACGAATTGTTTAGATTTTACGAGGGTTTTGATTTTAGAAGCAAATTTTTACAAAAATTTACAAGACGTGCCCAATTTAGCTGTCCCGGTCTTGTGCTGCCTTGGGAGGGCCAGGCAAGCATTTGATTGGCGCGCTACCTTGTGGTGCATCACGTGAGACAAACATTTCATACTTACGTTAGTGTATTTGAGTCACGCGCATTTATAGTCTGTGGTCACGCGCCACTTGAACGAGAAATGATGGATCTCGGTGGTGGGGGTAGATCGGCCACACACTAGATGCACTCTGGTCGCTCCTTTAGTCACTTGCAATCTGGCAGTTGTCAAAAGAACAATGCCAAATCAACCGCAGACGACATGTGTGTTCGGCTCACCTTCCTCCATGCTCACTGCGAACCTTACTCATATTTTGAGCCCGGATTACTGAGTAAAATTTGAGATAATTTTGAGTTTTATTCTATTAACGACTATAAATCCCACCCTTAATTCTGTATTTAGCATATTTTTGGGGTCTGCAGTAATTGTGAGAAAAAGCAACTACTGAAAAATAAGATTTATTTCAATTTTTTTTACATTAAAATAGATTTTACTTATCAAAGAATCTATAAAGAATCAATCTGCGTTCATTCTTCATTTCATTATAATAGTATTCTGTCTATGAATTCGTATAATACAATTCTAAAAGGCGAAAATATAGGTTTTTAAAAGAGGGTAAAAATGAATATTTAAGCGTAATTCTTAAAGATGGCTTAAAAACCGTCCGGAACATGATTTATAATCAGGGGGCTCAATCTCATGTGACAAATCGTTAGTTCAAAGATCGCTAGCGAAGTAGGTAGCGCCACGGTGGCCTGCGCAGTAGAGTTGAAAATGAATTCGCACTGACCATTGACGGTTGGTCTGACGTTAGCTGTTGGTTTATGCAGGAGGCGGCAGGGAGGCGAAAGTTCGTGCCTTAATTCTAGTTTGTGTTTATTTACGTATATCTGTGTTCATAAATATCTTACTTCGGGAAGAAATGCCAAGCCAGAAGAGAAGTGGTTGCCCAAAATTACCTTGCTGATTCTTTATGGCAAGTTATTAACACAATTTCTTTCACTGTTGAGTCTTCACACGTTTATTATAATTGTCATGGAAATTTGGCAATTATTATTTATTTCAAATGCAGAAAACTCCAATGCTGATGTCAAGAAGTACATAGTTCATCTGGAGCATTTTCCAGAGGAAATGTTTGTTAGACATGATTTAAAGGAATTTGCTCTGGCAACTTAACTTAATTAATCTTATCAGGATAATATGAGAAGAAATGGGATGAAACTTGGATTCTGTAAGTATTCTTGAAGAACTTGATAACGGAACAATTTCCTGAACAATTGCATCTATGGGAAGCACCGCATTTTAACAAACATTGGTATTGAAATAGCGATAGAGAAGCAATCTTATGTGTATGATATTGAGATGTAAATTTTCCTTGTTTCCATAATTTTTTGTTACTTTTAATTGGGTTATTTTTGTCTGTGCTCAATCTATACACAGTTGTGCAAGTTACCTTGGTATTTATAATTTATTTGCGATTGAAATACGTCTATACTCTGCTCCATTTTGACATTTATTTTTCAATTATTGACATCTGATACAGTTGTGTACGTGCCCTTTGTATCCGTTACTTCATTAATTGCAATAGTTATATTACTTATCTGCATACTCATCCCAGCGAAATATCAGTGTAAACAATTTTAAGGAACCTTAAATCATATACAATTTTTTTTTCTTTCTTTGATTTTGTTTATCATAAACTGAATTTTGCTTAACAATTCTGAAATAATTTTTTATGTAATATTACAAAATAACAGAAATAATTTCTGAAAATCAACATTTTGGGTTTCATTTTCTGGATGAAAAATTAAACATGCATGTACCCCCAGAAATTATTCTGTTTTGTTTAAGATTTGTTTATCTCGGACATAACAAAACTCTTAAATAAAACATTCTTAACTAGGTTTAAGTCATTGTTGATTTTTGTTATAATAAATGCTTGCTTTCAATGAAAAGTCATGTGTTTGTGTAATTTTATTACCATTTATTCCATTTTCTCATTAATTGTAATTATTATATGTTGGTTGTGGATTTATTAGTGATTTGTTGCTTTCAATTTTAATTGCAATTTTTGTTTGTAACTTCCTTGGTTGATAGGACAAAATGTACATTAAATGCGAATTTAATGAATTAAAATCTCTGGTTGAATGCCCCGTTTTGAAAGAAGCACCATGCGTTTGTGACGTCATTGAATTAGTTCTGCCCACCTCTTGAAGTAGATGGCGTAAATTTGTCACCGAAGGGTTTTATGGGAGATTGTACCCCGTTTATAAATTTTAATACATAAATTTGCCGAACTAAGTGGGGTTTTTCTCACTTACTCCAGACAAATGTCGGTTTGGTGCCATAAGTTCCCCAGCAACCCAGTCTCTTCTTTCCAATTTGCACTCATTGGAAAAGAAAAGACATGAAATTTGGGAAGTTATTCTTCACTGTAGGTATTTTTACATGAATAAATTATCTTAAGCAGAACATGCAAAACAAATTGAGCTTTCATTCTTATATCTAGAAGTAATAGGTCTTGAGATAATAGCTTTTCCGTTCATGCCAGTTTGTGTGAGAATTGGCTTGCCCCATATAACAGCTGCTACAAATTGGTAGAAAAATAAAATTTCACTTGTTTTGAGTTTGTGACCCTTGAGTAACAGTGGAAGGATTAATAAATTTGGGAATGGACAAGCAACTTCTGTTGGACCACTTAGAGATGGATTGTCCTATAACTGGATGTGGACCAACAATATGAACTGGGTTGTCATTGAGTTGATCAGTATCTTGATTAATATTGTCCTACCATTAAAAAAATTGCCAAATTGTCATCCATCATTGTAACGTCCATCAATTATGAACATTAGAAGACAGGTGTGAATAAAAATGATGCCACACCACTGGTTTTACATTATATAAAATTTTTGAATTGGGTTACACATAATACAAATTTCTGTAAAAGTTTATTTTGCATACTGCTTTTTCTCTTCAGTATAATTGATGCAGATGTTATTCAGAATATGCAAACATCATTTAGGGTAAAAAATATGCATTCTCTATTGTTTTAACTAGGTGTCTGTTGAGGGTCTACTGTAATTTAATATTTAGAGATTTAATGATCTTTTTTCAATTGATTACTGCATTTTCCTCCCATCAACCATTTTGTGCAAATATGTATTTGGAATACATATCAAGTCCAGGAAAAATGAAGAAAGAAAATGCATGTTGTAATTTACAGGGCTGATACATCAGTAGCATGTAGAAACACGAGGTTTATTTTCTGGCTCCTAATATTCTAGTGAAATGAAATTAATGCTACTTGGGTCCCAGAACAAAGATATATCTCGTTCTTTGAATATGTTCATTAAATGTTTCCATTTAACCTTTTCAAATTTATGTATTTCCTGTTCTGTGGATATTGTGCAAATTTGCTTCCATTAATGGCAAGTTTTAATGATAATTTGGGTGAGGAACTAAGTTTTTTTTGTTTTTTATGAAGGAATTCTTAATATTTTGAAGTAATAATTCACTAGCAAAAACTTAAACCAATTTTATTTTAGTCTAAGAATTTATGTTTAATGAAGTAAAGGATGGTGGTTTCAATAAGCTATGTATCACTTCCTTTCCATGAAGAAATTTTACTTTTCCTGTATGTATTAATACAATAGGAGTGACATGTGGAACTTAATAAAATTAGTGAATATAGGTAGAAAGCCAGGGTTGTACTCCATATCAGCGAAATAACCTGTATAATTTACTTTATATAGTTTTCCAAAGGTGAATCTATTCATTTATTATTTTAAACTTAGGCTTGTAATAAATGAGGTAGGAATGTAAATTCTGAAATTTTATATATTGCTTTTAGGGATACTTATATGATAAATATAAAAACTCTTTGAAATAATACATTAAAAATAATACTTTCTCAAAATTCTAAAATAAAAGTTGCTAGTGTCAGTGATTGAATACACTTAACAAACATTTGTCTGATTGAAAAGATCTTTCTTTCACTACTGAATATAAAAAATTTGAAAAATAATTGATTGAGGTCTTGAGGAAAAAAGTGATATGATAGATGAGAATATTGTCAATGCATGAAAAGAATGCAGTTTACCGAACAAAAGGTGAAGCAACTTCATCCGAACTACATGTGACTCAACCAACAATATAGTGTGATGCCTTTTTGATATGGATTAATTAAAACTTTTCATAAATCAATCAGCAGTTCTTGAATGTATCGTAAGAAAGTAAACGTAAGTAGTGTCCCCAATGACATTGACAGTTGTATTTGTAAGTCTTCAAAAGTCAATTACTCATATGAGGTTTCATGTTGTGGTACTAATAACGGAAGGATCTATTGACAGTAACATTACCAATATTGTTCCAGAACTCGATAGCAGAATGACAAAGAAAAATTTTAAACATGTTCCTCTCTTGCTTTTATCCATATAATTAAACTCGATTGACAGATTCATTTTTCCCAAGGGACCAAGCCAGTAATTCATATCGTATAACGACCCCAAATGTACTACCTGGTCAGTTGAAGTTTCAATACGGTTACATAAAAATAATTTTTGTAGAGATTACTAGGATTAGATTTGTCCTGACAGTTCTGAAGTTGTGCCACAGGACATATAATTTGAATGGGGGGTCGTTCTAAAATAAAAACCTCGCCTTTTGCTGCCTCAGCTTAAGAACTCAGCCAGATTTACTACTCTACATTGCATCATTCAGGAATGTTTATGGTTTTCTAAATATTCCTAAGTAAGAACAATATCAGCATTGAAATTCGTGAAAGGCATGTTGAGAAGTTCAGCAAATAGTGTGATGAAATGTCAAGATAGTTACTGTCCCACCTACAACCATCAGTAGGAACAGTGAAATTCCACAGAGAAAAATTTTCTGTACATAAAAAAGATCAGATGAATTCATAACACCATTTTATTTTATTTTTTAAGTTTATATTTTGTAAAGTCTTACAGTTGAAAGCATTGTGAGTAAGAAGAGTTGGGAATGTTACCAGTGATAATAGTTCATTCAGTGACCATAGTCATGAAGTATGGGTAGTCTGATGGGGTATCCTTGAATTGGCAACAACGGCATTAGTCATTTTTCAAACTTTGAGGAGGAAAGTTCATTTAATCTCCATAAGGAGGGTAATAAAAATTTTCACCATCAGGAATACTACTTTTCATTCATTTATTTTAAAGTCTGCTAATAAAATCAACTGCTATTATTACCAAATACCTTTCCAGTTTCCTGGTGGTTTTTATTTCTTTTTAAACATTCATTTGTAATAGAGAAAATTACATTTAAAGTAAGAATGTCTTGCACATAACCAATTCTTAATGTTGCCAAGTCACTTTCTATAGAAATTCACTTATGAACATGTCTACTGTCATTGCTTCCTCTATTGATAAACACCTAGAAAATTAAGACATTCCAATGCTTAAACTGTATCCTCAATAGTATCTGAATTCATTCACAAATTAAAATAAAACCACACAGTTGGAGTAATAGAAACATAAAAATTGATAACATCCATATCATTAACCTTCGGTTTTCCAACACAAAATTCAAGTGCCAATTTTCTTGAGAATGACCCATATACCAACAAATATGTCTAACAACATAGGAGAATTTGTGTTATACTTTTTCCCAACACAAAATAAGAAACACTTCATGTAATTCATAACTTTAATAACACTAATATTTAAATACATATGAATTTGAAATGCAACCAATGGAGCAGATACTGCACTTTATTGAAGACACTTTAGATGTTATGTTGAACCGATAAGAAAAAATACCTGAAATGTTGGCATAATTTGTATCATGTCAAGGTATATTACAATAAAACTTGAATGATGATGAATATAAAACAATATTAAAATGACACAATGTTTCATCTCATCTGTGAGAAATCTTTAGGTGCAGCCGAGTTATAACTTTATAACTAACTGCAACAGTATTGTCACCAAGTCATGTTTTAACAAAACAATTGTACAACGGAAGATATATCTCAGATGAGATGAAATGTACCATTTTAATATTGTTTTATATTAATGATCACTAAAAGTTTGATTGCAGTGTTCCTTGACATGTTATATATTGCAACTATTTCAGATATTTTTTATTTTATTCATTCAACGTAACATCTAAAGTGTCTACAATAAATTGCAGTGCTCTATTGGTTGCATTTCAAATTCATATTGAATGATAGAAGATTTTTTAAAAACCTAATACCTCAAATAAATGAATTAATTCTAGAGAGTTAAAGGAACAAAATCAACCAATTTATTAATAGCTATGGTGACATTTTATCATTCATATATGGAAGTATTGTCTTGATTTGATTCCATACCTTAACTTATTTAAAAACTATTAGATCACCAAGGCCTCACAGTATTAGCTTCAGTACAGATGGTTAAAAATATAAGCAATATAACAAATACAGATAATCTTAAGTTTTTAGTCTGTAATTACATTTTTGAAGTAAAATCCTACATGAATCAGAATACCAGGAAGAATGAGGAAGACCTCGAGATACATGGGTGAAGGATGTGAGGAAGAGTCTGGACAAGAAGGGGGTGGAATGGACGAGTCGAAGAAGAGAGGTGGTGGGGCTTATGTTCCAAACAGACCTGCCCGGTGGCTGGAAACTGTTCAAGATGAAGAAGAATACATGAAAAGGAAATGGATTCATTCTTACTTTTTGTCAACATTATGATTCTATGACTATTATGATTCCAAATATTTTTACCAAGACCTCACAGGTTTTACAATGTAAAATCAAACATTATTATTCATGACAGAGACTAGCATATATTTTCAGAAAATGAAATTCTTTTCAGTTTACATAACGGGTTTCACCTGTCCATTTTCTCCATTAATTTTAGCAGCAAGAGACCGCCGACAGAGTCCCCAAAACTTAGATGGTCTTAGTTCTGAACGAGTTGCAGTAAACATCCAACCCATGTGAGTCTGGCAATGCTTACATTCAGCAATAGTCCAAGCATAGCCAGGAAACCAAGAATAGTCTGTTGAAGGTTCATCACTGACGCATTTTAAACCATGTGCCTTATAAACAGTCATAGTTTCATGAATATATCCACCAGAATTCACATATGTACCTTGAGGACCTTCTACAGACATGGAAAATATGTCTCTTTGGTAAGCAACCTTTGATGAGCATTTTTGGCAACACAAGATACGACACTTCTCTAACAAACTAAGCTCCCACCGCAATCTTTGTACGGCGCAATCAATTCTTAATAGGGCTAATTTTTGCTCATCCCTCAGAGGCATGCTTTGAGCAACCCAAAAAGAAAGATCTACAGGATCTTGAGGCAGTTGTACTTGCGTGTTTCCAGTTTTCATATGAATCAGCAAATTGGTAAGTTGTTTTACTAATTTTTTACTTTGGTATTGAGAATAAACCCAAGAAGGCCATCTTGTTGCAAGAGCATCATGCACTTCAATCTTTTTACTTTTTCTTGATAATTTTCTATACCTCTCCAATGAAAGAGATCTGATATTATAGAGCGGATCTCCTAATATAACTTCAGGTAAAATTCGTACACATGCAGAAACATTTCCATCAATTTGCCTCCTCGTTTCAACAATTTTAAATCTTTGACGTCCAATAGCCTTGATTTTAAATCCAGCACTTTCCTCTTCATCTTGAAATGCATATATTTCTGCTGTAGTACCAATATCTGCCAAAATTGGTGGATGGGAGGTGGCATAACGTACACAAACCACTCCGAAGGTATGATCTGTACTGATGGTTTTACGTAGCATACTAATAGTTGGTGGGTAGAAAACTGTAAGCGGTAATGTTTGTCCTGGTACAAGTACTACTCCTGGTTCCGGTAGTATAGGAATCGTTTGGTACGAATCATCATCCAAAAGAGTTCGACCCCTTACTTCTTCTAAATTGGCTCCTAGGTAACTGTGCTTCACGGGTAAAGCTCTGTCAAATGTATGGTTCAAAGTATTTCTATCTTCATCACTAGAATTGTCATTTGCATCATCTAGAACTTCGTCATCACTCACATTTTCAAAGGGGGCCGATTCCGCGGCGTCAGAAACGACGCCTTCATCACCACCTTCCATAATTAATCATACGAAATTATAGACATAGATTCAGTTGAAATCAAAACTATGTGGTACGTTTGGTCCTCCTGGTATAATCAGATGCAACGCAAAATTCAGGTGCTAGAATTAACACACCAGGCACGGAACACACAAGTATGTACAATCGTGCTACGCACACGCCTCCTAGGGGAGTGTTTTCAGTAATCATGATGGTATTTGTATCTCGTTTAAAGATGTCAGATCCAGTTAATTATTCATTATAACGATATGCTCACCTAATACGAATACAAAAAATCGTCTTCATTACTACCTTAATTTGCAGAGAGTTATTTTGAATAATGTGAAAGGTCTTCGCTAGAACGCACTCCATTGTTCTTCACTTGTTATGTGTTCGCGTACTTCCGACGAAATTCGATTTATTCCGCAGGTTAGCCACACCCATCGCTGACGATTACAGTGAGATTGTTTGCGTGCCATGAGCGCTTTAGTAGTAGTGCTGTAGTCATGACGACTGCGCGGAGAGTTCAGAAGATAGATTAAATTCTTATTGAATAGTGGTGGTGTTTTTATGCTGCGTGTGTCTCTTCGTTTATGTGGTTATGTCGTGAAAGCAATTAGTGCAGTTATTGCGCCTATCGTGTGTTTGTGTTGCGGAAAATTTCGGCGCCATCTAATCGTGGAACTGCCGTTTCAGTCGAAGGTGGGTATCGAATAGCTCTTTAGAAAGCATCTTAATTGTTTGTGATACTAAAACATGGTTGGTTAGTTGTATATTAACCGTACTGATCTAGTTAAATGGGATTTAAAGCGTTAAAATCGCTAGCCGACCCCATATTGAAGGTACTGTCATTCGTGGCGGATCGAATAATTTGATTACGTTAACGTAATGTTGACGTATGCATCATGTTCAAATTAGTTCCGTGAGCCTCTTGTACTTTAAATACTCGGGTCAATATTACGCACGATTCTTTTCTTTGAAACCTGTAAAAGGACTAAGCACTAACTAGTTAGGGTATTATTTATGTTGCAAGTTCCTGTGTGCAGGCAACATAATTTGAGTTAATATTTCTACTTTTAGGTAGATAATGTGACTTGCATTTTACTATTTACGAAGATAACACTTCTTGCTCTTTGAGACATACTTCTTGGTAAAGTTATTTTGATTTCTATTGTATAGTTGTATGCTAATTATTAGTAGGTTATGTGTTGTCCTTCATATTAGTCAGTATAATATGTTTGTAGTTGTTTTCATTGGCTCTTCACATTTTCAACTCTTTTTTCCCCCCGCAGATGGATTTGATTTTTCATATTTTCTTTATTTACAAACAAATATGGCCAAGTGAGGACCCTGTTATTGTGACAGCACCATTTTTTTTGTTCTTCAATTTTATTAATAACTATATTTCAGAGTTTGTTGTGTGTATTTTTTGGCAGATTCATATTTTTCTAACATAGTTTGATAAACCTCTAATGACTGATTTTTCTATTTAGAAGAATAATAATGAACTTTTTGAAAACATTTTTGTACAAGTAATGGTTAAGATAAATTGCTCCCCAGGAAATTTTTTTTAGCTAAACATATTCATGTTTGACTCAATACTACTAATGTATTTCTAAATGTCTGAATTATGACAGATTATGGTTGTAATTACACCACATTTCTAAAGAGATGGTGCAATTGTAACTACAGTGAATTGTAAAGGTATAATGTGTGAACCCATGCCCTTGCACAGTGTTTTTGAAACTAGTGAAGCAGTTTTTTTCCACTCTACTTTCACTGTTTTGTCATAAATTTGTCGTACAATTAGGGCGTTGAAATTAATCAATTGGTATCAGTCCTGTATTATTCTGATGCTTTTGGATGAAATGATCAGAAAATACACTAGTTTTAAGATGTGTAGATAAACATTCTATGTGTCTTGCTGATGTATGCAATATATTTTAAGTGGGCTGAAACTGAATCATAAAGGATTTTACCATATCCAAAGATAACCTAGTAAGACAGAAAATTTGTGCGTCTTTTCCTTGGAACATTCTCTTTTTGAACAACTTTACCTCAAGGAAGTTGCTTTTGTATCATCTACATTAATAATTTGAAATGGAATGTTTGTTAAGTTACTGTAAATCAATATATTCCCTCACTTCCTGTTTGTATTGGTTTGTACATAGATTCTGTTCTTTAACCTGAGCTTCTGCTACTCTTATCATCTTTGGTTTCAAATTTAGGCATTAGTGGTAATAACAGCTTCATAATAACAATTAAAGGTGGATATTAACAAATAAATCAGTAGTTATATTTCACTAAAGAGTGGTCTGAATTATCCCAACTTTTATGATTCTTGTAATATTAGTGAGGTAATTAATATCACCCATCTAAGTCTCAAAGTAATTAACATGAGAGTAATCTTTTGATAACAATTTCTTCTTCTTCTTGTTCTTAGTTTGCATGTCGGTGAGAAAACATCACACGATTCACAGCCAAAACATTTCAGTACATCACAATCAATTATGAGCGAATATTCAAATTCGAAAATGCAGTCAAGACAATGAAAAATTAAACTATTGTTATATTTGGGGGAAATGTAAAATTAATTAATGTATGTAACTATGTTTGTATATACGTATGTGTTTATGTCTATATTACTATCGGAATCTCGGAAATCTTGAAAATATGTATACTAACGGATATCTTGAAAATAACACCACTGCCTTCTATAACCTGAAAAGCTTTTAAGTTCCGGAAATAATAGAATATAAAACAAACGAAAGAAACTCGTATGAAGAAACTGTTTCGACTTTCACCTTCGTCAGTCACATGGTTAATGAAGCGATTCTTTTCTCTCCGCTTTACTTTGACCGACCGTTAGATGGAAGGAAAAAATACCCTATTTTCCACAAATTAAATAACAAGGACTTAAAGCCACACCCCTCTCACTTCCTCTTCTGGTACTCAACGCTGTGGGAGACCCAGATGTATCAATATAATTGAGCCCGTTTACCCAATACACGCACAAAATCCGCCAATCCAATAATACAACTCCAGAAATTTACCTTCTACCATTCTGAAAGATTTCATGTCGGGGAATCTACTACTCTCAAGATCAGGATAAAGAAAAATGGAGCTTCAGGTGAAAAATTCATTTCTTCTTGACCTGTCTCATCCCACGCTAAATTACATAAAGAATTTCATAAATGTTTCAAAGTTCTAATTTTGGAAATTCTCCTCAAACATTCCCAATAATATAGTAAGATCTTGAAAATTCAAGTTTAAATTTCCCTCCTACGTTTCTTCCCATTCAACAGTCGGTCAACGTAAAGCGAAGAGAGAAGAATCGCTTAATTAGAGATTTTGCATAACGTACACGCTTCCTACCGTATACGTTACGTCGATGACTCTAACCCCGTAACGCACGTGGAAAAAGGCTAGTGTAATCGATGCATTCTGCATAGCGTACCTTCGACTCCAATCATACTAAAAATATAAACTCCAACAAACTACTGTGCAAGCGTACACAAGTAAACTGTACTGTGAACACCACATTTTCATACAACCAACAAATCTCTCTCATACCATCTTAGATATCAACATAACCTCAAATCCAGACCAAAATCCGCTAGGAGCGTTGGTGTACCACTAACTACTGAGAATGCGCAGAAGTAACTTGCACGTGGATAGCGTATACGATAGCTCGCAGGTACGCTATGCAAAAACTTCCTATCATCAACGTGACTAACGAAAGCGAACCATTTCAAGTATGTGAGTTTGTGTTTTATGTATTGTTTTCATTAAGTGTAAAACTTTAATTTACTTACGATAAGTGGGATGTAAACTTTCCACTTAGTACCTTTCAAATTTCTGCTGATCCCCACTTCTCGTGCACATTACGTAGCAGACTTTTCCACTTTTCCAACACGACAGCCGACGAAGCAGGACTTGAAGTTGTACGCAATCTCCCTGATCTTCCTTTGTGAATATCACAAATCGTTCCATGCACCTTAAACTTGTCAATAATGCGTTTAATTGTTATGCGGGTTGGAGGTTGTTTCGAGCTCCCGCCTCCACTGACGCTGCACTTCAACGATGTTATCAAACTTCATAAACCCCCCTCAAAATGCATTTTCGCTGTTCGAACGTCAAGCGTTTTCCAGTCATTTTGTTTTCTCACTATCGTGATGAAACTACTGCCTTCTGGTGATCGAAAGACATACACAACATACGCGTAGTTTAAATCAATTGACAATATCAGTATCCCGATATAGTCTGACAAATAGTGTAAACGTTGTTTTGACGGGCTCTGTATGTATATTACCAAGTTTTAAAGTGAATAAAAAAGATAAAATAAAAGACACAAAAGCCACTCACATGTCGGACGAAATAGATTCGGCTTCCAGCCATCATCAGTTTTGTAGAAAATGAACTGATTCTTCTCTCTTCTGTTAACGTTGACCAACCGGTATATGAAAGGAAATAAAAGTAAGAGGGAAATTTGAATTTTGAAGAATTTGCTCTTGTCTATTTAAATCGGGATGGGTAGAGGTTCGTAGGGACAACATGAAACCTAATTCAGGTGTTTTTACATCCATGGATTGGGAATATTTGGGAACAGTTTCCAAAAGCATAATGTAAAAAACATTCATTAAAGTTTTTACTATGCAATTTAGCATGGAAGGGGACAGGGAGAGAAGAAATGGATATATCACAAGCTCTGTGATTGTGCAACCTAATGTTGAGAGGAGTAGTTGTTTGTTCTATTTAAAAAACTTTCAGATAGTACAACCTTGAAGGTGAATACATTCACAGGGTTGTCGAATTTTGTGCGTGAATTGGGTTGTGAGGGCTATATTGTAAAGGATGTAGTAGGATCAATGATATTGCATGTCTTGCACCGTGGTCTTTCACCGCGTTTTGTGCCGGATAAGAAATTCAGAGAGGCGTTCTCTGTTGGCTGTTTTCTTTGTTGTTACTTAATAATTTTTGGAGGTTAGGTGGTTGTTTATAGACAAGTAGAGGGTGTTCGAAGAGGGATCTTGAGGACGGATTGGAGGCTACCATTTGATACAAGTTTTTGAGAAGGGGTTTAATTTTGTCGACACCCG
Source organism: Laupala kohalensis (assembly GCA_002313205.1). Classification (NCBI taxonomy): domain Eukaryota; kingdom Metazoa; phylum Arthropoda; class Insecta; order Orthoptera; family Trigonidiidae; genus Laupala; species Laupala kohalensis. Next base: position 120,396 of record NNCF01126215.1, on the reverse strand, counting down.
AGGAAAATAGGCTTCATGTGTACTTTAAACTGGATGGTATTCTATTCGTGTTCAGGAAGTGAGATGATGTCCAGGAAATTTATTGATTTGTGGAATGTATTCCAGATGAATGATGTATTTAGTTCAGTGAGAAAATTTTGAAGAGCTTAATGCCTATGAGTCCAAATAATGAAAATGTCGACTGTGTATCTCCCCCATAGTTTTAAAAAAGGGCAGTTTGTTTTGAAAGAAAATATTTTTCAAGGAAGCCCATGAATAAATTAGCAAATGAGGCAGCCATTCTAGTGTCCATGGCTGTATCCCCGACACAAAGGAAGAATTCATTATTGAATTTAAAAGTTTTGGACATGAGAGAATGAGAATTACCAATTCTTGAAAAAAATTTGTAGAGAGTCGCAGTATGAAGTTCTTAAAGAAAGAAAATGTTTTAATGCATCCATATTTTTCAATGTTATACAATATCTTCCAGTGTTGTTGCATAAGTTCCCCTGTATCATTGTGTATGTTCTCCAATGTTTTTCAACGTGTCTTCTCGATGACGTTGTGTGTATCATTATTATTAGAATAATAATATGTAATAAGTAATGTACATTTTGTGTGTACATACTGAAATGTTTTTATTGTTACTTTTTCTCACCTTCCCCCAAAACCGTAATTTGGATTACCTGTTTGAATTGGAAGGTAAATGACAAAACTAATAGAAGCGAACTATTTCCGCAATGAACAACGAACATAGATGCAGAAAGTACTGCTCGACCTGCTAAACTAACGACCAAGTAATTTTATGGGCCATAATTTTATGGGTCCCATAATTATATGGGTTAACCGTAGCGTGGTTGTAGATTTAGTTGACGGAACTCCCTATACACGGCGCAAGGGCTGAAACTTCATTTATTATCAGAGAGGGAAAGCTTAGCCATGCCCCCCCCCCTGCGGAAGTGAAAGATTTATCAGTCGAGTACCATATATAATAAGTATATACGCACAAAACATATCTTGTAGCACATAATCCTTTTGGTAATACTATATCAAGTATACATCCAAAGAAACTGTTAGCGAATTGTCACCAAACTTCTCGATTATAATGCATTTCTGAATATTCCTGACCACAACATGGTTTGGCGCCCCCACATCACCTGGTGCCAGGGGCTCGTGGCCCCTTGGATCTGGCCCTGCATGGCGCCCCTTAGATCTGGCCCTGCATTTTCCCATCCTATTGTTATATTACTTCATGATGACTTATAGAAAGATGCAAGGAGTAAAAAAGTAACTAATTTATAATAATTTTCGTTTCTGCACTTTTAATTATCGTAAATACGCATTTCAATCTTGGCTCAATACGATAAAAAAAGTTCAGAATAACATGAACATGCTTAGGAAAATTATAAGTTCCCAAGAGTCAGTATTTAATAACAGTTTAACAATTCAAATGAAATATTTTCAATGTAAATAAGAAGAAAAATCGAACTATTTTCTGAGCCAATCAACTTAAAAAAACATTCATACGAAATAATCACGAAAAAAAGCTATTTTTATGAAAAGAAACTTCAATACACTGACGTATCTGATTACGATGACGTATCAGGCAAACGTATCATAGTCACACCTCAGATGCCGGTTCAAATAAGTTCACAAAGATCCATTTTTGTAATTTCATTTGAACAAACGCACTTTGCTCTTGATACCCATGTTGCTCCATGGTGTTTATTATATAAACTATATTTTTTCCCACGGCGCTATGCGTCGCGTTTATTTCGAATAAGTATAATACTGTAAGTTTTCTACACAATTTAATTGTTTGAAATGAGGTATTAATTTTTTAATTAATTCATACATTTACTTTTTAATCACTCGTGATAAAAAGGGGTCTCATTAATAACTCAATAAGGGATAAAGGGATCGCAATAACCGAATAAAAAATGACTTTTGCAAAAGATTTGTGAACCTTACAAGATAATAGAAGGGTCTACTCATATTTATTCCTGGCCAAGTTTTAGGAATGAAAATATGCCATACATCATGAGATTTTCCTTCATTTTTTTTCAATCGATCCCACAAGTTAACTGATTGTTTCGGGGGGAATTTTCCTTCAAACATGTCCGTCTATCTTTCGAACGTTTGTCTTATACACGTATAATATTTAACAGTAATTTACCTAGATTGAAAATGCTGTATTCTTAATACGGTAATTTTACTACCAACGTTGCTTGCATATAATCGACATTAAAGGCGAGTACACATATTGCCACCTGAAGCGATTGGTCAAAGAAAGACGACGTTTGGAAGACATGCTTGTTACCCACCAACCTAACGATTGAGGAGGAGAAGAATAAGAAGATTGCTTGCAAGTAAACGCAGTCATCTTTCCTACAAAAAATATGATCTATTATTGATGCACATTGTTAAATATCACAAATATTAAAACAATTCGGGAAGTTTTTCGTCAATTAATGGAACAAAATATTTATTAACATTAAAATTGTTCATGTTGAGAAGGAAATAAAACTTAACTGCATGTATTTTGGCAAAAGTATTTTCTTCTGTTCATTTCGTCTCTCTAAATGTAATTCTTAAAATACATACCCATACATGATCTCTGATAAGTTTGCATTACTTTCAACACAACGTTGCAAACAATTCGATTTGTATAAAAATCGAGGTAAGTGGATTTGTTAAAAGCAAAAGTAGCTGACAAAATTTCCAACAAATTTGATCCCTAGTAAGTTTTTCGTCAGACGCACGGAAACAGAGATATGAGCGCTCAAAGTAGAGATTTTTTTGCAATTTTACGTTTAAGGTATTTTTACGAAATTAGAAAAAGTTGCATTTTTTTGGGTTTCGACCGATTTTTGTATAGTAAAAGAGCGCTAAGTATGGGTAAGTGTTTGTACATGTAATACCTTGTATCTGAATGTAAATTTTTGCATGTATGTATTTATGCACACACGCACATAACTACAAAAACGTGCATTTTTGAAGTGGTTTAGCAGTATACATGACTACACACAGATATGTGTTAATGCGTTGGAACATATTCATACATGTATACTTGTCATCATCCAAAAATGCACATATGGATGGATTAGTATGTAAAGAGCAAAAATGAACGTTGCTTAAAAATACTTTTTTCAAATTTTTCCCTTAAATTCGACATTTTTTGTGCATTTACTGCCTTATATCAATCTATACATATAAAAGCGAAATACCACTCATTGACTAAACACGAAATTTCAGAAACTACAAAGCCTACAAACTTGAAATTTGGTCTGTAGATTTCTTTTAAGGAGTGGACATCCGCTAAGAAAAGATTTTACGAAAATCCACCCCTAAGGGAGTGAAATGGGGGTTGGAATGTTATCTGTATGTATTCTTCCATAACTCTGGAGTGCTGGAGCAATTTCAACCAAACTTGGTACATAGGTGACTGACTATCTGACAACAAGCACTACGGGGGTAAGATATCCCTTGGTCTCCTAGAGAAGCGAAATATTGATGTTGAATAAATAAATCATTTCTGGGACCACTGAAATGAAGTGACACCCTAATTACGAGATAAGTACACATCACCCCCGTTTGTGTTGGGGGGTGAGGTGGAGTGAAATGTAAAAATAATCGAACGTGACCGATATTAGTGTTGGAATCGTAGTTTTCGGGGCTCCTGAAATTATCAGTCCGTATGAACTCCAGCACCCCTAGGGAAGGAGATTCGATGTAAAAAATATCGAACATGACATACTAGTGGCGAGCCCATAATTTTCGGCGCCGCTGAGTAGATAGTTAAATCCCGATATCGTGTACGTCTGAACTCAACCCTCATGAAACAAACACACCACTAGCACACCTTTAGGGTGCGGGTGGAAATGGGTTTACAGATAAAAGTAATTGAAAATTAATATTGAAATATTTAAAAAATTAAAAATGCATCGGATACATAGTTTTAAGTTTGACGAGATGTTTCAGCCACCAATGGCATTATGTTCAAGATGAGATCACATAGGAGCACTGTATTCTTAGTACTGGGGCGAAAAGAGGAAAACGTAAAAATTACGTAAAAAGACCGATTAAGGTCGAGTCCTTGGTTATTTTTTATTCTGAGATGACTAATCGTATTTCCAATGACCTTATGTACCATTCAGACCATATGAAGTGCACGACGCAGCTAGAGGTGGGGGTTGGGAATAGCGCGACAAAAAGAAAAATCAAAACTATCCGCCAAGAAAGGATTTTACAAAAATTCACCTTGAAGCGGAAATTAGTGTTTTCGATAAAAAAAATTACGTTAGTGAAAATAAGAGATTTATGGTACACTCCAATACTATAAATCTGCAACAATAATGGATAACATTTTCAGTGGATACCAATGAGGATACGAGCAAAAATAACATTGGAGACATTACAGAATTCATGCGAGCAAAGCTGCAGGAACTCAGCTAGTATATTTATATTTCTGTAATGCCCAAATATGTTGAATTTAAGGGAAAAATACGAGAAAAAAAATTCGTTTTTGAAAATAACGACTTTTATTTTCAGCTAAGCCTATATCGAAATGAGAAACTATTTTGAGCGCGAGAAAAGGTTGAAAAAGTGTCTACTAATCCCTAGACTGGAATTGAGAAACTTGTTTACCTGAGGGCCGACTCCGGAAATTCCAAATCCGAACAAATCATGCGCTGCCACCCTCTCGAGTGCAGGCTCGGGGCACCTCTTGTCTTCATGTTTACTTGTGTGTCTCATTTTGCGACTAAAATATTTGTGTATAGTTTAAAGAAATTTCAATACTAATAGGTTTTAGGTGTGATAATTTAATGCGACTGTTCAACATTGGTGAATATTTTATTTCTACAATGTTCTGTCAAATGGGAAATTTAAATTTAGTACACAAAAACTTACGGTATAAATTCTACCGTCGCGTCGTTTCTTCCGAGAAACGTGGCTGGATATGTACGAGAAACTCCAGTACAGCTAAGATTTTTACCATTGCTGAGATAAACAATTTTTCTCGTTCGGAAGGTACCCACGACAATGGACCTATGTTTAAGAGTTATAACGCGCAAGCATTATAACTCATGGACAAAAGCTATTAAGAGGAAAACAAGAGAAGAAATTGAAGGCAGGCTATCAAAGTTGATCAGCGGCGATCAAGAAAACCAACCAAATGCGGTTAACATCACGACAATCAAGTATTTTAAATACACCAGAAACATTATTTATAGTAGATTGAATACCTTCTCTAACTTCCCCCAAAAATTTCAGTATTTCGTGCATTAGTTATATGACCCACAAAGGCTGATTCGTATTTGAGAATTATCATGTATACTTTCTAAAATTCTATATATTAGACACACCCTATTGAACATACATTTCTTTTGTGGGGCTTTAGAGCTCGTCAACATCGAGGTCATTAGAGCCCAATTGAACATACACATTTAATGAAACACCATTATGTATATATAATGCTAGATACATGATAGTTTCCTAAGTAATAATAAATAAATTTTGTCAAAAAAGCAGTTACGAACTGCGTATGACTACGTGGAGGATAATAAACTAATTTACTCGCCGGAAGCAAGCAAGGGACCATCCCATCAATTCCGATCAAGGGCCCTAAGGCAGGGGCAGATTTAACATTTCAACATAGTCCTAACGATAATAATAGTTTGACATGTGTTATAGGATTGACATAATACCAACAAATGTATGAACTCACAATGTCCGAGTACCTACCTACTCATGGAGGAGTGTTTGCAACGTGATCCGGATCAGGTCAGGTGGAGGTTGCTTGCGTACGAACTTGGGAGTTAAGGCGGGTGATGCAGTGGATAGCACACCTGCGGCCAAAGGAGGAAGTCCGGGGTTCGTGTCCCGGTCCGTCGCAATTTTCACCGGCTGTTGATGTTGCAAACAAATATTGTATTTATTAAAACAGTCATTTTACAGGTACGTAATATTATCAAACTATAAATCATTCGGAATGGATTGTTGATAACTCTTAACTATTAAGTAACACTAAATTCGTGAATAATTATTTCAATAGATGCTGCCCCTAGGCGAGAACCTAGAGTCGTCATAAAAAATCCCGAAGGAAAACCTGAGGTAAACCCGGGCCAGGGTGGGGCTTATGGGAATAAAAGAACACAATACAAGCATGCAGGAAAATAGTATTGAAATCATTGTCAGATATTTTGAAAGTACTACAACAATGGCGTGATAAAGTACAACATGGCTTAATTTTTATTAAAATCGATAAAAAAAATTTACAATGTAGAAGCACTGATGCAGTAGTTAGCTTTTAACCGCGGAATTGAAGAGATTTGATTTAATGATATCATCTATATACATGGAGAGGGAATTATATAGTACAATTCGCGAATGATATGACCCTTTTTGGCAAAGTGCGGTTTACAATCTCGGACGATGCATATTATTCATATTGCGAATATTGTGTTCCTGAACAAAACTGTTTTGCAAGAAACAAGGGTGGTGCTTCAGTAATTCGGTCGTAACAAACACGACAGTTTCGTGAATATGAATACAGGGAAGTGTTAAAATATTTAATTCTTTGAATAAAGGTTTACAAGAGATTCGGGGTGAGATTTACAAATTATCCGAACAATCCTCTTTTGAATTCTGAAAGTTTGGACGCTCTGCCCGGAATTGCCCAAGAAAATAACGCCGTATCGTAAATGGGAAATAACACTTGCAAAATATACGCAACGGGAAATAAGTGGACTAACAGTATTAACTAAATGCGTTACACAATTTACTTAATTTAGAATTAAGATTGTCAACGTGACAATTCCACTTGATATTGTCTTGAATATGGATACCTAAAGAATTTGTATTAGTAACAGTTTTTAATTGTGTTCCGTTTAACAAAAGAGAAACCTGGGGTAAAGATTTTGTTATACTTTTGTGAAATAACATAAGCGCTGTTTTGTCAGTGTTTACAATGAAGCGATTTACATGGAACCAGGCCGAGAGATTAGTCAAGTCGTTTTGAGCTTTGGCATGTTTATATAGTAAATTAGTGTTGTCAGCAAAAACACCATTTTGAAATCTGATGTGGAAGTCGACATGTCGTTCACACACAACAAAAGGAGTATAGAACCGAGAATTGAACCATGGGGAACTCCGCAAGTAAGTGGCTTTATTTCTGAAAGGCAGTGCTGAAGTATGAATTTGTTTATCCGGGGCAAACCGCATCTTAGTAGATAAAAATGCCGACGTTTCGGCCATCATGTTGTGGCCTTCTTCAGGGTAATGTTAGAGTCGTACTATGCTGAAGTACTTTATTTTTAGTATATGAAGTAGAATTTCGTGATCGATGACATCGAATGCTTTAGGTAAATCAAGAAAAACACCCGTAGGATTTTCTCCGTGGTCAAGAGAAGTGGTAACATCGTTTAAGAAAGAAAATATGGCGCTGGTGTTGGAAAAGGGTTTTCGAAATCCGTGTTGTCAGAGAGAATGTTATTTTTTGATAGAAAATCTAGAAGACGTTTGTAGAACAATATTTCAAGGATTTTTGAGAAAGTGGGTAGTAGAGAGATTTGTCGATAATTACAAACATTGTGCTTCATTCCTTCCTTGTATAAAGATTTCATTTTAGCGCTCGTTTATATGTTAGGAAACAACCCTTCCGATAAAGAAGGTATGTATGTATATATATATTCTAATGCACCCTTTTGTGAACATTAGATAAATATAAAATAAGGATTCGGTACTTCTGATGCGATTACCACAATTTATTCAGACAATAGTAAGGAAAAAACAATACATATAACATTTACAATAAATACAAAATTCTTTTGCCCCACAGTACCAAAATACAAATATAAATTCCTCGCAACTGATTGCGCGATGTTACATTGAGCTCATTCTCTGGTTCGCGCATTTACAGTTAAAATTTATACAATCAATTTTGGAAAAACAATATTAAAACAAGCGCGAAATGAGCAATAGATACGTTTTCCCTTCTGATATTTAATTAACAGTTCTTTTTCTTGAACGTCTTTTCTTCTCTTCTTTCTTCTTAAAACAAACCCCAATTTTTACAGTGAATGCGATAAGTTCAACTCCAATGCAACGTTCTCTTTCGCAAGATACTAGTTAACATCGAATTACAAAATTAAATATGAGTTCCTAATCAACGAAATCACTTCGTATAATGTCCGTCTCACAGAGACGTATACTCACAACCAGCGTATTTTTCTTCGAAATCGTGTTCAATTACCACGGCTCGAAACACCTCCTCCCATCAATGTAGACTTCAACAGCTGCTTCAGAATTCGTCCAGTGACCTTGACTCACGCCCGCTCTACCACGATTTTCTTCCACGTGCTCCCCTCGTTCGATCAGCTTTCACGACAGATTTTCTCAACCGTCGGCGTGCAAAATGTTTCCGGATTCGTAATACAACTTTTATAATACGTTGCTGGCTTCACTTGGAGCCCTTTATCAAATATTATCACGTATTTAACTTGCGTTGTATCCGGCCGTTCCCTTTATGACCTCGATTGCGACAAAATATCATAAAATGATATGACCGTAACTTGCGTCTTCACGCCTAATAAAAATTACTGAATTTACAAATCAATGTTCTGATCCTGTGCTATAAATTCAGACCGGCTCGCTCTC